>OY728147.1:1514991744-1515616744 GCA_963277665.1 Viscum album | reverse complement strand
CTTGGATACTGAAATTCATTTGAGCACTTCTTACCACACCCAAATTGATGGAAAATCAGAAAGGACAATTAAAACCTTAGAAGACATGTTGAGATCGTGCTCACTTGACTTTCAATGTATGTGGGATCAATATTTACCTCTGGTAGAATTTTCCTATAATAATAACTTCCATTCAAGTATTCTGATGGCACCATATGAAGCATTATATGGAAATTGATGTTGCACACCAATCTGTTGGGATGATGTTGGTGAAAGAAGACTTGTAGGCCCAGAACTTGTGGAGAAAACTATGGAAAAGGTGAAGGTAATCCAAACCCACATCAAAGCATCTCAAAGTAGGAAGAAGAGCTATGATGACAACAGAAGGAAGGATTTGGAATTTCAGGTTGGAGATCAGGTTTTCTTGAAGGTATCTCCATGGAAGGGAGTTATACATTTCGTTAAGAAAGGTAAATTGATTCCCAGGTACATAGGAACTTTCGAAATTCTAGAACGAATTGGGGCTATAACTTATTGATTGGCAATACTGCCAAGTCTCTCCAAAGATTATGATGTGTTCCACGTATCACTGTTGAAAAAATACATGCCTGACTCAACACATGTACTCACCTATGATTATTAGAAATGGAACCCAATCTGTCTTATTGTGAAGAGCTCGTTAGGATTCTTGATACTAGAGATCAAGTGCTGAGAGACCGAATTACTCATCTGGTAAAAGTTCTATGGAGAAACCATAAGATGCAAGAGGCAACGTGGGAAATCGAGGAACGTATGATGAAGAACCACCCAATTCGTTTCATCCTATAGTATTCTATAAATTTCGAGGACCAAATCATTTGAAGGAGGGGAGAATGTAACACCCCAAGCATCCACGATACATTTCTTTTGAATAATACAGTAGCATGTGTTGTACGCTACTTCGAGTTCTAACAAACACCACGACCAATCAAACTAGCCGTTATGAATAGTAATACCTACATCTTGAAATTTTAAACATATTTTTTTTTCAAAATAGAATACATTTTTGGATTTGTAATATCGAAATTAGCTTAGGGTGATTTTTTGGAAATTTTTTGATAACTTTTATATTTTGATGAATAGTGAAAATTACTAAATTTTAAATAAAAACAATTTTTTAATTGGAATAATTAATAGTTATAATTTATTAATTTGAGTGATTTTAAAGTATAATTAGATTATATTTTTACCATTTAATACAATATTGGTAATTGGACATAATTTCAAATTTAAACTGGACATAAGCAAGTGTAAATCTTTTGATAGTTATTATTTCTTAAAAACACGCTTTTAGTTTCGGAAACGGGAATTAATTTTAAATTAATTTCAGCCACTTCTATGTTTTGAATTTAAAAAATGTATTTCATATTTAGAATCTGGACGTCCAAATTGTGTAAATATGTTACTTTTATTTTTAGACGTTTTGAATAATTATTTCGGTAAATATTTTATTTCCCATTGTTAAAAAGTAAATCCAGTAAATAAGAGGAAGAAAAAAATATTATAATAATATTAATTACCCTAAAATGTGTCCTAACTCTATTGGTTAATACATGTACGACCATGGGAATATTTGGGATGATTTTGGGACCCCATGGAGCCACTTGTATGAGATAATGACACTTTATATTAATTAAGTTAAAGTAAATGGAAAAATGATATAAGCATATATATTTTAGCAAAACAATTTTTACATAGGGTTATATATGTTATATTTTCAACTATAAATATTAATTATAAATATAAAATTATTTCACACATAATGGGATTTTACTTATAATTTATAGACATTGAATAATTAAATTTATTTATGACACAATAATGATGTAGTATTTTCCTTATTAATGAAAGAATAAAATAATTGGTATTATAAATGTTAAAATAAATATAATTTAAATTTTTTGATGCCATACACGAATTTTATTATTCAATATGACATGTTAGTATTTCTTAAATTAATTTGGTTCGATTTAATAATGTTGTTAATACTTTATCAAAAATCAATTATTAAATAATGTCAAAATTGACATAAATGAGTTTTTAAAAGAAATATTATATTATTAACTGATATTATATTCCTTAAAATCTATGGTTCGAACAAAGGACATATATAATGATAGGTGTATCATTAATGGACCACTTTGGGGTCTCTTAAAAGTATATATTGTGTTTTTTAAATATATAATATAAAAATACAAAGAGACAATGTAAAAGTCAAACTATTTAACTAAGAGTTAAATAAAAATGATAAAGTTAATATAGTGACCCAAACCTATCTAAAACCTATTGGTTGATTAATTTTTGTCTTATACCCACCATAAATTTTAAATATTCATCTTTGGAGCCATTATAATCTGAATATGAGTTTATTATAAAATAATATTTCAAACATTTCCCAAGGTACCCCTCACCCCTCTTATAAAGGGGAACTCCCCCTTCTCTCAAATTCATACCTTCAAAGCCTTTTGGATCGGCCAAACCCTGCCCAAATATCCTCTCAACTTCCCTCACTTCATCCTAGAGGCCTTCCTTTAGTTATAAAGCCAACCTATGGATCCCTTTTGATCAAATCAAATGGAAGAACCCAAAGAAGACGTAATGTTTTCACCACCCTCTTTCAAGTTCATTTCTTTTTCCACTTATTTTTTCTGTGTTATTTCCATTCTAAAATAATAAATCAAGTATCATATATATAATATGATGTTATTATAAATATGGTACAACCACATTATGTATTCTATCCATTCTTTTAATGACATGTCACCATACGTGCATACGTAAGACTTACCGTCTCCACGTCATGGTGTAATTGTTATTCAAAACATTATTATTTAGATGGGTCTGATAATGATTTTTAATTGATGTAAATAATAAATATAAAATTATAATGATTCTGTATATATGATATACCATCCAATTATATACGATTTTAATATCAAAAGAATGATATTGTCGCTCGTGTGTATGTACGGACTACCGTCTCCACCAACGCGATGAGATTCATTCCCCATCGTATCCATTCCAGACTAATTCTCATTTGAGGATTAAAAATAATGTTTAAGGACATGATATCATTCTAGATATGAATAAGATACAACCTATACATAAAAAACACGACTTATGTAACCAAACATATAAAATAAAACGAGTAATTTAACACCCAAAATGGGTATAATACTAAGATATTATTAACAAAGCAATGTTAAAAGATCATATATGATACCATATTAATGTTTATGATTCTTGTATAATTTAATAAAAATTATTTACCCATTATACAGGAGGTTAACCTACCCTCGACCAAGGGAATGTACTAGGTAAGGATTAATTTCACAATCTCTTTATTATTCATGGTTGTTTTTACGTAAGTATCTACTGAGACCTCTTTATCATCTGCATCCATGTTTCTAAAAAATGTATTTCAAATCATTCTTACTATTTTATAGACTATGGGTTAAAGTCATTTATACCCTTGTAGACTTTTTATAAGATGTTTATAAAGGAATATTTCCATCGTTTTCCAAATAAGGTCCTTTTTATCGGTTTTGGCAGAATTAAGGTGAACATGTCTTTTTTAACTTATACGACTCGTGTGGCTATTTTCTGCCTTTATAAAATCATTGAAGATTCCCTTAAAAGCTCATAAGAATATTTTTTAAAAAATGTATTATTATATAAATATGTGACTTTTAAATGATTTCAACAAAAAGAGAGATATTTCTCTCAGACAGTTTTTATTTCATCTATGTCAACATCCTTTGATGGATTTTAAGCTTATTTAAAGTTGATTTATTATGATACAAAACTTCTATATGGTATTGAAGGTTTTGTGATATGTTAGACTATGGATGTGTTATTTTTATATACCATTCATTGTTTATGGAGAAAGTATTGAAATTTCATATGATAGATTTAATACGATTGTTTATGTTATGTTTAATCCTGTTCTTGTGAAGAATGTATCAGACTTACACTACGGGAAAAATCAATATTTGCAACGGGGTTTATTCCTGTCGCAAATAACCCCTCCAGGAAGTTATTTGCGATGAGGAAATTTGCCTGTCACAAATAACCAATTATTTGCGACAAGATTTCATCTCCCATCACAAATAGTTTGGTGCGACTTGCACGACAAACCGCATAAATATTATTTGCTACGGGGCGATGTCTCCCGTCACAAATAGTTTGGCGCGACATTGCACGCCAAGCCGCACAAGAGTATTTGCGACGAGACCCGTCGCAAATACCCGATGGCGGTTAATAGCTTTTTTCGACGGGAGGTCATCTAGTTGCAAAAAGAGTGTCCGCACGAACTATTTGCAAAGGCCCCCCTTCACAAATACCCTTTTAACCACAGACATTAATTAATGCGGGCGAGGGTATTTGCGACGGGGCTCATCGCAAATACCACTATTTTCCAGGGGATACCCGTCGCAAATAACCTCGTCACAACTAATCTAACATATATATACCCACTCGTTTTTTCCCAAATCACTCAGATCTTGCCCTTCCACTCTCATCATTTTTTAGTTTCAGGTAAAAAAATTACTTTAGTTGAAAATTTTTAGACGAGGGCAACTGGAAGGTGACAATACCTTCAAAATATCTAAGATAAAGGTATTTATATTTAATTTTTTTATATTTATTTTTATGTTAATTTTAATTGTTGTTTATTAGCTGTAAATAAATTATATTTCAAATAATTTTTATTTATATTTATTTTTTATGAATAAATTGATATTGTTAGTGATAATTATAAATAATTAGTCATAATTACTATTAATTAGATATAATTTGATAAAATTAGTAATAAATAGATATAAGTAGTAATAAATAGATATAATTAGTATTAAATAGATATAATTAGTAATAAATAATTATAATTAGCAATAAATAGATATAATTAGCAGTAAATTGATATAATTGGCAATAAATAGATATAATTAGCAATAAATAGATATAATTAGAAAAAAATAGATATAATTGGCAAAAAATAGATATATTTAGAAAAAAATAGATATAATTAGATATAATTAGAAATAATTAGATATAATTAGCAATAAATAGATATAATTAGAATTAAATAGACATAAATAGATATAATTAATAATAATGAGTAATAATTAATAATAATTAGTAATAATTAGTAATAATTAGTAATAATTCGTAATAATTAGTAATAATTAGTAATAATTAGTAATAATTAGTAATAATTAGTAATAATTAGTAATAATTAGTACTAATTAGTAATAATTAGTACTGATTAGTAATAATTAGTAATAATTAATTATAATTAGTAATAATTAATAAAAATTAGTAATTATTAGTGATAATTAGTAATAATTAGCAATAATTAACAATAAATAGATATAAATAGTAATAAATATTAATAAATATTAATAAATAGTAATAAATAGTAATAAATTGTAATAAATAGTAATAAATAGTAATAAATAGTAATAAATAGTAATAAATAGTAATAAATAGTAATAAATAGTAATAAATAGTAATAAATAGTAATAAATAGTTATAAATAGTAATAAATAGTAATAAATAGTAATGAATAGTAATGATTAGTATTGATTAGTAACGATTAGTAACGATTAGTAATAAATAGTAATAAATAGTAATAAATAGTAATAAATAGTAATAAATAGTAATAAATAGTAATAAATAGTAATAAATAGTAATAATTAGTAATAATTAGTATTAATTAGTAATATTTAGTAATAAATAGTAATAAATAGATATAAATAGTAATAAATAGTAATAAATAGTACTAAATAGTAGTAAATAGTAATAAATAGTAATAAATAGTAATAAATAGCAATAAATATTATTAAATAGTAATAAATAGTAATAAATAGTAATAAATAGTAATAAATAGTAATAATTAGAAATAATTAGTAATAAATAGTAATAAATAGTAATAATTAGTAATAATTAGTAATAATTAATAATAATTAGTAATAAAGAGTAAAGATTAGTAAAAATTAGTAATAAAGAGTAATAATTAGTAATAATTAGTAATATTTTTTAATAATTAGCAATAATTTGTAATAATTTGTAATAATTAGTAATAAATACTTATAAATAGTAATAAATAGTAATAAATAGCAATAAATAGCAATAAATAGAAATAAATAGATATAAATATAAATAAATAGTAATAAATAGTAAAAAATAGTAAAAAATAGTAATAAATAGAAATAAATAGAAATAAATAGTAATAAATAGTAACAAATAGTAATTAAGAGTAATAATTAGTAATAATTAGTAATAAATATTAATAAATAGAAATAAATAGAAATAATTAGTAATAATTAGCAATAATTAGTAATAATTAGTAATAATTAGTAATAATTAGTAATAATTAGTGATATTTAGTAATTGTTAGTAACAATTAGTAAACGGAATCTGCTTGTATAATAAAGGGAAAATTTGTAATCATCTTCACAACGATGATTACCAAATTTTCTTTCGTTATTCAAGCAGTTTTCATTTTGCTATGTATTTTTAAGTATTGCGAAATTAGAAATAATTAGTAATAATTTTTAATAATTAGTGAAAAATTGTAATAACTAGTAACAAAATGTAATAATTAGTAATAATTAGTAATAATTACATATAATTAGTAACCATTAGTAATAATTTGTAATAATTTTTCATAATTATAAATAATTCCGAATAATTAGCTATAAATAGCAATAATTATCAATAATTTGTTTGAGAAAGATGCATTGAAACGAGCCTTAAGATAAAAGAGTAGCTGTTAATCCACTGGAAATTTTGTCGCCCTTAATTTATGTTAATTATTAAGTAGTTGTAATTATTTATCTTATTTTTTCAGATAGGGTTTTAATAATTTAAAATTATTAAAAAACAGTGCTAATTTTATATTTTATGTAGAAAAATATGGAATAAGGAAGTCGATATCAGTCATTATTAGATGATCAAGTTTGGATAAATCAGCTCAAGAATCCAAATGGTTCTGGTTTATATCCTGTATATATTGAGGGTGTTTAAGCTTTTTAGCATTTGCATCATCAAAACCAGAATATGTTTCAGAAGGCCCAATTAAGTTTCCTTGTAAAAAATGTGCTATAAGAACATTTGAAACATTTGACAAGGTTAGGGGATATCTCTTGCGATTTGGTTTTCAACAAGATTATGTTTTTTGGTATCAACATGTTGAACTCAGTTCTAGAGAAGATCCTAATAACTTGATTCTGGATCCATCACAGTTTCTAAATTTAGTAGATGATGTTGCAGGACTATCTGTGCAACAAACTGAAACTCACGATGATATTGATTTAACTCCTGAGTTGGCACCATCCGAATTTTATGAGTTTTTCAGGTCTTCTGATAATGCATTATATCCTGGTTGAAGGATGAGAAAATTAGAAGCATTTGAAAAATTTATTGATATTAAATCAGATAATGCAATTTCAAACAACTATTTTGATCAGATATTTTCTTTGGTTAAAACACTGTTACCTAAAGGAAATGTGTTTCCTGCAAATTAATATTAGAGAAAGAGGCTGATTCGTAATCTTGGCCTTAGTTATCGGAAGATTCATGCATGTCCAAATGATTGCATCATATATTCTGGTGAAAATGATTCATTTCATTGTCCTCCCACATGTGGACAATCAAGGTATAAAGAAGCGTAACCAGGGAAGCCTAGATCGATTACAGTAAAATAGCTGAGAAATTTCCCCATTACACCCAGGTTGGAACATTTATTTATGTATCAGAACACAGCGTCAATGATGTCACAACACAATACCAAGATTTCAACTGATAAAATCTTTAATCATCCATCTGATGGTGATTTATGGAAACATTTAGCCTTCTACATCTTTATTCTTCTATAGAAGCCTGAAACGTGTGATTGGGTCTTTCTACTAAATGTTTCTGTCCATTTGGTTCTTATGGTAGTCAGTATTTATGTTGTCCTATCTTTATATCTCTGTAAAAGTTTCCTCCAGGGATGTTTATGAAGGAGCCTTATATCATTTTGACTCTATTAATCTCAGGACATCCTAAAAAGAATATTGATGTTAATTTGAAACCATTGAATGACGAGTTAAATGAATTGTGGAGTGATGGTGTTAATACATATGGTGTTTCTGCGAAACAAAATTTCATATTAGAAGCTGCATTGATGTGGACAATTAGTGACATTCCAACATATCACATGTTTTCTAGTTGGAGTACACATTGTCCGAAATCATATCTTTACTATATGAAAGAAAACAAATCCTTTATGCTCATCAATGGAAAAAAACCTTGCTATTTTGATTGTCAACGAACATTTCTTACAACTAATCATCCTTTTCAGGGGAAAAAATCCCATTTCAGAAAAGGTATAATTGAAAGGCATGAACCTCGAAAGATGATCTCAGGTACAGAGTTGAAATCAGTTGTATTTTCATTACCTCGATCACATTTGGACCAACAATAAACCAATAGAAAATTCAAGGCTTAGGGAAAGAATATAATTGTATAAAATGGAACATTTTTAGGGATCTTACGTATTGTTCTGATTTGTTGGTCCACCACATGTTGGATGTTATGCATATTGAGAAGAAAAATTTTGATAATTTATTTCATACAGTTTTGGATACACCAGCCAAGACCAAAGATACTGTAAAGGCATGATTAGATCTTGCCCAAATTTGCAGGCAACCAGAACTTGGACTATTTGAAAATTTCAGATAAAAGAGGTAAATGAATCCAAAATCAGCTTATACATAATCCAAAGAGAGTAACTTTTTATTTTTTCAGTGGATTGTTGATTTGAGACTTCCAGATGGCTATGCCTCTAATTTGGATAGATGTGTTAAGAATAGTTATATTACTGGATTAAAAAGTCATGAATTTCATGTTATAATAGAAAGACTTATGCTGATTTGATTCAAGGGTTTTTTGAATTCCATGATTTTTGATTCGATAACAGACATATCATATTTTCTTGAGACATTTGTGTAGCGATAACAGACTATGATACACTAAGAAAACTGGAAAAATATGTTGCTGTAACTTTAGGTAAACTGGAAAGAATCTTTCCACTGGATTTCTTTGACTCAATGGAACATCTAATATTACATTTTCCACATGAAACTAAATGTGGAGGTCCAGTACAGTTTCGATGGATGTACGAATTAAAGAGATGCATGCAGCAATTGAAGAAAAAAATACATAACAAAGCATCAGTTGAAGGCTCAATTGTTGAATCATATTTGAGAGAGGAAATTGATTTTTTTATGCTCTCATTATTTTTAATCTCAATATCTCTCAAACCAAAATCTCATGGAATGAAACAAGGGGAATGTTAATGAAAAAATGGACAATCAAGTAACAATTTTTAATCAGAAAAATCTTGGTTTCGGTGGAGTTCATGAATGATGGAATTTAGATGATGAACATCAAAGATCTCATACATATGTTCTGCTCAACTGTGAAGAAATGACATCTTTTTTCATGTGAGTGATTATATCAATTATTCTATAATTTATGTTACAATATTTAAACATGTTTTATTTGTAGGTTATATGATAATCATATCAAGAAACAACTTCAACAAATTATAACAGCTGATCTTGAAGAACGAAGACAAAAAAACGTTCTCAATGGTTTAAAAAACTGGTAACAGAAATTATTGATGATTTAGTATCAACTCCGTTTATTTTTTATTATATTGATAATTGTTTTAGAAATTTTCAGGTGTCTCAATATGATGATAAAATTGATAAGAGACTGTTTATATTGAGTAACCCGCCATCTAAAATGGTTAAATTTTATAATGCATATGTGGTCAATGGTTTGCGATTTCATAATCATACATACTGATAATTAAAAAAACAATGAAAAATGGAGTTTACTTGAGAGGACAAAATCACAGGGAAACTAAAGTTGACTTTTATTGCATCTTGGATGAAGTTATTGAGATGTGTTATTTAGGATAGAATTACATAACAATGTTTACTTGTCGGTGGTTGGATACTAAGAGATGCTTTCGTGTTCATCCGACTTTTGGAATCATCGACATTAAATATAAAAGTCCTCTTGCAGTAAATGTACCATTTTTACTAGCTCAATAGGCATATAAAATTTATTCTGCAAAGTAATTATATACTTCAAGATACTTGAGTGATTGGTGGATCATAATAAAAATGAAATCTTGGGAAAAACAGTTTACTCAAAATGAATATGGTTCCACTGAAGTTGAAAGCATTGAAATTTTTCAAAATAATTCTCAAAATCCATCTGATTCACAAAGAGACGTGAATATCGATGATGACACCCCAAGATTAAGGATCTATAGAGATGAAGATGTTAAAGATGTTATAAAAGAATTTGAAATTACAAGAGATGCTGAAACTGAAACTCATATGGAAATTGATGATGTTGAGGAGAAAGATGAAGGCATTGACATTGACAGCTATAGAGAAGAGGATAAAGATGAAAATTGACACAGTGAAATGCTGGTTATAATTATAACTAATATATATCTATATATAATATTTACTTTCAATGATCTACTAACAATAATCATTTTGTGTTTCAGATGGACTCTGATCTATTGAGTGAGTTAGAGGAGGTTGATCTACCTTTGGATGATGGGGATGTTGGATCATCCGACCCTCAGCCTACTGGCGGTTTAGGGGGGTACATGGAGGGGGTGTGGTCTTACACGACTGATGATTCCTGACCCTATCCCCGACCGACGTCCACATCTTTGTCTCGATCCACACACACAGAGGTATGGTAACCTATATATTTTAGTTATCATTCATTAATTTATTTATATATATACTAATTGTTTGATTATTTATTCGTTTTTCACATATTTGCGCATGTATCTATTGGACAGGGGAGCTCTATCATGCGCAATTATTTTTTTCAGCCATGTATCTCATGGGAATAAATTCCCATCGATGTGCGACATGACATGTTCCATCGTTGGCTGGGACGTAAATAAATAATATTTATTTTGAAATTTATTTTATTAAAAACTTGATATTATAAATTATTTTTCAGGTTTCTATTATTCTATTGATGATAGCATGCGCGATACTATCCACACGGCATGGAAAGTTTCTATGCGTGACCATTTCCATTAGTTTTTGCATAATTTAAGAAGGGAAGCCATTAAGAAAGAAGGAGTGACAGAATTTGATGAGTCGTGTAGAGCCCACCAACCAGAGTATATTTCATATCATGTTTGGGATGGATTATGTATACACTGGTTGGGTGGTGGATTTCAGAGGAGATATTCAGTGGGAAGACACAACTGGGGGAGGCAGGAAGTGACGTATCAAGTTGGTAGCCATACATTCAGTTTGCATGAAGAGAATCTGGTAAGTATATTTTTTAAATATTTTATATAAAATTAAATATAAATAGTTTATTTTATGTTTATGTAGGCAGTCGAGCATCCCGATATTATGGAGTTCGACATTTATCAAAGGATGTACAATGATCCAGCCACTAGAAAAATTAGAGGTGATCGCCTGCGTCAGATTGTGGTTAGTATTATTTTTTCAGTTCGACAATTAACTGCATATAATATTTTCACAATTTGAATTTTAAATTGGAATTGAAGGAGTCATATGAGGTTGCAACCTCTCAGACACATGCTCAGGGTCAGGACGAGATGACTGAGCAGACCAGTGCTCACTATTTCGATGAGGCGGCATGGATGCAGGTGACTCAGTATGGCTTTGAAAAGGGAAGTGTAGTTTCTATCAGCTCTAATTTGACTCTTGGTACTTATTATGGTACTCCTGTGATGTTGGGGTCCATCTCGAGAGGAGCTCATGGAGAGGCATCATATTCTATCTCATTATATCAGGAGCAGTTGTGAGCTCAAGATGAGCTTATAAAGACTTTGCAGAATCAGTGAGAGGAGATATTTCGGCAGTAGTAGCAAGAGTAGCAGCATTATGAGGAGCAGATGCGTCGATGACAGTAGTTGCAGTAGCTACAACATGAGGAGGAGACACATCGATTTCAGAAACAACATCATGAGAAGATGGAGTACATGTGTCGTCTGACTCGTAGTTTAGGGATACAGTTTCCTCCACTAGCTCTTTCAGCTCCTCCACCTCCTTCAGAAGATGACCCCCAGTGATTTTTTTTATGTTACAAACATTTGAATTTTAAATTATAATATGAAATATTTAAACTTTCTGTCCTTTTTATCGGTGAAAATATTACAATTTTTTTTAATATTATATTATTTTGTTATTTTTTTTTGAATATTGAGATTTTTAATATTTTTTATTTTCTTATTATTTTAATAATATTAATATTATTTTATTAAATATATTTTTTAGTATTATAATTTTTAATCTTATTTATTTACTAATAATAATAATAATATTTTAAGATTTTTTTTTATTTTTTTTGTGAATATTGAGAATTTTAATATTTTTTTTTAAATAATAGTAATATTATTTTTTCAATAATCGTAATTTTATTAATTTTTTAAAATTATTTTATTTTTTGCTACCGGACCTTTTGCGACGGGACCCCATCCCAAATAGTCTAACTAAATATTTTTAAATTCATATTTGTGACGAGACTACTAGCCCGTCACAAATACTTTGTTGAGACGACCCCGTCGCAGAACATTATATATATCTCGTCGCAAAAACTATTTGCGACGGACATGTTCCTACAATGTTTATGCATATATAATAAATATAATAAGAGTATTCTTTGCGACGACAATGCTTCCTATCTCAAATACCATTATTTTCGATGGGCCCATCGCAAATATTGGTATTTGCGATGATGATTGCTACAACGGGCTATTTGAGACGGGACCTCGTCACAAAAGCTTATTTGTGACGGGATCCCATCGCAAATAACCCGTCGCAAATACAAATAATTCCAGTAGTGTTAATAAGTGACGGGTGGAGCCCGCTATAGCTCCTCAATGAATCTTTAGGTCTTATGAGACAAACTAGTGTCTTGGCACAAGCCCTTGACAAAATCTTATATGTAGTCTTAGAACAAGGTCTTTACTATGTGGTTATGATAGTCTGGCATTATGAATTCCATTATTTTGAAAGTGGTTATTGATACTGCAGGTGATTATTCGACTAGTAGAATATCCATTTGAATAAGTAAATGGAATTATTTCATTTTATTTTTTCCATATTATGCTGCATTTCAAGTTTAAGATGAATTTATTTTAGTTATAGATTGTCTTAAATGTTTATGCTTATTTATGAAAGTTTCCACTATATTGTTATCCTTACTTGGCATCTGAGATCACCCATTTCTATGTTTTATTTTTCCCAGGATGTGAAGAAGTATTTTATGAATGACCTGTAGGGATAATATGAGGGGATATGAGTGTGGTATATAGAGACAAGATGTTGCGTAGTTTTTCACTTTATGTTGTAATGTAAACTTTATGAATATATATAGTGATTTCAAGTCTACTAAACTAATTGGTCTTTCGAGACATGATCTTTTATGATTATGACAATGTTATTTAATAATGCACCGACTCTGGGTAACTGGGGTCGGGGTGATACAAAATAGTTTTTAGAAACATTTAATGCATGTTAGTGATTATATATATTATAAAATTTTTAGTCATTTAAATTATTTTTTCTATAAAAAATCAACCATAAAATATATTTTATTTATTTTTCAATAACAATATAGTTTTCCTCCATAGTAGTCAATAGTTGAATTGACTATATATTTCATTTACATATGATACCACCCCTATGCCGTAAATATATTCTTGGGGAATTATTTTCGAATAATTACATTCAAAATATAATTTTAGTCTACATTCCCATGTACTTCAGTATTTTAATAATCTTTATATGATGATTTAAAGTTTCGTTTATGAGAACTTATCATATACTTGATTTAATATTTCCATTCATATAGGTAGTGGTCTTGAAAAATTCACTTGAAATTACTTCAAGTTAAAAAAATAAGAAAATAAAATACAACTTTGAATATATTATTTCACACATTGCACTATAACCATTGTTGGAAGATAGAATACTACATAAAAATGATTTATCAGACAAAATTTTGTGGTTTTTCTTTTTGAAAACATTAATATTATTCCTTGTGGGATGTTGAAAGGATCTAGATTATCTTTCACAATGTTCCGTTATATTTCTCTGAACATAATCATATTTTCTAAAAAGAAAATAAATATTATATTTGAAATGATATCTATACACAACATTTGTTTCACATATCTTGTTAATTTTATTTCAAAAATTATTTTTCCTAATGACTAATTTACCACAAATTTTTCATATAAAAAACATGTCATCAAAATATTATAACCATTAAATCATATCATTTAAAATATGGTTTCAATAAACATATGTATATCATTTTTAATCATTAAATACATAATTTAACATTAATTTATCAAATTTTGATAAAACTTATCTGAATATTGTATAATTATATATAAAAAATTATTAATAATTAAAAGTAGACTCTATATATAAGATTATTAGAAATTACATCACGAGATTCATATATTTTTGGATCATGATAATAAAAAAAATAAACATTGAATTGTTATCCATAATATTTTCTCTATTTATAAATCTAATTACACCCTATATATTTAGAATATAAAGGCCTATTCCATATCTTCATGGTGTTATTACTATAATATTATTCAATTTACTCACCACATAATCTATCCATTCAATATATTCTTTAATCCATAATTATTACAATTACTATTATCGTTTTTCATCAATAATATCATTTTTTAAATTTAAATTGAAAACGAAAAACAATATGTACTTGTTCAAATATGGATTGATTCATAACTACACGTACATCCTTATCCTTAGTGTGGTGATAATCATATGCTCCACCAGAATCTTTAGTCATTGAAATTTATAGTGATTCTTCTTGATAAGGATAAAGATATTAAATTTAAATATTAAATTTATTCTATTTTTAAATTAACACCCTAGGATTGGGTTATTTCAATGTCACTATAGAATGAAATATTTATATATTGATATTAGAGTCATTAATTTTTACATCAAAACTAATGAATCTTTTATTATTATTGTGTCTCTCTTTAAAAACTATATCACATTAATTAAATTAATATTAACTTTGAAAAATAATTTAATAGATATAATTCCATGTTTATATATTTAGTACTAGACTAAAGCAGTTCACTAAAACATTGTTAAATAACTACTCGAGAGTGAACTACCGTTCTATATATATTTTGGTATCTTAAAACCTATAATGTTATGTAGACAAATAATTATGAGTTTTATTTTTATAATGAAATTGTCTAATTATATTGAATTCTTTAATCCTGAAATGGGTGTCATGATATTCAACATATATAATATATTCTAATTCATTATAATTTGTAGCCAATATGTATAGTTATATACTAAATATTTTTAAATCTCACCACTCCATCTTTTTAAAATTTATTGAATTAAGTTGAAAAAACTACTTCAACTTATTATTAATGGTATGAGGGATTATCTTCTTATTATTTTGGTTCACCATTATTTATTTCAAATCATTTATATTTTTAAAAATGTCATATTTTTGTTTATGTATATGTAACCATGCATCCCTTGAGTTTGTATTTATAAATTTAATAAAATATTTTTATCTAGTATGATAATATAATAAATGTGGTCACATTGAATTTAATCCAAATACTCTAGATAGAGAAAAAATTTAAATATTCATATATTATAAAAAACCTTGTACACATATAGAAAATAAAATCCCCATAAAATTGAATATTTATAATGTTAATGAACTTTTTCAACCCAAAAAAATAGTGTTATTAAAAGAGAATGGTTATATACTATTCCATAAAATGTGTCTGATTATATTTATACTACAATAGGTTGTTTTATAACTATTACAGGTTTTTTTATTCAGTGGATATCTCTTATTAATGAGATAATCATTCATAAAATTGAGGTAAAAACTAAGTATATTTAAGAAACATAAATCATACATAACTGGAAACTCAATTTTTCTTATAATTATTAATGATATAATGATTATCTTAAGTTAGAATAACCCATGTAATCATTATGAATCTCAATCATAAATATTGGTGTTTCACTATTACACAACACATTCCCCAAACTCTAAAATTCATTAAATTTCCTAATGTAACATTTTCATTAACAATTTATCATATCGTAGAGAAATACTATCTCGTATGAAATAGATAAAATTGAATGAAGAAATATTTTAAAAACTACTAAAAATATTTCATGACATGGAATTTTGGATAATCCTATATTATTATAACCACAATCAACCTACAATAAATGATTTGTATACTCTTTTACATTATAAAAAGTTTTATCCTCATGAATGTACTTATAATGAGGCATAAATTCATAAAATAATAAAAAATAATAAACTTAAATTATACTTTTAACAACCACTAATATGTATTTTAGCTTTCATATAGTACATTTATAATGTCCCACCTCTAACATTATAACATTCATCTGATTATTAACCGATCTTTTTTATTTTCTAAATCTATAGAAACAATTTTTGTTTTAAATCCTAAAGATTAAAAGACTAATTTTAATGAATAGTTTACTCCCTTAAGTTATTATTCAATCCATAAAAGTAATAAAATTAAAAACATCGTCATAAACTTCAAATTTTATATTATAATTGGATTTCTATAAAATTATTTTATTAAACCAATTGATAAAAGGCTATATTATAGTTACTTATTTTATTTAAAATTAATAAAATTTAATTTTCATTGAGGAAATATATGATATATACTTTTCATATATGTTTATTATAATTTCAAAAAAAAAATAGAATATTAAAAACACCCCCTTTTATGATACTTTTTTTAATTGATATTAACATGACGAATAGTGGATGTTATCTTATAAAATTAAATATATATCCTGAAAGAATAAATAAATTTGAATACTGATTATAATGATAACCGACATTGAAATCCCACTCTAGAGTAGTTTTAGAAGAAAATTCAACGATGATGATTAGACTATTAGATGCCCAAAAACACAATATAACAATAGTAATTATAATAAAAAACGTTATAAAAAATTTACATTTTATTTAGTGTAATATATTTTTGAGAAAGAATAATATTTCTTAAAATTATGTAAGAGTTTCATAACTTCTTCCTTTTAAATAAAAATACCAGAGAGGCCAATTAGTGAAACAATAGTATATTGAAGGAAAAACATAGTCCAAACTATATAAAAAATATTTTACAAATATAATACATATGCAATAAAATTTTACTTATAAGTAATATAATTAAAAATACTAAAAAAATAGTGTTATATAATATTCAATGATAGTTTATTACTTTTATAAATATAATTAAAATATATTTAATATATATATAAATAAAAATATTGTCACATTAAATATAAAAACATTTTGGTTAAAAATATATGAGACTTAATGTAATGAACCTTGTAATTTTTTTCATCATTCCTGTCATGATAATCACATAGATTACTCATGAAACTTAATAATTAAAAAGAACACATCATTTTTTCTGATGGAACTATGGTTTCAACCAATTTGTTAATAGATGAATCATTTTAAATACCTTCTATGATTTATTGTACTATGTTATAATTAAAAATTAATTTATGTAAAAAAATTAGTATTAAGTAATAATGGTATTAATTAAAAATAACTATTAAAATACAACATAAATTGTATTACATAAAGTTCACTTAGTAGAAAAACAAATATGTTGTGAATTTTTATGTGGATAATATACATAACATCAATTGAATAAAAATATAAAAAGGTCTAGTAATAAAGGAATTATAATAACAAGTATTTTATTAACATATATATCTATTAAATAAAATATATATTTCTTAAATACCTTCTCTATGTTATGTTATTAGGCTATATCATATTTAAAATTATTGTTATGTTGTAATAAATGAAATTAGTGACTTCCTAATACTTATATAAGATAATAAATACCTATGTTGTGGATATATATTGAATCAATATTGTTAGTTAAAAATTGTGGTAAAAAATATTAAATCTCTATGATATATTTTCAATAGATTTTTAAATGTTAATATGAATGAATATTACAGACATTAGATATCATTGTTTAGAGTCATTTCATAAAATGAAACACATAATAGAATATTTGGATGGTTGAATTTTAAAAGTGGTGTAACATGTTCTATTTTATCATACATTATTTAATATATGATTTATTTTGACAAAGGGATATAATGTATCCTATAGCCTCTATAAAAGGGATAATTACCATGAGATGGTGGTGTATTGTGAAATACAAAGTCTTTAAAAATTATCCCTCAACATCAAACACAATGCCACTTCCTAATTTACATTTATAGGCTCTTTAACTTCATTGAGTGAAGGGTTTTCCTATATATTCTTCAAACAATTCATGTCAGATCATGTATACACCAAAAAGTAGGGACCCATTTTTCCTATCTAATGTATATATATTAAACCATGATGGAGAAGTTTTAGGTTATTTTCATAGGTGAAAGGTATGTTGTGTTCCTTAGGTTTTAGTTTTAGGGTTACTACTTCTATCATGGTTGATCTTTGTATTAGGTTTCTAATTTTTTCCACTTCATTGAATAAATTTTTTTCAATACTTGAAAACTTAAAATGTATCAAAAAAATTAATGGATTGTTTGATTCTAAACATTATTTTCAAAATAAATTATTTTATACATTAATTTATTTATTATTTTATATCATAGATTGAAATTTAGAGTTTATTAAGAAAAATTTATATAACGATTCATATTATAAAATAAAATATGAATGGTTTCCCTTTGATAACATGAATTCATATATATACATTGGATAAATTTATTTAATGTTTAATCATGAATTATTAGATAATAAAATTGTTTTAGTTTTTTGTCATATAAATTAGGAATTAAAGACTAGAAGTAAGAGATGCTATAAAAGTAGAAAAAGTGACATTAAATGGTGTGAATTTTAAGTACACGATGTGTATTCTTATTGAAGTCCACCTTCTAGAAATATTCAAAGGATTGAATCCAATTGAAAATAAATGAACTAATTACATGATTGGAATTCCATTTTCACATCATGAATTATTTGAAGTATGGATTTTAAGAATATATATAATATGCAGATTGTACAAAACAAAAAAAGTTTGAATTGTGAATCATTAAAAATATATAAGCCATGGAATCTATGATATCCATGATATGTGGGGAAATTTTTGAATTTTATTTACAAAATGTGAATATTAATTACAAGAGTTAAGCATCTCTTTGCTTATGTAACTTAAAATGGGTTCACAATGTGAATCAAATTTTCATCGCGAATTAACTGGGCCTATTAATATTCCAAACACCCTCGATGAGAAGATGAATTTGAACCTTTCAAAATTATACTTCTTTTTTATTAATTTCTTTTTTATGTTATTCTTAACTTATTTCTCTTAAATTAATTTTACATTTTAATCATTCTTTTTAATTTCATTCCAATTCAAGACTAATTTATTGTTTTTTATTATACCAATATTCCAATTCCAATTAAAAAAATTTACACTACTTCAAACACCATTGAATTTATCATTTTTTGTTTATAAAATTTATTATTTTCAGATTTAAAATGATTTTAATTGTGGATTTATTTGATTTAAGTTGCATATTTTATATTGGAATCATGTTTCATATTTCCCTACATTCAATTAATATATCCCTGCATGACTAATCTGATTAACATTAAGGGTTTAGAGTAGGGGTATGTTTTAATGTAATGAATCAGTAAATAAAAACATAGTAACCTTATGGATAATAAATATGTAAAAACATTTCTTAATATCATTATTTATCACCACCCTTACCATGTGACATGAAATCGAATGACCCTGACCCAATTAGTTTTGATAAATATCAGAACACTATATTGTGATACTTTCTACCTTGAATCCATGATTAATAAAACTAGGTTTTTTACAATCATTGGACCAAAGAATTGTGATAGCATAGCTGGATCAAATATTTTTGGCCATGAAAAATTGGTGACCTATTCACCGATTTATAGTCTAATACATAGGTCTGTCCCAAGTTAGGTGTAGAATTATCCTTTTATATAAACCCTTAAATTGACCATTATCACTTCTTTTTAATATGTCTTAAAACAAAAAATTCATAGTTTTTGTATAACCAAAATAAAATAGTTTTAATGAGGAGTCCCTTAAAATTGTTATTTCTTATTGGTTTCCATCATACTAGATATCCCTTTGGGTTATACACTAAACTTACACTAAGATAATCATTTTTATCTAAGTGTACATTGGGAAATATAAATTCTAATCCAACCAAGAAAAAAATGTAATCAATGACACCGTGAGGTACAGAAAAATTCTGTTTCTTTTTTAGGTATATTTTTGCTTTGGCATAATGACATTTGGCAGTAACCTCGAATTGAATCACTCCCACTTTCTTTAGCATTTTCTTTTTACAAATTCTTAATGGGACAAAACCCATGTTTGCTCTCTTATTAAGCCCAGTGCATGCATGTGGTACATAATCCTCATTTAAAAAGACATTATACTCAAGAAAACATTCCTTTATATCCTAAAATAAAAAGTCATATCACGACATTATGATAGTTAGCATTGGATGAACATGATAATATTTCACCAGCCAACTAGGAAAACCTCCAACATGTACCACCTAAACATTAGGTAGACTGACACGTGCCTATCCTAGGGTGTGGAAAAATCAATTTAATTTTCCTAGTGTAGTATAGAGGCTGACCTTAGTCATCTCTCTTGAAGAGACTTTTCAGTTGGTCACTCACATAATCTAATTCACCTAAATGACTTCTTTTTGTTGTTTTATATTTTATTAAATAAATGGAATTTAATAAAATAAATAAAATTCATTAATAAAAAGAAACAAAAATAGAATTCTAAATTACCATGAAATGCTTAATAGAATTTAATTAGAGAAGAAAATAAGTTCTCTCGAGAGAACTTTCAGGGAGAACCTTCATTAGCCAGCTTCAAATATTCGTAGTGAACACACTCCATCATACATGTGAACACCTTATTCTACGCCAGTTATGAATGAAATGTCTACTTAGCGATCACCAAGCACACCCTCCATCAACCTACTCAGTTGAGGGAGAATGGTTATAGATTATGAAGTTAATATTTATACAACCACAGTGAGGATTACACCTACTACAAATTATCCTTATAATTAAATAAAAGAATATTAAAAACATGGTTTTGGGTTCATGATCCTAATTAGTCCCTCTAGGTATTCCTCTTATTAGTTATTCATGATCATGAGTATTATAGTTCACAATGGAAATATGAGAAGAAGAAAAGAGGGTGGATGGGTGGACACAATAGAAATAAAACAATGCATGAATTTTATTAGAACTGTAAATTAAAAATGAAAACTAAAACAAAAATAAAGAAGAGAAATAAATTAAAAGGAAATGTGGAAGAGTTGTGTCTGGCCACCCTCAATGGATATATCCTCCTTGGTGCCTTGATGGAATGGATGGGGAATGGGATGATTTGGGGAAAAGGTGAGGGCCTCCTTTTACAGGCAAAATTCATAACCCCGATGGATTAGGCATTATTGTCCCCATAAATAGCTGATTTATGCATGAAACCCAGCATATAAGTTTTTAATTAATGTATCTTCCATTTACCCCAAAATTTAATCTCATTTGGCCACCATTTGTAGGATTTATGAATTTTTCGTTGGCGGTTTCTGTTTCGGGACGAAGCATCCAGGAAGGTTCCTCCAAAAGTATGTCGTTAACAAGCCACCTTAATAAATTCAAAACTCCCCTAATTTTTTTCAGAGTCGGAAATCTATATTATCGTTCTATCCTAGATGGGAACAATTAATTTGGATATGTGTAGGACAAGTTTGGGTTCTGTTATAGTGGAGGGGTCCACACTGTCTGTCTGAAAAAATGTCCAACTTCAATGAATTTTTAGGCTATTTAGATCGCTTAATCAGCTCCTAGCTCAGAAGAAAAAGTTGAAAGAAATAAAATAAGGATCCTAAGAGACTTTTTATCACAAAATTTGGATTTATATATTTTCATGAAAGGACAAATATAACCTTGACGTAAAAATATGTCTAAAATCCAAAATTATACATTTTTCACAATTAGGCTCAAAATAACACTAAAAACTAAAAACGTGAAAATTACCCATTCAATAACACGATGGTGGGATTATAAACATTTATTTACAGTATAAAATATATGAAAATGTGATCTTCATCACTCCCCCACACTTAAACATTGCACTATTGATCAATCATCTTACATTCAAATCAAATTCCACAGAAGAATAAAAAATGATTAAATATCAATGATCTTATCCAAAATATAAGTCCATAATGTATTATTTATGAAAAACAAGAATCTCTAATTGTAATTTCAATTATTAAAATTTGTTCAAACTCGTAATTCAATCCATGGCTTAATCACAACCTACCTCACATTGAATTTTATGTCACTCTTCATTAAAGATAAATTGAATCAAGAGTTATACTCATACATGAAAATCGCATGTATCACCAAATATTTGTGAATTTTTTTAGTTCTCCACAGTGTGAAACATGAAAATGAATTTAAAAATGGATGATTTAATTAAATGGGAAAGTGATTCTGTGGCATAGGGTTGGTGGCAAAATGATTGAAAATGTTTCAGACTAGAAAGAGGAAGATAGAACTTTAAGTACAATGCATGATTAAATCAAGGGAAAACTTCCGCTCTCAATCCCACTTGAAAATTTGAAAAACAACACCAACCCCTTTTATGACATGGTATATGAGACAATAAGTGATTATAATGAATGATATCATCTATGTTCTCCCCTTATTTTTCAAATATCTAGAAAGGCACATCTTTATTTATTTATTTTTTTTTCATGGAGGATGAGATGAAAATTGAATAAAATGAATGAATGGAAATTCATGACCATAATTTTTGAGAGATACATGAGTCATAAATGAATTCACAATGAGGAATTCTTGATCATCTCCATTTTTTCAATTTTTTTGAAGTAGAAATTGATGAAACAAATAAATCACAACGAAATGATGACACATGCCCAATTCTCTTATTATCCACTGCCCAAAGTATTGAAACACTAATCGCACCACCCATAAATGATACACATCCCAATGAACGCACTCGAAAGGCCCTTCCTCGACACCCAAATTTTAAATAACCATGATAAAAATACTAAAAGTGCATGTAGGTATGGAAAAAGTGGCTTGTAATGTGGCTTAAAACTATAAAGAAATTCATGGTATCTAAGGGATTACAAAGTATAAATGTAAATGATGGTCTCAATATAAAATGTGGCAAGCTAAAGAGATGTCTCAATTAGTTCAAATACATTCCATGAAATCCAATGCTTCAAAAAAGAATTATTCACAAATTCTGGTTCTCAAACAAAATTCATGTTTCCCTCAAGAAAGTGTGGGTATGAGGATGAATATGTAAAAGTGGTTTAGAATACCTCACCGGATTTGAAAAATATTTTGAATTTGTGTTTCATGGGAATGGATTTCCTAAATCTGTCAAACTCATTAAAATGCATGAAAATCCATTTCAAGGGATAAGAATTCATATAAACAATCATATAAAATCCATTATTTCAAAAATCATTGGAACTCATTCAAAATCAATTGATGTGTGAAATGTGATAAGAATATTCATTAAATCGAAAAATATGTTTTCGAACAAAAAATTTAAGGAGTTTAAATGATAATAATTAAAAGTGATCTCTCATTTGAAATAACTATTTGGTCCTCTTCTGCTAATTCTTAGGGATTCCTTCTGCTTTTAGGATCCTACAAATTAAAAATTACTCAATTAACCATAATGATCATTTCACTTAAGCTCAAAAATGAAAAGTGTGGGATACATGCTAGACTAATTCCTAATACTTAATTTGAAATTTAAATTCCTAATATTGAAAATTAATGTACTAAAAAACAAGTAAAGGATAAATCTTGGTATGATCCCCCAAATGGGCTCTGAATTTTTACTGCCTTCAGAGGGACGTACTAGCTGTTATCAAAAGTCTAATGGAGGATAATGCTTCTTTGATTTGAACCACCACATGTGGCTTTTCCCAGCATGTGCATAATCTTTGTTCTTGAGGGATGACCATGGATAAATTACACCATATACTCCCCCTTCAAAATGAGGTATAACTTGCATGGTGGGGGTAGGCTGAAGTATAGACCATCCTCTTCCTTGGTTGAAACTTGTGAAACCTTCTTAACTTCCAATGCTTGCATCATGGGGGCTACATGAAGAGAAGCCTCTTGTCTTATTTTCATAGGCTCAACTACCTGTATCTCTTGATGGGATTCCTCAAGTAGATGATAAATATCTTCATGGAGCTTCAAGTGTTCCTAAACAGGTGAAATTTATTCTTCTTCTTCCAAGGAATAGAAAAGACTATCTGATTCTATAAAACTAGATGGAGTGACAATAAATTTGGATTCAGTAACACAATAAGTGATAGAGTCTATGAATGGTTCAACTCCCTTAGCTGGTTGAGCTTTAATCTCCTCTTGAGTTGAAAGTTCCTCTTGGAGTTGATTATTGCTGGATAGAGGTAGGTAGTCATGCTCCTCCACCTCAAGTTTTGATTCAACATCATGGATATCTTTAGTGAAATTAGGGAATACCTATGGCAATTTCTTCTTAGCATTGAATATTTCAATGTTAGATTATAGTTCATCGGACATGGATATCAAATCTTCAAGAGAGATCCATGTTTCAAGTCCTCTTTCCTTCTATTTAAACCTTATCATTAGAGCATAAAACCTTCCTTGGAGGTCCTCCACAATATAGTCGGTATATTATTCTGGCACCTGTGAGTAATTATTCCATGCATAATAGTTGTAATATGAAAGTATCGTGGAAAAATAATTTTTTTAATTTTTTTAAAAAATAATAATAATGAAAACTATCTAAAATTTGAAAATAGGAAAAGTAAATTAAACAACCAATTAGCACCTCGTCAACGGAACCGGTTTCAATGAACTCTTGTCACAGGGAGTGGAAAAAGGAATTTAATTTTCCTAGTGTAGCATAGCGGCTGAACAGGGTCATCTCTCATGAGGAGCCTTTTCAGTTGTTCACTCACTTAATCTAATTCATCTAAATTACATATTTGTTTTGTTTTATATTTTATGAAATAAATAGAATTTAATAAAATAAATGAAATTGATAAATTATAAGACATTAAAATTTAATTCTAAATTACCACGCAATGCTAAACAGAGTGTAATTAGAGAAGAAAAGAAGTTCTCCCAAGAGAACATTCAGGAAGAACATTCATTACGCAGATTCAAATATTCGTAGTGAATATACTCCATCATATTTGTGGACACCATATTCTACCCCAATTATGAATGAAAATTATACTTAGAGATCACCAAGCACACCCTCCATCCACCTCCTCAATTGAGGGAAACTGGTTTTATATTAAGAAGTTAAACTTTAGGAAACAACAGTGAGGATTATACCCACTAGAAATTATCCATAGAATTAACACAAAGAAAATTAAAAACATGGTCTTCGGTTCAAGAACCAGATAACTCTCTCATGATATTCCTCTTATTAGTTACTCATGATCATGCGTATTATAGTTCATGATGGTAAGATGAAAGAAAGAAATGAGGGTGGAATGGGTGGACACAATAATAAAAAAACAATGCATGAATTTTATTAAAACTATATAATATAAATGAAAACTAAAACAAAAATAATGAAAATAAATACAATTTAAATAAAATTGGAAGAGTTTCTGCCAACCTACCTCGGTGGAGATCTCTTCCCTAGTTCCTTGATGGAATGGATGGATAATGGGATGATTTTGGAAGGAGGTGAGGGACTCCTTTTATAGGAAGAATTCTAGACCCCAAAATATTGTGCCTTGTTGTGCCCATAAATGGATGATTTATGAGTGTACGCCTTCATAAAGCTAGTTCCTTAACTGCGTAGTCCATTTCCCCTCCAAATTTCAGCTCATTTGGCCACCATTTGTAGGTGTTATGAATTTTTCATTGGCTGGTTCTGTTTCTGGACAATGCTTCTGAGAAGGTTCTTCCAAAAGAATGTCATTAACTGGCAACCTTAATTACTTCAAAACTCCCCTAAATTTGTTTTAGAGTTGGTCCTATCTGACCTCGTTCTATCCCAGGTAGAAACACCTCATTTGGATATGTGTAGGCCGAGTTTGGGTTCCTTTACAGTGGTGGGGTCCACACTGTCCACCAAGAAAAATGTCCAACTTCAATTAATTTTTAGGCCCTTTAAAAGGCTGAATAAACTCCTAGTTCATAAGACAATGTTTAAGGAAATTAAATCAGGATTCTAAAATAAATTTAATTACAAAAATTTTATTTATAATTTTCATTAAATTACCAAAATACCCTTGATTTAAAAATCATTCTGAAATCCAGAATTAGGCATTTTTTGCAGTTGGGCTCAAAATAACACTAATACCTAAAAACGTGACAATTAACCATTAAATAACACTATGGTGGGATTGTAAACAATTATTTACAGTAAAAAAATATTTGAAAATGTGAGCTTCATCATAGACCATCCTTCCCTTAAGGAGTGAACCTATATGGATTATGAATTCCATACATCAATGGTGATGTTTCCAATATTGTGTGACCACTACTTTTGGAAATGTATTTTCAAATCCATCCTAGATTCATCCATATGATCCCTAAAATGATAAATTTATTGTTAGTCAATTTAATGATACCCATGAACACTTATCAAATTTTCTATAATTATTAGAATCCATTAATAAGAATGTTATATCATGGGACACTAACATACATTATTTTTAACCTTTCTCATAGAATAAAGAAGGGTAGGATTGGAATAAAAGTCAGGGTCCCAACATTATCAGGACATGGGATGATTTGTTAAATAAATTTCATGAAAAATATTTCTCACTAATCTAGAAATAAAAAACCAATAATGAAATAAAACATTTTAACTAGTAAATCAATGAATAAACATGAGAATTCTAGGATGGTGTTATGTAAGTAACAGTTAAGTGCCCATATCATGTAATTGATGTGTGGATGCATCTCTAACCATTCCATCAGGGGATCTAACCATCTTTATTCGTAGTTGTGGATGATTCCATTTACGAGGGGATCATTTTTAAGAAGCCCAATATAAGTATAATACTGTTAGATTATATTTACCACAATTCTAATATGTGGATGAGTAGTAGAGGACCGACTTTGTGTGAGATATATTAGATGGAATAAAATAACTACTTCATAACCCTTGATAATTACCTTACAAAAAATATTTATTCATTTTTTCTACTAGGTACACCACATCCCCATCCCCTATTATGATAATATATTCTTATGAAATGGGAAGAGTCCCACTCCAATATCAAGAATTTAGAGAATGGATACAGAATAAAATCAAATATTGGATTCAAATTATTCCAATTATAATCCACAAAATCAATATTTTTAGGAAACTCAATTGCACCAAAAACAATATTATCAATGGCCGTCTCAGAATCCACAAAAAACTAACTAGGGAAACTTTCCAAAGATTGGTCGAAATGTTCCACAATAGATTCAAGGACTACTTGGGTACCCAAAAAATATCAAATCTTATTAAGTAAAAAAAAATCAATATGCATTTCCCTTCATATCTTAGAAAAAATAGTTTCAACAAGATGTTAAAAGGACAAAATAGTTTTCCCGCCCTCTAAAATGAAATATGAAAAAATATCTAAATACCGTCATGATAAAATTGGATCTGAGGGTGAATACCCATGTAATTGAAACCAAAAAACCAATGGACTACCCCTTATATCCTTCAGAATCAATTTTGGAAAATATCCAAAAAAAATTGAATTGATTCTTTTATACTTTGGCCAATAATACTAATAATCATCTGGGAGAGAAAAAACGTTATAGTCTATATAAGTGAAAAAAATGATATATTATATTTAGTGTTGTAGAGGTGGGAAAATGTTGAAAAAAATACATAAACATACGAGACAATCTTCCCCATGAAATGAAAATGATATCATAAATAAAACTAGTTAATAGAAAAACAGTTAATTAGATCCATCTAAAAAATATACAGGTGAATAATATATTAAAAACAATTATTTATACATGTATGAAACCCTATAAAACCCCCTATCCCATTTCGATTGAATATTATACAAGGTAATAGAGCGTTAATGTAAATTGTTTTGGAGATTAAATAATTTCACTTCAATATTTTCAATAAAGAAGTTATTACTTAAATTTCTACTTATTCCATGTTTATATAAGACATTATTTCCAATAAAATAAAAATGAAATATATATCAATTATCTATTTAAATTAATAATTATAATCCATTATTCAGTGGATATTTCCACATAATTTGAGATACCCTAGAAGTTTCTATATTCATGTCACTATAAAGAGACATAATTTTTGTTTTTTTTTTAAAATTAAATTCTTATTTCAAGAAAACTTTTATAGAAAAGTGGAAAACCTCAATAGGAATTAAATTTGGGAATTTAGCCTAGAAATAAATAAATAAATTGTTAAATACATGGTAGAAATTTTTTTAACTATCCACACAATATAATTCCGACTGTAAAAAAGTTTACTTTAGTTTACAAGTCTTCGTTAAAGATTTCTATAAAATAGTTGGCCATGTTATCCCTAGTTTTAATTTATTCGTTTAGATTGATATTATTTCAATTTAATCCTCAATAAATAATGTGCTATTTATTATTAATAAATTAAATTCTGTGCCTTTTAATTTTAAATTCGATCCTTCTTTAATATATTTGATTACCCTTGTCCTTTTTATCATTTATAGGGAAGGATACGTCCAAAAATTCGGATTTAGAGTAGATAAGGAGATATATGAATTATTATTTTTCTTCATACACAATTTTAGAAATTATATTCAAATCATTGTTTGGAAAATTGTCTTGTAAAACTAAGTTATTGGAAACATATTTAGGTGGTTTATCCTAATAATCCAAACCCTATTTCTGGTCACTTTTTTGCTGAACTTGTCTCTATGATATTAGGAATGTAAAATTGTACCTTATTCCCTAGAGATTTTTCAAGTAAGCACCATGGAGACCCTTGTGTCTTGGTTATATTTATTACACTTCTTTATCTATAGTCTACAAAGACCTCTACCATGCTTACTCACAACACTATACACTAAAAACTGATTGGAAATTTCATTTTCCATCATGTGATTATTCTGATCTACATCTACGACCGGTAATGAGTAAATATCTTGGACACCTTCCACAGAATATACCAGATTGTAGGAACCATTGAGCTTCCTTTTCCAATTATGGGCCAAAATCTTCCATACTTCCGATTGAGACTCACTAACCACTGGTTAAGGGATTGAAATTAGTTCAAAAGCTAGTCCGAACTATGGGAGAACTTCTAGTCACTAGTCTCCTAACTGGGAAATAGTATATTATCCAAATCTTCCACAACATGTCCAACTACTGCCAAGTGGGTGACCATAGATGAATACTAGAACAATACACTTAAATTTAAAACCCCACTAGCCGATACAATTTAGGAAAATGAAAGTTCATTGTAAGAGGAGATGAGTGGATTCTCCCCATCCACCGGAAATGGAAATATTGTTCTAACAACATCCCACCTTAAATAAAGATTCTTTTTAGCCCACTTTGAATTAAATATAAATGTATCAGCCTTTAGTTAAAGGGGAACACGAAGAAATAAATTATCCTGTAAATAAATAGAGAAACTCATGTTTGTTTATATATTTTGAGATGAGAAGAAATCATTCTATAGGTGACCCCAAAAATAACATGAAATCTATGTCTCATACATGTTCACAAATAAGATATGTTTATGTAAATGAATATATTCCCAAAACTCAATCCAAACAGAATAAATAGGGGGATTTTAGATGTCAACTTCTACACATATGCAGGGCACAGTTGGATGGAACAAGGATCTCAACCACTTATTGAATGGAATAAATATCCCTATTATATTACTTATCTTCTAACAAAATGAATGTTTTTTGAAAGGATTTAAAAGATGTACAAAATATATAAAAAAACTAAAATGTGGGAAACATGATTCTAGTAGAAATAATAGCTCTATTTGATTAGGTGGAACTAAAAACCATCGTACAATTAGAACCCCTTGGACCACATGACAATGAGATCATCAGTGCAGGAGAAACAAAGAATAAAATTTATAGGGTCTAGTAGTCTAGAAATGACTCGACCTTATAGGGGCTACACACCGTTTATGAATTTTTTGAAGTCATTGAGTAATGGTTGTCATCGAATAAAGTGAGCTACCAAGGAAAATCTTGGATGATCTAATTCCTCAGAGAACTACTAGAGGGAAAGGGGAATCCAAGGGTTCCCAAATGAAGAGATGATACTTTTGAAAAAAGGTGGTTGTGGGGGATGTCAGTGAAGAGGGATGGGTTTTTGAATGATGATAAAAATGAAAAATTATTCTTTTCATCCTAGAGAGAAGGGGTAGGTGGATCAGCCTTCACTACAACCAATTGGAGATGGTACCTCTACTAGGGTTCCATATGGAAGGTGATCAGAGCTAAGGACATGATTTTTAAATATAGATCTATCAATACCGATGAGATCTCTAAGGATCCACAAAAACCAGATGAATGTTAGACCAATCATGAAACAAACCAATGATCCATAGACAAGGGAGGATATATATTTAAAGTTCTATGATGCTTCTCCACTAACCTATTGGAATTGAGCACTTCAGTGGCTCAAGAAGAAATCCAGTGACACCCCCCCACGATGACCTAGTTCCTAGAATCACCAATTACAATTTTGGAAGGTCCTAGTGAAATGTTAGAACAAGTATCAATTTTATTCCCATGAGATATATAATGTTTTTGGGAATGATGATTTGAAACCTACCAGAGGTGTAGTTCAGCTCAATGACTTCTTAGTCATTTACCCCTACAGGATTCTCGAGGAAGTCATAGTAAAGGTTAGTAAATTCATCTTTCCTACTGATTTATCTGCCCTAATTATTAAGTAAGAAATTCATTTACCTAAATTTTTTGGGAGGCCATTTTTATCCACGTTAAATGATTAGATTGATGCTAATCAATAAATCATGATATTAAGTTTAAAAAATAATTTGTTTTTGATTTTGTAAATGACATTATGGAATGTATAGAGTCATTGGATGGTAAATCCATATTTCGTACTGATGATAAGGATAATTATTTGTTTAGTAAAGATGTAAAAGAGTCCAAATATCCTAATAAAAATTTCTAAAGCGATCAAAAGGATGTGAATTATCTACAACTATGACGATGGATTTAATCCCACCATTTTATACTCTATTATCAAAACTGTTCCATGAGGGGTGTGTTCTTACATTATTTTTCATCTAAATGTAATCATGTGTATTCTTTGATAATAAATGAATATCTAACTGGGATATGACCCCTGATATGTAAAATAGGATAGATTATAGTATAATTATTCCATATAAATGTCGGAGGTAGTTTACATATGTATTTATAAAACATTAAAATTTTAAATTAAAAAATTTTAATATAAATTAATAAAATTTATTTCTTGTAAAAAAACAATGATGAAATCCTATAGGAAGAAAAAAATAAAATAAAACCACCATAATTATAGTTCATGTATTAAATAATGTTGTGAAATCATCAGGATGACTTTGAAATCCATGAACCTACGTTTGATATGAATAAACCATTCATTTACTCCACCTATGAATGTTTAAATCCCCCCTCCATGATCACAACTCATCCTCAATTTCCATTGTTTAGTATACTATAAAATCATTATTTTTCCACTCATACCTGATCCACTTACACCTTCCAACCATCATTATTCTTTGATTCCAAACACAATAGCTCATAAAAAGGTCATCAGACAGGTGGCCCAAGGTGATGAACCACCTCCACCCATGTTCCCAATGTTGGATCCTCCATCACCACTAGAATATTTTATCTCCATACCTTCCATAGTGTGTTATTCCACATCATCATCCTTTGATAAGTAATAGTCCACATCTATCCTATCCCAGGGTGGTTCCCCAAGCCCGAATATAAACCAGTGTCTCTACATCTCTTAACCCAAGAATCATTTATGTATGGTGTATCTATAGGACAATACAATGAGGTAAAATAAGACACTAGACCACAATAACTTTATAATATCCCTGTGAATGTTGATTTTCCTTATCTTCCTAGATGAATTCACATATCCAGCACCACTAAGTTATGTAAGGAATCATACCAGGATATTTTCATAGAGATCTTGACCCATTGGTGTTTTATGTGGCATGTGTAACCTTTTTACTCAATGTAGTGACTTACGAGGCCACACATGAAGATTTTGGAATTGGGATCCATATTCATAATTTTTATTTTCTCACTTACCCTACCTACACTGACATGAAACTAGATCATTGAATGAGGGATAGAGAGGGAGTTAGCCATTAATCATATAATACGTCCATAGATCCATGATCCTAATATAGTTAAGATCACCCCACCATGACCTTCCACCACATGTATTTTTCATCAAGATATAGTACATGTGTGGCTAGTTTAAAGATATTTTCATGGTAGCATCAGTCATATTGATGGGATTTTCTGACAACATCCAGGGTGGACATGATTTCAACATTATCAACTATTTTTCATTATAATATGATACAAATGTGTTGTATGTTTATGGTAATTTTATGTGAGGTAGTTTCAGTGACCAACAAGAACATTAACTCTACATCTTCGATGCAACTTAGCCACTATCCTAATATGGGAATATGGAGTCCATTGAACATTAAATAATCTACCAGATCAGGATTTTGCGGAAGGTTGAGGGGCTCTACTAGTGGAACCATAATATTGATTATGATACTGACGAGGTTCCAAGTCAACCCAAACTAGCCTCAGAATCACCCTCCTGATCCCCATCACCTACCCATGCTCTCATCACCACTCTATCTACCACACCTAACCATCCTTCTCTTTTATATTCCACTTCCTCATCTTCCACAAAAACACCACAACCCCACCTCGCCCTTCCACATCTTAACACACAAAAAACCTTCACATCTAATGTATGGTATTTCCCCCCCAATAAACTAGAGAACCAAAGACAAATATTTTTCCATTTTAATATTCCCTTTACTACACCATCCCTCTTAAAAACTTTCCCCCACCATTGTTCAAATAATCATCACACCCACCACCACCTATAGACCACATTAATACCTCTATGACCAACCCACCTCCCATATAGGTTGGCATAACTCCAGAGCCATCAGAACCTTCTATAAGGTTGGATTATCTTCTTGAGTAGTCCTGATGGATGTTGGAAACATAGGATGTATATTAGTTTTATAACACTACCGTATGTACATCCCCAGTATATATCAGAAACTCTCCACATCCTGTCAGGATAGATCCTATAACAAGCACCAAAATAGATCCTAATGTGGTGAAATACCATTACTCTAACACTATTACTTATGATATTGGGATGGGACAATACAGTCCACCACTATTGGGGAAGGTATACTGATGTAGATAGGGGAAACCCTACCAACACTATTTATTTTTCCCATTTCACCAACCCTATTGTATGATATTTATGTGTGTCTATTTTAATATATCCTTTATATTACAAATTCAATAATTTATAATATTTATACATATGGAAGTGATATTGTATTTATTACATGTATTTATTTCTTTATCTAATTTTTCTTTACGCATTCATTTATCCAGAAATAGCTATATTACATCATCTATGGTCATTTAAAAGCATGTTCGGCCACCCTATAACCATATGTCTACTTTGTATCAACATGTGGATAAAATATATATATAACTTGAGGATAATTATCTCTATCTCCATACTCATAATGATCCTACATCATGATTGGAATAGAATTTACTTCATCCACATGATTATTTTTCTTGATCCATTCCTAATGTGGTTTACCTAACCAAGCAGCCTATTGAGATTGAAGACATGACAATCAATTCCTAGAAGATATAAAGTACATTTTTACTAATTAACAGAACAAAATGATTCTTTTTCACATCCTTCTCCACAATGAAATCATTATTATTGATTTATGTTAAGAAACACATGTTTTTATATGTTTTTATTATGTTTATTAAGACCCCTACTTTTTATTTTCTTAAAAAATATATTCATTGGAAATCCAAAAATTATTTATACCTGATTCATTCATTTATATAAATTTTTTTTATTACTTGCAGCATGCACCATCCAATTTTTATTCTTATATATTGATTAACCACTTTATAATAATGGTATATCTAGTGAATGTAATATGTTTCTAACATTTTTTCAAGTAATAAAAATTCCCAAAACCATCCAACATGTTTCCCTGTAGAAATAATTTCATTATAGGAAGATCTAAATTACCTAACTTTAAATTTGTAATTTTTATTTCATTTTTATCTTGGATTTATTTTCTATATATCCCACATCACATTCCATAATAGTGATGACACTATAACATTTGATGTGTGAGGGAGTCATTGTTAAGCCTTATTGTCTGCATACTTTTATTTAAGATTTTTTTAATTTTTTCTTGGTGATTATTGAAATAAATTTTTATTCACATATATAGAATCATATCATGATTTATGAGTTGATAAATTCAATTATAATTGTATATTGTTACAATTTATTTGACTGAATTATTACTAAATACTATACGTTGATTGATTTTTAGTTATTTTAAATACTACCATTCTTTAGAAGATTATAAACCAACAATTTCACATTATTTTATAATAATATTACTTGAGAGATAATGTACATGGATTTTTCATGTATTTTAATAATTTTCCAACTTATTTTTAATTAATTAGTTTAACCATTTTTTATATTTTTATTTTATTTTTGAAGCTTCGTAGAAGTTTAGGTATTTTGATACTTTTTAGTAAATTTATATACTAATGTTAGTACTCTATTATTTTTATTAGTTATATTAATTTTATATATTATATTTTAATTATATAATTATTATTAGTTTCTCTATTTTTATTTTAGTTTATTTTATTAAATTTTTATATGTTTGTATATTTTAATTTGTATTTTATTTCATTTCATTTTTTGGTTGCATTAATAAAATAGTATTTGTTATTATTTTATTATTACATTTAATAGTAATATTATATTTAATAACATTGCATTAATATATTATTATTTACCATTTTTTAACTTAGTTAGATAATAAGTTTTATTTATTTTAAACTTAACATTTCTTTTTTTTTCTTTTTATTTATTTTTTTCTCCCCCCTAACTACCCACACCACCTATTCCCACGCCCCACTTCCCACATCGATATTTTCTCCCATTTTTTTACTCAACTTATCCCCTATCTCTAATCTCCCCCTCCTATTTTTCTCTCTGAAATCTCCCTACCGCCTTTGACCCACTCCCCTTCCCTCTCTCAATCCCACACCCCCAAATTCTCTCCCCATCTCCTACCTCCCTACCTCTCCCTTTTATCCCTTCTCTCACCCTCGACCCCCAATCTCACCACTCACCCACTCCCCAATTAACTGGCTACCCCCTGATCCCAACTCCCCCACCGCTCCTTCCCCCATACCCGCGAATCCCAGCCGCCCAAGCCCCCTGCTCCCTTCTCTCACTGACCCGCTCACCACTCCCCTTCCATTCCCAAATCCCAAATCCCAGCCCCAACCCCCTCATCCTTTCCCACTCTCCCTATCTCACAGACCTCTCATCCTCCCCACACATACCACCTCACCCTTTTTCCTCGACACGTCTGCAGGAACAAAACATTGTACACCAACCAGCGAGTAGCCCTCCTCGGTCATCAACCAATGACAAACCATCATCAGGAGTGCAACATAGGTTTGGACTCTTCATTGATGTCACACGGTGAGAGAGAGCAGAGATTTGATCATATTTTCAACATCGTAGTGGTTTGATTCGTGTGTGGAATCAGAGAATGCACGGAGCAGAGCGATTATTATTATTTTGCGATCGTTGACAACGTCTCACGGTGACCACAACAACGACACAAGAATGGTGATATCTTCTTGTTAGTATTTTATGTGTCATGTCATCATGATGGCAGGCTATTTTTTTGTGTCAGAGTTCTTACAAAAGTGACGGTAATTGCATGCCTTTAATTTATCCTCATGTTTGATTTCCTTTTAAATTAATTTTAATTGGATTTTTATTTATTTAATTATATATGTGTTGAAATTAATTTTTATTGGGCTCTGCACACATGTTTTGTTTTTCATTCATGTGATACTTAATAAGTAATCTTGAACGGGATTTCATCAAAGAATTTATTTACTCGGAATTCGATCATGCATGCGAGCGAATTATGAATAAATAAATACATTAATTGGAAAATTAATATGTTGTGTGTGCGCTTCATCAAACTTGTGTGAGTGATACTGAATAACTGATCTCATATGAGCAAACCCTATATAGGTAAATACTTTGGCTTTGTGAGAAACGGGTCGTCATATTTCACCAAGTGATTCAGTGCTATAATGACGCGTAAATTATTCGTTAGAACATAGAACGAAATGAAGGATAATTTTTGTAAGCATTAAAATACTGTCTAACATCAGAGAACGACACCAGATAGTATTTTGGTTAATTTTTGAATCGATTATAATTTAATAAATAAATATTAAAATGTGGGAATTAAATAATCGACATTGCATGCAATTGAATGGACATCATGACTCTGACACTTCCATATCTGCCAGTTTCTATTATAGCTTAGTTAACTTTGATAGTTTTAGTTAATTTAAATAGTCATATTAAAACAGTCATTTAGTTTTTAGAAATTAGTTTTTAATCACACAATTAAAGCTAATCTGCCCGAACATTCCTCCAAAAGGTCATTTATAGTGTCTACTCACATTCTCTCTGTGGTTCGACCCTGCTCGCCACTTCTACAGTAGTTAGTAGGTAAATAAATATTGCAAATTTCACGCGTTGCGACTTCTATGCCAAATTTATGGCACCATTGCCGGGGAGAATAGTAGCATTCGATATTTCTCTAAAAGAGTGATTTAGTTAACAAAAACTAAAACTTAAAAGAAAACTAAACCATCCAAAAAAGTTTACTACTCTAGGAATTTTCATTGCATGAATTTTCAAGACACCGAGAAATTCAGAATGATGTGGGCCGCACCACACAATTACAACTAGTGTTCACCCTATGCAGCCCCAACTCATGGCATGACATATAATGATTCACCAGACATGCGATCTCCCAGTAATCCTGTTTATTTTAATGATTATCGTTCATGTCCGTGTTATGATATGTATTCTACTACTAGTCCTTATACACTATTTGATCATTTTCAAAGTCAATGGATTCCTGAAAATTTAGAACTTGATAATTCATATCAAAAAAATGATTCAATTATTGAGCACATGTTTCCATATCATATCACTAAGACAAATAGGATGTTTGAACTTCAAGATAAACGTAATGCAAAGTTAATTTCTTCAACAAAAGATTTAAAAAATAAAACAAAAGGTTTAGAAAATTCAAAAAAATATTTTGAAAATCAAATGAAAAATTTAGGAAATCAAATGACTCAAATTGTTCAACTATTTTCCTTACTTCCACTTGAAGATCCAACTCAGAACAATCTCTTTGAGGAAAGTGCTGTAGTGGTTCCATTGGAACAACATTAATGTTAAAATTCTAAAAATGAGATTGATCCTCCTTCTTTTCATCCAAGTGATAACTCCTTCGATTAGAATTTAATTCTTCCAATATAATCACATTTCAAGAACATGAGATCTTAGTCTTCCACCCTGTTGAACATAACGATCCCTTAAAAAATGTGATTACATGTCCTTCAGTGAGTTCACAACCCATTCATCCCAAAGTGAAAAAGGACACAATCAATGTCTATCAAATTCCACCTTTTGAGGATGAAGAGAACATTGAACTATGACCATTATTTATCATGATAGATTCAGGATGGAACTAAGAGACAATGGATTGGCACACTCAAGAGGACATCACATCAAATAACATCGGATCACCTCTTTATGAAAATCATTATGAGTCTGAAAATATTTCTAAAATAGAGACTTCTGAAACATTTCTAGAGTCGGAGAATCAATTAGCACCGGTGGTAGAGAACACTCAAAATTTTATATAAACAATGGAAGAATGGGATTTCGTGGAGGATCCTGAGTATGTGGTGAAACATGTACCAATAGAGATATATGATGAGGGTGGTATAGAAGAATACTTTAAAAAAGATGTCATTCATGACACAATGAAGTCATCTTCTTCAATCGAGCATGAATTGAGTTGCAAACCAGTGGATTTTATTGTGCTATTGGTTGGGTGTGAAAATGAATTGGGATACATCATCAGCCTAGATACTGAATTCATGGATGAGATTGATATAAGCCGACCCCTAAAGGAGTCTTCTGATGGCACATTTTCACCTATGTAAGTTCAAAGAGATAATATTATTGATCTTTCGGCTGATAACCTTTTCCCAAAATTCAATAATTTGATGAGTGCTTCTTCAGGAAAGGTATATTCATTCCCTTGTGAGTTGTAATATTTTCATTTCATTCCACACATCCATTATTCTAACAAGATTCTGTTGAGATATTGTGCAGCTTCGAGGATAGACTCATATTTAACAAATGGATTCCACACTCCAACTTAAAAAGAAGCAGATTCATGGTTTAAATTTTTGTTCGATCCTAGGAGTGTTTCAACAACGTCTGGATGAAGTCGAAATAAACTTTGCGCTCAATGGGAGGAAACCCATCATTTGTTTGTTTTCTTTTCACTGCATTTAATTTCATTTCATCTTGTTTAATTTTAAAATAAAAAGGCATGAATTTACCATAATATGTTTTCTCTTGGAACTTTTGTCGATTTAAATTCATCATAAATATTTTTATCATCCCCATGATTTTAATTATGGTGTGGATTCATTTTATATGATGCGAGTATGTGTTGTCAATGTGTAGGTTTTATAGGTATACCATTTTTTGGAGCTTCATCGGATATAGACAGCCTCTCGGCATCTATCTTCACTTTCACAGGGAAGTTTTTTTCCCATATTTTATGCTTCCAAAAACACCATGTAAACTAACCAAAATAAACAAAAAAAAAAGAAAAATTTGAGAAATGAAAAAAAACTAACATTCCAGTCATTGATGAACCCACATGAAATCCGCTGTATTTTTATTACAACACAGTCGGGAAAATACCACTTGTATCCCTTGGCAGTTAGAGCACCTGATTCTTTTTTTGGAATTATTTGTTCTTTGATCTCATGACTTAGATGATTGGTGATATTATTTCATGCTTAAAAAAATGTTTTTTTAAAAACTTGTATATTTTTGAGACACTTATTTACACTCATGCTCAACGGTGTTGTCCAACATTATATTCCCATACTCATGAGGACTCTGAGCCATTTTAAATCATCTCTTATGTCTCTTTTTACTGAGATAATCTCAATCATGTTGTGTCTTCTAGAACTTTCCATGTTTTTCCATCAAAATGACATGAATATTTGAAAGTTTCACTAAAATGATAGAGGCATCTGTTGGATATTTTAGCCCCATTAACCCACTAAGACACCCATTTATTTTCTCCATATTGTAGCCCTTAGAATCCATGAATAAGCCTTTTAGGATGAGCCCAAGCCGATACCCTTCCCTACCAATTTCTTGAATTTTTGCATGATAATTTTGAATCTAAGTGTGGGGGAGATATTTACTCATGGAAAGAGTTCTTCTAGGGGTAGTGCGTCATTTGATGTACATGGATTGAAATTAACCCATCCTGATTATATGAGTATTTTTCATAGTAGCCACATTCATTACATATATTTTGATATAGGAATATAGAATCATTTTGAGTTCCAACAATGAGTACATTGGTGGTTATTAAAAGGTAACCCTCTCTTTTGGGGACACCTATAAAATTGATGATCCACTACTCCAAGAACTAGAGAGTTTTCTATTTGACCTACCTTCATTGAGATGTTACATTGTTTATTCTACTTGTGTACCGTTCTTTGGGATTACTGTATGACACTTATTTTATGGGGTTTTTGAGTTGATACTCCCCAGTTTTTCCTGACCATCTTATTTGGGGGAGTTGTGTCAAAAATACCGAGTGAAACATTGGTTTATCATATGATTGGGGAAAAGAAGTGTTTAAGTGTGGGGGGGGGGGGTTGAGGGAGACATTTGGATTGACATTTATCATGCATGTATTTCAAGATTCAATCCTACTTTTTTCCAAAAAAAAAACTGTCACAATTGTTTTATAACCCACCATCCTGCAACCCCAGAGACATTTGAAACTCATGCAAAGTCTTTTTTGATTGGTGAATTCTTTTAATTTCCAATAGTAGAGATGTGAAATTTATGGCAAGCCTATGGTAAGAATGCATGCGTTTGAGAATTGAGTAAAACATTGATCATATTTTTTGAGAGATGAGAGTGATGGAATGGTAGGTCACATGATAAATGAGTGCACATACTTGTTTTGAAAAAAGTGTGAGTTGAAGAAAAATGGTTTTTGAAAATTGAAATTTTAAATGAAGCATGATATTTTATGCGTAAAAGAGAATGGAAAATATTGAACTTGTAATTTTGATGTTTGGATTTGTCTATGGGACCACATTTGTTTTATTTCGGATAGTTTTCCCCAGAAGTGTAAAAGTTTAAGTGTGGGGGATTTTATGTACATGGATTTTTCATGTATTTTAATAATTTTCTAACTTAGTTTTAATTAAATAGTTTATCCATTTTTTATATTTTTAGTTTAATTTTGTAGCTTTGTAGTAGTTTAGATATTTTGATAATTTTAAGTTAATTTAAATACTAATATTAGTAATTTATTATTTTTATTAGTTATATTAATTTTATATATTATATTTAAATTATATTTTTATTATTATTTTCTCTAATTTTAGTTTAGTTTATTTTATTTATTTTATATTAGTTTTTATATTTTAATTTGTATTTTATTTTATTTAATTTTTTGGTTGAATTAATAAAATATTATCTGTTATTAGTTTATTATTATATTTAATAGTAATATTATATTTAATTAAATTTTATTAATATATTATTATTTACCATTTTTTTAACATAGTAAGATAATTAGTTTTATTTAATTTAAACTTTACATTTCTTTTTTTTTCTTTTTTTTTTCTCCCACCTAACTACCCACACCACCTATTCCCACACCCCACTTCCACCTTTGACATTTTCTCCTATTTTTTTACTCAAATTATCCCCTCTCTCCAATCTCCCCTCCCATTTTTCTCTCTCCAATCTCCCTACCCCCTTTGACCAACTCCCCTTCCCTCTCTCAATCCCACGCCCCCCAATTCTCCCCCATTCTCCTACCACCCTCTGTCTCCCTTTTATTCCTTCTCTCACCCTCATCCCCCAATATCACCACTCACCCGCTCCCCAATTACCTGGCCGCCCCCTCCTCCCATCTCCCCCGCCGCTCCTTCCCCATACCCAATAATCCCAGCCACCCAAGCCCCCTACTCCCTTCTATCACAGACCCCTCACCCCTCCACTTCCATTCCCATTGCCCAGCCCCTGCCCCCTCATCCCTTCCAAGTCTCCCTCTCTCAAGGACCTCTCATCCGCCCCGCATATACCTCCTCACCCTTTTTACCCAACACATCCACATTTATAGAACAACATACACCAACCAGCGAGCAAACCTCCTCAGTCATTATCCAACGAAAAACCATCATCATGAGTGCAGAAGAGGTTTGGATGCATCATTGACATCACATGGTGGGAGTGAACGAAGATCTGATCATATTTTCAACGTCGTGGTGGTTTGAAGCGGGTGTGGCGTCAGCGAAGGCATGGAGCAGAGCGATGATTATTATTTTGAGATCATTGATGGCACCTCGCGGTGACCACATCAACGACACGCGCATGTTGATTTCTTCTTGTTATTATTTTATGTGTCATGTCATCGTGATGGAATGATAAATTGTTTGTGTCGGAGTTGTGACAAAAGTGACGGTAATTGCATGTCTTTAATTTATCCTCATGTTTGATTGACTTTTAATATAATTATTAATTGGATGTTTATTTAATTAATTTTATATGCGTTGAAATTAATTTTTATTGGGCTCTTCACACATGCTTTGGTGCCTGTTCGTGTGATACCTAATACGTAATCATGAATAGGATTTCATTAGAGAATATATTTATTCATAATTTGATCAAGTGCACGAGCGAATTCTGAATAAATAAATACATTAATTGGAAAAACTAATATGTAGTGTGTGTGCTTCTTCAAACTTGCATGAGGGGTATTGAATAAGTGATCTAATGTGAGTGAACCCGACGCAGGTAGATACTTTGACTTTTTGAGAAAAAGGTCGTTGTATTTCACCAAGTGATTCAATGCAATAATGAAACATAAATTATCCATCAGGATAGAGAATGAAATAAAAGATAATATGTGTAAACATTATAATACGGTCTAACATCAGAGAACGAGACCAGATAGTATTTTGATTAATTCTGGAATCAGTGATAATTGAATAAATAAATATTCAAATGTGGGAATTAAATAATCGACATTTCATGCACTTGAACGGACGTCATGACTCTGAAACTTCCATCTCTGCCAGTTTCATTCACAAATTAGTTCACTTAGATAGTTTTAGCTAATTTAAATAGTCATTATTAAAACAGTCATTTAGTTTTTAGAAATTAGTTGTTAATCACACAATTAATGCACATCTGCCTGAACATTCCTCCAAAATGACATTTCTAGTGTCTACTCACATTCTATCTGTGGATCGACCCTTCTCACCACTTCTACAGTAGTTAGTAGGTAAATAAATATTTCAAATTTTCACGCGTTATGACACGCGTTCCAAGAGATTCCTGGGGCAATATAAATATATCACAACTTTCATTGGAATATTTTTTGGATATGAATAAAATAATATATTATTAAAATGATTGAAATCATTATTTATCTAGATATCCTAGGATCCACCTATATATTTTCCGCATTTTTTTTCTATAGTATCCCACAAAAACGTTGTTATGATGGACGTGTTTCAATAATATTATCCATTACTACCGTAATGTTAGCACTATATATGATTTTAATTTTTACAATTATGGTGGATTTGGCATATACTTCATTCATGGGATGTTCATTGTTGAGGGGACATATGTTGGTATTTTTTCTAAATTTATCTGACATGGTTCTTGATTACTTTTGGAATTTTATTAAATTAACTTATTCCTTTGAAAAAATAAATTTATATTAAATAAAAAAATATGGATTGTGTATTAGGAAAGTCAAAAATCACCATTATCAGAATGATTAATCTTATTAAGGACCAAATGTGTTTAGGTGGTTGATGTGAGATCTGGCCTAGATATGACATTAGAACAATTTATAAAATGAGACCAAAAGAAAGGATCTAAGAGAATTTAATATTATATCTTGAAATATTCATGGAATAACTTTGATAAATTTAGAGATCTAATAATGTTTTGTCTAGGAGGAGTTACTTTATTTCACTATTCATTATTATTATGCATTATTTAATAGAGATTACATTTCATTGTATGATTTATTTCTATCATCTACTAACATTTCCTCATCCTAAGAGACAATTAACCTTTAATGGTTAAGACCTCATGATTAATTTTTTATGTTCATTTACGAATTGGAGATGTTAGAACCAATTAAAATCTATGGTGTATTTTGGGTATGATCATAACTCCATTTTATTTTTACCTAGAGTGATGATAGATAATTTATTTATCTTAAAATTAGAAATTGGGTATATATTTTTAAAAATTATTATAAAATTGTAATTTATAAATAAATAATCTAAATAAAGAACATAAATATAAGGCCTGACTAGTTTTCTCTGTATGATTGATCCTAGACGACATGATTTTTATTGTAAGACTTAGTTTATTTTTACTAGTTGTAATGAATGTTTTTTTGATATTTCATTTAGAAAGCCTACATAGTGAATTTTTATTGTGAATAAGAATTTTTTTGTGTGGGGGGATTTTATTATAAAAATCCTTATAAATAGTTTGGATATATTTATTTAATGTATAAGGATACTTTATTTGATAATACACAAGGTTTAGGTTTTTTTCGTGAATTAAGAACTCATTACTCAGTGGAAGAGATGCTGGAAAAAACTAAAAATTTACTTCAAATGTCTGTAATCTGAAGAAAACAACATGTATTCCTCAATAATTCCACATTAAAATTAAATTTCTAATGTTAATATAATATATAAGACATGAAGCAAGTACACAATGTGAAATCAATTTTCACAACATGAAAGCTTTATAATGAGATCCCAATGAAGATACATGACATGAAGATTGTATATGACATGAAATTTTATTATTTTTAAGCACTCTGATGATAGGAAATCCATTATATATAGAGATATTTATTATTTGAATTACATAAAGTGAATACATGTTACATTTCAGAAATATCACAATTAACGTCAATTAAAACAAGTTCATATTATGAATAACTTACACTTCTTTGACACCATAGGCCAATATATATTCTATAAACCCTCAAAACACAAAAGATATAGACAATGCTAGAATTTTCCCCCTTTATTCTTCATTTAATTTCCATTTTATTCACTATATATTTTTATTTCATCCTTTTAACATTTCAATATTTTATTTGTTTCCAATTTCTGTTTCAACACTAGTTTACTATTTTTTATTTTCCTACATTGTGAAATCAATACCAATATTCATTCAACATCAAACATTAAATAATTATTCATTTTCCTTCATTTAAGTTAGTATATAATATATTTTACATGATTTAAATTAAGTATTTCTATGTTTTAATTTTTTTTATTTGTTATGTCAAGCATTTGTCATTTTTATCTCCTTTCAGTTAATAACATCATGCATGGATAGTCCCCTTCAGGTTATGGGTTGAGAGTAGGGGTATATTTAATATAATTAATCTCTAAATCAAAACATGGTAAACCTATTTCTACTTATTATGTTAAAAGGTTTTAAATTTCATTATGTTATACTACCCTCACCACGAGAGATGAAATTAAACGACTCTGATCTACTTTGAGTTTAACAATCTAGGACTTGTATCTTGTAATACGTTTTTCAATGAAGCCATTCGTAATGCACCTAGGTTTTTCAGAATAAATATAAGAGTGAATTTTTTTAGTATAGGTATATACAATTTTTTAGACAAACATCAATTGGTGACCTTTTCAAAAATTCAAAACCTAATCCATTGGCCTATACAAATTTAGATTTAGGACTATCCCTTCTCTTAAACCCTAAAATTGAACCTTATAGAAACATGTTAATATATTTTTATACCCATGATTTTATGTTTTAGTAAAAACCAAATGAATATGTGATCATGAAGACTACTTTCATAGGGTTTAGGATAATAGGTTTCCTGCCTTATAGATATCCCTATGGGTTTTACCCTATATTTCCACTACACCATGTCAACACAACTTAGTGTAGTTTGTGAAATGTAAATTTTAATATGGTCAACTCCATTGCCTGATAAAAATTTCAATGTGGGTAGTTATACCTTGCATTATTGGATTATGCAGGTGTTATTATAGTCGCATGATATAATATAAGATAACATTATTGGTAAAATAATTAATTTTCGTAGATTATTGGGTATCATAACATATTATATAATGAATTATGTTTTTAATGGATATTTTCCTTATTTATAGAAACATATCACTACATAATCTTAGATAAAAAAAATAAGAAGTTTAAAATACACTTTAATACTACCAAATGATATATAAAAAATAGAATTACCAATCTTATAATACAATTGATAATTGATTTAGTCATGTATTGGGATATAATGTATGCCAAGAAAAATGATACATATATTTTTTAATTAATTTTTCATATTTCCAAATATGAATACGAAGATATTACATAAATTTTTTATGAAATGGTGGGAAAAGAAAATTTTTATATTAATTTATTTAAATTTTAATTAATTATAAATAATTTATAACTAATTGTAAACTATTAAATAAATATTCCCAAATATTAAATTTATGTGTTAAAGTATCTTTTGAAATTATATCATATTACCTATAATTTTATATAAATATACTACATAAAAAATATAATTATAACTTTTAAATTGTCAATATATTTCAACAATGGATGATTAAACAATCTGGGAGTGGTTAGGTATGTAGTTTATCATGTCATTGGATAAAGAATAACAGATATGGGGTTTTCCTTTTGTATGAAATATATTCCCTCTTTTGAGATATATTAAATGATTCAATGGTATACCAAAATAAGATATATTATATGATTTTCTACTCGATTTGGGGGTAGTGATGTGTGTATTCATAAAGGTAAATTACATGTGATGTATTTATTATCATGGTGAATATATACTTAGAGAATGGAGAATGTATGAGGAGCTATACATGGATGAAAATATCTACCTCCCATAGTAACTCGATTTAATGGGAAAATAGATCATATTGACAACATTTCATGCATGTGATGCACCAAGAAGTCACACAAATAAAGATACAGGGATTTCACGGATATCATTCAAGATCAATTTGAGTCTTAAGTACCATTTATATATTTCTAGAGTCTACACTACGATTATGTGTATGATTTTTGAAATTTATAGATGTTTTCATTTGTACAGAGTCATATGTGGTCAAAATTTATTGTTAATTCAGAAAGGATTCAATTTTCATAAAAACATATATTCTAAAAGTGTGTTTTAGCTTATGTAATTGGTGTTTTTAATTAGTATTCACTGGTTATTTATTATGATATAATTGATGGTTTATTTGATGATAATAATAAAAAAGTGTATTAGATAATTTCTTGGAGGATTTTTTGAATTGTTTAAAATATTATTGAATTTGATTCAATATATGGTTAAATTGAATAATGTCTATGAAGATTTTCTGTAAATAGTTGATTGAATGATATACAACCTAATCCCATTTACACATGATGAATTTATGATATATAATATAAAATTATATGGGTGTATTGTTAGAAATGTATAATGACCCAAGAAAAATATTACTTAAATAATTATTTTATCACATTATTTAAGCAATATATCCTGTAAACAGTTCTATAACCTAAGGAACTCTGTTTTTATTTCATTAGAGGATAGTTAAATAAATAAATTATTTTATAGAACTTGAAAATTTTTATCTGTAATCATGCTCTTATGAAAAAGTTTCATGATATATAAATTGATATATTATTCTTCCCATCATAAGAATTTATATAAATAATAAATGGTATATATCTAAAAATTAGATAATGAAAAAATGACATAATATGAATTAAAACATCTGAAAGTCATAAAAATCACAATAAATGATAGAAATACCTTTGATTATAATTATAAAACATGTCATAGTGACATTAGATCATAAAAATACCATTAAATAAGAACTAAAAATAAAATTTGGATGAAAAAAACATTTCAATTGTTTTATATCATTGGAGGATGACATAAAAGTGTTGTATACTTTAAAAATTAGTCATTATTTAAAAAAACATTGAATTATGTGAAAATGAAATGAATCATACCAATTTATCATAACATGATAAATAAATTATAAATAAGTCATAACATTAAAATGAAAATGAAAATTCATAAAAACCATAAGGATATGAAAACCTTTGTTAGAAAACCCATTATATCCAGGCATATGCAATCAAACTCATTATGTCCACTCCTACAAATGTTAGAAAACCCATCATGTCCATTACATTATGAAAAAAATCATTATTTTTTTCCTAGAAATTCTTATGAGTTATAACCTTATACCAATTAATTAAACGGTGATTTAGGACATTTCCCATTATCAACATCAACACATATGTTTTTCACTTAAAATCAATCACCATCATAACATAAATATCCAATGAAAAAAAAATTTATCTCTTAAACATTTCACATTTTCTGAACTTATGAAATCACAGGATATAAAAAATTATGATCCCAATTTGATTTATAATATAATAACATAAAGAGCATGATCACAACAAAAATTCTTATGAAATAATACTTGTAGGAAAATATTTAGTGGAAATAAAATGTATATCCCAAATTTTTTTAAAAAATTATTATAAAAGATAAATTTTATTCGCTTTTAAAAAAATTTGAGAAGGGAAAGAGAATAATTTTTGAATTTTTTTTATAAATATTTCAATATTAAATATCCTTGAAATGATATAATGTTTCAAAAAGGAGAGGTGAAAATACTTTGGAAACTTATACTTTTGAAAATAATACTTCATAACTGAAACATAAAAATTAAATATTATTTTAAGGGAAATTGAAAATAAATTGAAAATTATTTTTTGAAAAATGAATATTTAATAGTTTAATCCTGATAAATAAATAATTTTTTAAAATGGTTAATGTAAAAAATTATTTGAAATTTTTTTTATTTAATCAATAATAATTAACATTAGAAACATGAAAAATATGTATTGTTTTCTAAAAGAGGAAGTAAAATAATTTGAATTAATTTAAATTTAAAAAAGAAATTATTAATTTATCCTTTAAAAGGTCATATATATTATCAATATAAAATTTGGAATGGATAAAAATAACTTATATTTTGAATGAAAAGAAATATATTTTAAACATTTTGAAATTAACATGTTAAAAACAAACATCATTAAAAATAGTTAAATTCTAAATTTTCAAAGGGGTAAAGGTAATTATGAGAATGATCGAAAACAATTCCTATTATTGTTATCAAATATATAGGATAACATTTTGGAGACATAGAACAAGGATATGGAGGGAGAATAAATTAAAATAAAGGGGATTATTTTTAACAAAAACTCATTTTAATGAAAATTTTGAATTATTAAGGAAAAAAGAATTAGTATATAAAATTATTTCCCTAGAAAAAATGTTTCAAATATACCCTAAAATCCTAATAGTATAATATATATAAATTTTTAGAGGTATTAAACAATGATGAATGATTGTGATCTAATAATAATATTTGAGTAAAGAAAACCCCTTAACACCTCTACTGTTTTTTAATATAAACACCATGAGAAAGGTAAGATGAAATTACAAGTTTAATATCATGAAATATAAGATTAAAATTACATAAATATTACAATGTAATGGACTGTAAAATATGAATATGTAAACATGGTTTATAACATAAAAACATATGCTAGAAAATTGAGACGAAAACCCTTACCTTGTTTCATTTCTTAGTCGATGTCACTATATCCACCTATAAAAAAATTATACCATAATAAAATTTTACATAAATATATTCATTTATTCTAAATTTTTATCCATTAGTTATAGGCATTCATTATGTTTATAATTTTAGGTTATAAATCAATTAAACCATTCGATGTTAATAAATTTCAATGTGAATACATTTTTTATATTGTTGTTATCATTAACCATAATTTTATAACAAGTTAATAAATAATATATCCTTTTTTATAGATGATTATATAACATATAGTGATTAATAAATCTATAAATTCATTTCATAAGATTTTTAGTTATTCCACATGTAAATAAAATCACTTTTGGAATGTTTCAGTGATTTTAGGGATGTAAATGATAAATTCATAACAGGAGAAAAATTTAATATATTATTTACAAAACTATAGAAAAATCAGGATTTTATTATTTTATGAAAGTTATTTTATTTTTTATAATTCTAGTCATCCATAATAGACTTTTATATTATCATTATAGTAGGTGGATGAAGCGACAAAAACTTGAACATTCTTTAATTCATATAGTGAGTATGGTTCAGGAGGAGTTTATTTAGAAATAATTTCACTATACCAGAATAATAATGATATTACTTTTATTTTACAATTATGGTGAATATTATTTAATTTTTTTAGTTAAATTAATAAAAACTATGATAAAAATGATGTAACCCGTTTTAATGGAGGTGGTAGTCCATTCACTCATAAAGTTTAGATTGTATTATTTTACTTTGTTGCTGAAAAGTTATAAATATGGGTTGTAACATTAATATAAATTGTTTCATTATATGAATTATACTGATTTATTCATATGATTATGCTGATAATATATTTTTATCTGAAATATTTTTAAATAAAAATTAGAAAATACATATGCTGGTGAGGATATTATAATTTAATAATTATAAGTATAAGTTTAACAATGACGAGTGGATGTGGTATCCTTTTGTAACAGGAAAGAATGGTCTGTTTTGGAACCCCTCATCATTTTTCAACAATGGAATGACACTATTTAAGGGATAGTATCTTAATAATGGAAAAACTTATAGTTTAGGATATATTTTTTGGATTATTATAGGATATAAAATTTATTTTGATTTTTTTAAACATGCATTAGGGATTCATAAATTATGATTTATATTTTACTATTTTAGATTTAAACTAGGTTTGTAGTTTTTAACGAAATGATTTTATGATTTTTAAAGAATATATAATAACCCATATAACTAAATTTTATATTTATATAACTAAATTTTACATATATATAATCCGATTAAATTTATGTATATTATAAAATTAATATTTAAATTAAATAGATATATTTAAAAACAATTTTTGCAGAAAAATGACATTCTTTCAATTTTGAATTCTTAATCATATATAGTAATGATTTAAAACTAAATTAGTATTGTTATATATATTTAAAAATTATAAAGTCGTATTATCATAATTATTCAATTTAATTAGAAATAATTTATCAGATATAAATTGCTGACTATTAATAAAAAAATAATTTTAAAAAATTGTTTCACCATTTTTGTCGTAAGTTGGAGTATTCCTAATTATCAAAATTGTATTACTAAATATGGAATTCAACATATTATAAAATTTTAACATTATTACCAATAATTAATGAACCATTTTATTTAATTAACTTTCTACCTATTGGGAAATTAATCTTATTGTTAGTTCACAGAACACATAAAAGTATTTTTTCTCAAAAAATTATTTTTAGGAAAAAATATTTACAATTAGGATAGAATTATCTATCAAATTAAATGAAATTACTTTGAAATAATTATTATCCTTACATTATTATTTATTTATCAATAAATTAAATAAAAATTCTCTTTCATCATGTTATAAATAACTTCCCACAATTGTTAAAAAATAATTTTACTCATAACATTATGTAAATTTTCATAAAGATTATCACAGGTTTTTAAATTCAATTGATTATTTTAAAATGAGTGAAGGTAATTTATGGGGAAAATTTTTTATATAAAAAATTTCAAAAAAAAATTTAATCATATAAAATTTATGGTATTAGGAAAATATATATTTTTGACTATTTACAAATAACCGATTATATTAGAAAAATTTCTGAAATACATCATCAATTGCTTCTTTTATGACCCACATTAAAATGAATTTAAATTTATTAAATACAAATTATATATTTTTTTTTAAATTTATGTTTTTTAAAATCAAATATGCATAATACAAATAAAGAAAATTTTAATGAATATATCCTTTCCCATATTAATTATATTTATTATTAGCATTAAAAATGTAATAAATATTAGTCGTTTAAAATGGTACTATTTACTATAGTTTTATTTATTATTCAATAATAATAAGTAGTGAGTTTTTTAAATAGGGTGTATCGTAAGACCCATGTCATACAAAATCTTACGTATTTTAAAGGATCTTGATTATTGGGTCGTTACATTATGAAATTAATGATTTAATGCAATGGTCTTAAGCCTATAATTTTGTTATGGTTGGGTTATGTTGGATGGCCATATTCAATGTTGAATTTCATGGTATGATTCACACAAATACTCTAGGATAGTATGGAATCCTATTATTGGATGTTAACATACATGAATATTAAAAGAATTAACGATTAATGATTATAGTCATTTTATAATGTGATATGAATTGGAGAATATTTGGATATCCAAATGATAAAACTATTAAATCCTTTTCAATATACTTATATATTTTTTATATATAAGTAAATGATATAGAGTGATTAGGAGTGTGCCAGAGTCTATATAATGTTGGAAATTTCATTGTGATAGAGTTCGATTATATCTACCTTGGACTCTACTAATTACACATATATCTAAAAAACATATATTTTTCTTCTTTAATATTAAATGTAATAGGATAAAAATATATGAAATATGGATTATTAATCCAATGTATTAATGGAGGTAAACATTTAAGTGGAGGGATTGTAGTTTAAAAAAACATAAATTTCATTCTCATCCCTTGAATTTTAAGATTATAATATTTATTCAATACAAATCAATTTAATGATTAAAGTAAAATAGGTTATGTAGTGGCAAAATAGACTATATAAAATATAGTTATAATATAATAAATTTAATGATTCATATGTTTATAAAAGATAAATAGTAATAAAAATAGTGGAGCAATAACTTCATAATCAATAGAAATTCCGTAATGAATAGAATAATAATTAAAAAATTGAACACAATATAAGTTTCAAGGAAAACATATAGTATTGGTTAGAAACTGAGATACTACATTAAAGGAGATGTTAAAACCAAAAATTTAAAACAATGTGTATGATATGTCATTTAACCAGATTAAAGGTATCATTGAATTTTAATTTAAAAACCTAATACTCTATCAACCCATAAATGTGAGTTTAATTGAATGGGGTCAATATTTTATTGATTCCTATGATATTTTTAGTTTAGTTTAAAAGATAATTAAGGAAAAAATTACATAATAATGTGGACACTTTCAAATAGTGAACAATTTTTTTCCAAAAAAGGGACTTTAAACATATAACCATATTAAATTGAAGATAATTTTTCATCTTCTATGATGAGTCCAATTTGGAAATTTTTTACTTCTATAGTTATTACTCATCCTGATATCCTATGGAATTATTATAAAACATGGGATTCTAAAAAAAATCCTTAATGTATATAAAAATAAAATAAAACTATTAATCCAGTAAAAAAATTAAAACACCAGAATATGTTTACCTTTACATAATAAAATATAAGGAATATAAACAAAAATATCCTCATGATAAAATCATGTTTTTATTCAAAAAATATTTAAAACCATTGGTAAGAAAATTAAAACTATAAAGGCATCATTAGTTACGTAAGAAATCATGAAAATGATTCATTAAAAAACAAACCCTTCAACTTTAAAAGTTCATAAAATTTCATTTTCTCATGGTATTCAATAAATTTCATCAAAAATCTCTCAATGTATAAAATATATATCTTGTAGAATCATATTTATAACTATTGATCCCACATGTTTAAATAATATCCGAATAAATAAATCCTAATTTATTTTATATGAGTACCCACCAAGTTACCACCTTATTTTAACCTTTGAAGACTAAATCATTGCCTAATTATTTATATAACTATATCATTGTATATAATGATTATGAGATATATCTAGATGAAAAATAATCATTTATAGTGGTCACATAATATATCATGATCCAAAATTTATATTAGTCATCTTTTTTTTAAAACACCCTTGAAAAACTCATTTGGGACCATAAAAAATCACTATACAGTTCCAGATATAAACATTGAGAAATATTATTTTGTTTTAAAAAATAATAAAAAATATTTCCAATTTATTTTGAAATAGAAATTATTATAAAGACCATATTAAATTTTATAGTAACTTTTATTGTTATTAATGACAATGATAGTGGTGAAAGGTGGTTAGAGGTAAAAATTATAAAATATACATTATACACCTTAGTAAAAAGAGTCAAAAGTGACCCATATGGAAACCATTTAATAATTTTTTTTATCATCCTAATGAGGGAAAAAATATTCAGAAATTACCTTTAAAACCCATTCATTTATAAATAATAACATTCTAGAATCATTTTTATGACCATTTATATCATTGAAAAATATTTAGAAAGTATAATTTAAAACATCATTTTGATAAAAAAACCATTCCCTTAAATCTCATATAGAACCATAGAATATGTAGAACATGAATAATAAAATTATAATAGTTAATCTCTTTTTAATATTATTTTCCTTATTCAGAAAATTATAATTATTCCTTTTCTTTAATTTATTTTCTTTTTTATTTAATTAAAAATTAAGTTTGGTTTAAACTAGTCATTTCAAGGTGGTTCACTCATTAATTTTAAATGACTTTATTTGTTTACTATAAAAAAAATTATTTGTTTTTGAATCTAATTTATTTAATTATAATGATATTTATTAAATAAACATTTATAACCAATCACCTATGTCAATCATGAAAAATATATCATGTCATTTCATAGAAGCAGTAGTTAACACATACACACGAGTGATATTTATATTTATCTATGAAATGGAATGAAAAAAATATAATATTTTTTACATTTTTAATAATGAAATTTATTTATATGTGTCATATCAATTCATTAAATCCATATTTTTTTTGGAGTAGAGTACTCAAGAGAGGGGTGCATTGAGTTACTATAACAATTTCTATTAAAGTTTGGTTCTTTGAAAATTTCACCCATTAAAAAAATATAATCCAGGTTAGTTTTTAGTGAATTTATAAGAGTCCTTAATTTTCAATTAATTTATCTAATTATTTATTAGTTCTCGAATATTATAATCTAATGATTAATATAACTTTTTAAACTATCTAACCGGTTGAAAACAGTTATAAACACTTGAGAATATAACTATCAGAGTTTGAATTTGTTTGAATGAAATTTGTTATAAAATGTAGTAAAAGAATATTACAATAGGCACAGAATAATTTAAGCAAAGTGGTTCAATCACAAGACGATACTTAGTCCCCTCCATGTGGTGATAACCTACAACCAAACATTTTAAATTATTAAAAATGTTTAATCTACACCCTCTATTGGGGTTCATAGATACAGAAAAAGCTATCTCGGTCACCCTTGAACTTTACCACAGTTATTTGTGAAACAAACAACCAAAATGTTACACAAGACCTCTTCCACTGTTTTACATGGGATAGAAAAGAATAAATAGATTGTGAGATTAAGGATATAATGCATCCTCATGTTATGAAAAAGTGTCCATGTGTGCATAACTGACAAATACCCCCACTAATCATAAATGTAAATAAATGGAAAAAATAGAGATATTGATTTAGTGGAAGGTTTAGAATTCTCTATTTTTTATGAAGTGAAGTTATGGACTCATTTGATGTAGTGGAATTTATGTTTAATTCCTCATTTGGAATTTGACTCCAAAATAGAGTGACATGGTCTCTCTGCTATGGCTTGTAGGAATATGTGATGTTCAACTTCTTGTTTGAAAGATGTTCAAATTAGCTCGGCATGTTTTGCTTGAATTCTTGATCTCCTCATGTGTGATTTCTTTTTGAGTTCTTTGGTTATTAAAGTATGGTATAGAGATATATTAGTTCTTAGCTTTTCTTTTCTTTGTTCTCGTCTATATCTAGTGAAAGATCCAGCATGTAATTCTTTTATAATTCGAGGTCCAATAGACAAAATGATCTCCCCATGTGTATGTACCTCGTTCTATCCTCATAGTACCTTTTGAACATTCTATAATGAAAATTAATTAATCTTAGAAGAATTAATTTGTCAAAATATGAATTTTAGATTTTTATTTGAATTAATTAAATAAAAATAGATTTTATGAATTTTTTTGAGTGATAAGTATCAGTGAGTCATTAGCATTAGTCTATCAGCATCAGTGGCTCTCTGTATTGGGTAGTCCTTTCAATCAATATTAGTTACTCTGGGAATTGGTGTGTCATTTGTACTATCTGTCTATCTTGGAAATGGTGACTCTTCATCAGTGACTGATTTTAAACTATTCATGCATCACCCATCAGTGACTCATCTGTCAGTATATCCATTGAACTAGGTTCCACACCCATCGGTCAGTAGCCTAAACTATCAGTGCGATCAATCCTCAGTAACATGTCTATCGGTGTGTCATTTGTTTTATTAGTGAGTCATTCATCGATGTCTTCATCAATCAGTGTGTCTTCATTGGTGAGTCATCCATTAGGGACTCTATTGAACCACTCCATGTTAGATACATTGAAAATATTACATTGTGTCTATCTTTTATTGTAAATGACCAGATTATGTTAAATTCATAATTTCATGTAAATATACACTTGTAAATATATTGAAATAGAAATATCTATAATTTATTGACTTATTGAAATGTATTATACTATGTGACATAATTTATTCATTTATAAATATTCATGGATATTATTAACATTAATTATTATAAAATATGAGAATTATCATGATTTGTAAATTGGTATGATTTATGATTATTAAAACAGCTATCTCACAAAGGGTCCAACAATATCCCCCTTTTTGATAATCAAAAACCCTGGAATTATTGAGTTGTACATAATTTTATGGAATAAGAATGACAAGACTTATCATACCAATAGTGAGTGTGAATTCTCAATATAACTATAACATATTTTCTTTTAATCTCCCCCACAATAATTGTAGCAAAGCATAAATAATGGTTCTTACAAGATATTTATATTGGAGCACTTTATTACTCCACCATTGAAAGTTGTATTAGAGTATTCATTGTGATATATATCAGAAATTTGATATATATATATATATATTTTGTGGATTACATGTCATATTTCGTATGACATAGTTCACCACCCTATGTTTAAGAGTTGATGTCGTCCATAGAGTTATCCGCCTTTTGGTTTTAGAAAAACGGTGAAAAGAAACATAATTGATAAAGAAAAAAGACACAAGAAAACATGAGATATTGTGAAGGAAAATTTATATTAATGAAATTACTAAAAATAAAAAATATAAAAAGATATGAATCAAATAAGAAAAGAACAAATACCTATCAGAGAATGAACTACAGCAAAGGTATGTGATTTTGATGATAATTTCCGTTGTCGGATTGGTCAATAATGGGTTCAGGAGGAGGTGTTTTGGATGTAAGAAAGGCTGGTCGAATGATTACACCAGTTAAAGAAATTATTGTAGGAACTATAAAAGAAGGACTTGGTATCTGCTCTAACAGAATATGACTGGAAGGTTGCTATTGGTTCAATATCCTGATCTAAGATAAGGGATGAGACACAGTCATCTAAATAGGAGGTAGTCAACTTGGTCTGATGAAAGATTCTTCCCGGACCACTATAGAATTATACAGTATATTCTCATAGGGATTTAAAACCTTAATAAAATCATTGATGATTTCACCCCCATTTTTCATGGACTTCTTTAAATCCTCCTTGTTTTCCCTAAATTTCTCCAATATGGGTGTAAAATCATTAAATTGGATCACTTTTTTCTGGAATTACTCGATCATTGGTGGTATCGTGAGGTTGTAAGACAAGTATTTAATGTTTTTATTGAACTCATGATTTTTAAAGATTTTATAAAATTACTTTCCCACTTTTCCCCTGATCACTTTTTGTGCAGCAGTTGCCCCATTTTCACATTGTCTCAGCATGTTATATACATGGTCACAATTGCTTTGCACTTTTTCAAGGGCCTCTTTATCAGAATAATTTCTCAGATCCTTGATATATTCTCTTATCAAAGTATTTATGGACTCCATTTCAGCAATAGGCCTGGTAACTCTATAACTAGATTCACTAGAAACCATTTTTTCAAAACCATCATTCAAAATTTTCAAATTGGTATTAGGAATATGTGTAAAAATGTTTCTACGAACCTCCATAAATCCACTAAGAATGGTTCTAAAAGCATTCGATAGGGATACCATTTCATGTCCCATTTTAGAAACTTATTCTCTTAGCATTGAATTATTTCTCACAATGGGTTTGACTGTAGTGATAAGATTGGGTTGTATCTCAGGAATAAGGATTCTTGGAATCCTAGTAGAATCTGCCACTAAAATATTTATTGAAATATAAGATTCATTTTTGAAACCAATATATGATCTCACATATTCACTTACATTAACATTGAATTATTTGAGATTATGTTTGATGAAATAGTAACTTGGAAATGAAGTTAAAATCAGCTCATCACATGAGGGAAAAATTGGGGAAGTAGGAGTAGTTGGTTCCACATCATCTTTTAGTGTAGGAGGAGATACCATCTCCTCATCTGAATCATTATCCATCCCAAATAGGATAAATGATGGATATCTATTCCACTCACTAGAAAATTTAGAATCGCTAGTCTCCATACTATCAATTATAACTATTCGACTTTGAGGCACCCCCTCATTCTCATCTTCACCATCTTCCACTTGACCATCGACCAAAATATCATTATGAGGCACTGATATAAAATGAGAATCTTCTTATTCCTCTTTACCTCCGGCCATAAGATCATTATGTTCTTGAATCATCCCTGAGCATCATCATGGTAGTCATGTACATCCTCATGTCAAACATTCCCTTCAGCATGATCAACATCAACTACATCAACCATTCCATCAATATCAACATCATCCTTTAGACCTAGCTCATCATCATGTCTATTCACAATCTCCTCACCTAAAATAAGTTCCTCTTATCTTGATTTCAGTGAGTCACTCCCACGTTCACCATCACCACCATCATAATCCATTTAATCATCCTCATCATCACTGTAATCCTTACTCACATAACCATCAACAGTGGAGACTTCAATCTATTCCTCATCATCACATAATAAAGGTTAATTTGAAGGTAATTATAACGGTGGAATTTTAGGTCCATATACCATTTCTCTAGGGATTTCAGTGATTTATGGGTCACTCTTCTCATCTATAGGATACCATATTATCTTTGTCACATTGACTCAACTAGTTCTTTATATGAATATGCATCCTTATCACTAGTTTTAGGACCTAGATTAGCTTAATCCCTTAGTCTAGTAGAAATATCGATAGGGTATAATACTCATATAATTTTTCATCATCTTCAACCCAACATATCCTCCATAGATTCCAAAACAAATTCATTATTTTTCTGATATTTTTGTGTAGGAAAAAACAACTACAAGTAGTAATCACTGAATCTTCATCCTCCAGACATATTAGCTTCTTCAACCTTATATAAATCAACATAATATAATATAAAAAAGTTTCTTTTCGAGATGCTTTGATCATTTTACAAATATGCACCATAAGGTAACTAAAAAAGTTAACTTTAACAACTATACTCAACTAGTAAATCAGGAAGACATCTTCATACTTTGAGGAAGAAAAATCACCTTACCTTGGGAAAATTTAGTATTGGATAACATTAAATAACATTCTGGATTCTCCATCTAATTATGAATCTGTTTTACTCCTTGATTCCTCATTTTTAGTCAAAACATTCAACACATTTTCATATGAAAATAAATTTGATATTGGTGGAATGTTACCCTAGTAGTCATCAAATATTTCATTAGGCAACATGTTCAAGCATTTAGCCCACTCTCTTAAAGAAAATGAGATCTCTTTTCCCATTACCACAGATTTCACCCAACCCTCCTCAGTTCATTCAAAAAACAATTCCATATAGATATAAAATTGGTATACCATCTTGGGATATAATGGTATCTCATTGTATAAAAACCAGATAATCTCCCTTGTCATTATAACACTTTCAGCAAGAGATACATTCTCGAAATCAACCAGTTTGCAGACACTCTGATCTCATGAGTTACTATGTTGCTTCCCAACTCTAGATTCACAGAACATGTGGTAGTTCATGATTATACTTTTTGACACTTGGATGAAAATTATAAAATGTTTCCTTCCATCACGCGGTCTGTCCTTTCCATTCTGAAGGTATAGATTTAAAGAAGGTAGTCAAAAGTTCTAATGTAGTGATGGTAGTGAAGGGTCGTGGTTATATTCAATTTTATAATTTAGGGGTTATAAATTTTAAAAACACGAAATATATTAATGGTAAAAATAAAAATTCAAACTGTGTTGTTTTACTAAAATATACAGATAAGAAGATTTACTAAAATACCCTTATCAGAATTGGTTTTACTCAAACAATATCATGATCACATGATCATTTTCACACTAATGGTATTAGTATCACATGATTGGTATAATCTGACCAATTTTATCTAATAAGTTTCATCTGATAATTTTCACCTGACCAATTTAAAATAATCGATTTCATATGATCAGTTTCACCTGATTGGTTTCACATGATCATTTTCACACGATCTGTTTCACGTGATCAGTTTCACATAAAAACAGATTTTCTTATGGGGATAAAGTTTAATAATCTTTATAAATTTATCATTCCTAGTTCAAATATGATGAATCTCATTCTCTCAGTGTTTAAGGGATTGGTAAAAAAGTCAATAAGTTGATGTTTAGTACCAATAAACTCAAGAGTTATATAACCATTTTGATAATGGACTCTCAAAAATTGATTTCTTACATCAATATGTTTTTTTTTCTGAACTGATAAATTGAATTTTTTGAAATTTTAATATAACTTGTATTTTCACAATTTATGGGGATATTTTTGAATATAAATACATAGTATACTAAAGTGTGTTTCATCCACAAAATATTTGCTCAACAACTACCAGTATAACGACCCATACTTTACATACATTGTTATTACTTCAAAATTGAATCATAATTATTACAACATATAACAAAACTAGGGTAGGAACGCATAGGTATAGTGTCTTTAGAAACTGGTAAACATAAACAACTTCTTTGCAAAGCATCTATATTATCTCCCGTTTATTTCATCATATCTAGAGTCCCTTTTGGAATATCCAACTTAATACCCTTCTTCCAAACCTGGGAAATGAAAACCTGAAAAATGGTGAGCTCAAATGATCATTAAGGGTAAACAAAGGAAATATCATATTCATAAGAACCTAACATTTTGAAAATCTTAACTTGAAAAAGAGATCATAATATCATAACATGGGATAAATCATAGTAGTGAAATGTAATCCCAATAATCATAACATAAAGAATGAAATTTGTGTCATACACACATAATCATAGAAAATCATTTCTTATTAGTTAAGACTCATTTCCAAGACTATCATAGTGGACAAAGTCCATTTCTGAACCGAGTTCACTCCTCATTCCAGTCCTGTATCACTGAACCGGATTAACTTGTCATTCGAGCCATGTCTATATCATGATATATAAATCTTTAACCAATGCATTAGAGGGAGATATAGGTCCCACCCAACTTATAATGAAACCATTCTTATGTGTGCCACAAAATCATAAATCATATATCATAGCATGGACCATGTAATAAAAATGAGATTCTTAAACATCATGCCATCATAACATAAACCATATAAGATTAAAGAAAATAATTCCATCATAACACAACCAAATCAATGTAAAAATAGATATAGAAACCGAGCCCTATATTATCTTTGATGGAAAATAATTTTGAAAAAACACTTGAACTCCATTCTTGAGGAAAATATCCTTTCTACTTCAATTTTTTTTCCTTTCTTAATATATCATACAATTTATACCAAAAGAAGTTAATTAAAAATAAAACATTAAAACATGTATATGATGATTCATGGGAAAAACTTTCTATGATATCATAAAAATCCCTTCATGTCGTATAAGTTAAAAAAACAATCTTCTCGTACTTTGGCCGGAAAAGTCAAAAAGTATCTCGTACTGAAAACGAAAAAAGATTCATTTCATATCCATTAATAAAAATTCACCAATAGGTAAAATTGGGTTTAAATTTTTTTATGATGATAGAAATAATAATACATATTGAGGAAACATGGATGTGGATGATAAATATTCCCCAGTAAATACATAAGTATGAACAATTTCGGATAAAAATTGAGATTTTGAGATTTTACCTTACCATAGGTCCGATATGATTTGTACGTTTCCGAACCTCCTATATAATGTTTTAAATAATTTCATTGACTTATTACAGAATCATATTCATTGTTATGATATAATATCTGGTAATATTCTTATCTTCTTATTGGTAATATTTCATTGTTACTCGTTATTCGGGTGTTTAATGCTTTCTCTTCTTATGCGTGTTTTGTGGAATAAATTCTTACTCTTATTTTGAGGTTATAACTATATCATTAACAGAATGTTTTTAGTATAATATATATCGTATTTTTTAATTCAATTCATTTATATAATCATTATTCAATTAAGATCATGTCGAATGAGTCGTATCACATCGTGGAGAGGATATGTCGTACGTACGCACTAGCGATGATATCATTATGAAGATCGTGGAATTGTATTGAAGTGTATGTATAATATTTAATAATAAATATAACATTAAAATAATCATATATATTTATTTATTTACACCATTATACCCATCCATGTAAGGTGGTGGTGGAAAATAGATTACACCACGACGTGCAGACGATATTCCATACGTACGCACGCGCGGTGATTTCATTTTCCATAGGATGGATAGAAGATGAAATAGATTTGTTTAATTTTTATAATAACATATATGTATATGAGTGATACTTATGTTATTTCTTGATAATGAAACAACTAAATAAGAGGAAGTAGAAGAAGGAAGAAACTTGAAAGAATAAGTAAAAGAGATTACCTATTCCTCGATGTGCCTCCTTAAAACTTCCTCATAATAGACTAGATTTGTTTATTTGAGAAGACCATAACCTCCATAATATTAATATGGAAGTTGAAAAGAGTAATTGGTAGGGTTTTTCTGATCCTGAACACTCAAATATGTGTAAATAGGAGAGGTAGGAGGTTCCCTTTTATAAGGGAGGATAGGGGCAACTTTGGAAATCTCAAAAATATTAATTTATAATAAATTCAAAACCCACATAAAAACATCCAAAATGACTCCAATCCGAATCTTATATGAGATAGGGTTGTAATCCCATCAAAAAATAAAATTTAGGCATGTTGGTAATTTATTTTAATCATTATCAACTTGATTTATCCTTATTTAATCTATTTAATTTTATTTGTGGTAATAAGATTATAAATTTTAAATTTTTATAAATAACTACTTATATGATGTGAATTGTACATAATTGGATAATTTATGACATTTATGACCATATAAATTTTAATTTCTAATTTTTAAGTATTTTTGTGATTTTTAAACAATTTTATATTATGTTATTTTTATAAAATAAAAATAGTGTCAATTTTGACACTATTCATTTATTTGAATTTAAATAAAATACCCACAAAAGATATGTTAGAAATAAAAGCATTAACAGATTCATAACATGTCATATTTATCTATAAAATTAGTGGATCACATTAAATAGTACATATATTATTTATTTTAATAATTTTAAAACCATTTGTTTGATATTTCAAAAAATAAAATAATTTCAACATCACTATTGTGTCGTTTTAATGATAATTTTCTAATCCTTAAAAATTATAAATAAATTTAAATGATGTAGATAATTTTATTATATTTCTGGAGACTATTCATGTATGACGTTTCATGAAGTTTATCACTAAATTAAAATTATTATACTTATAAGATTTAAGAGAGTGACATGGTGACACTTTCATTGGTTTTAATAATAATTAAATTATTTTCATCAACAAAAGTCTATAATATTATTATATTCCTACCATTAAGTGATATGGGTCGACTTTTAGTCATCCAATAGATGTTTGGTAGGTGTTAGGGTAATTCTATAATCTTATTTTTACCCTTAATTACTCGATTTTCCTATAACTGCATTAAATAAAAATTAGCGTAGTTACTATTAATAATATCTAAAAAATAAAAATAACCTATTCACATAATTTGGACCCCCTAAATTAAAATATGGAATCCATTTTTTAATATTCAAAACACATTATTTGCAGTAGTTAATTTAAAAATAATTCCTGTTGTTAAGAAAACAAGTTTCAATAGTTAAAACATTGCCAAAGATTGAAATATTTTTACTTTTGAATTCTATGTAAAATTAATGGTAATTAAATAAATTATATTAAATGGTAAAAATATATTCTATTTATAATTTAAAACCATTCAATATTATAATTTAACCATATAATATTTTGCGATGAAAAAGCTGTTTTTAATTAAAAATATTGCGTGTTTTTACTATTCATTAAAATTTGAAAGTTATCAGAATAATATGAAAAATTTATACAATATAAATTTTGATATCATAAATTTAAATAAGAATTAAATTTTGTCAAATTGAACTTATAAACCTATCGAAAAAAATATTTAATTTGGGTTCTCCATCAAATGGCGGAAAAACTGCATTTTAAAAAAAATACTTAATTTACACGAAATATTTATTTTGTAAACATACCAGGTTTTATAAAATGTGTAAGATGAATTATAATGTTATAAAATTCATAATTTAGTTAATAATATTAATAACGGCTAGTCCATAAAAATATTATGACAATATATCATTGTTTAGTGAAACTTGGTATTACGTACTACACACGCTATCGAGGAAGGTCGTGATTGCGTGTACCGAAAGCCAAGTCTGTGTTGTGTGTAGGGAAAGATTCATTTGGTGTTGCGTATAACATAAGATATAAAAAAATATTTATCATAAAATCTCAGGGTGTTACATTCTACCCCCTTAAAAATAAATTTTCCCTCAAAATTCGTCAGTTCATAAAAAACAGATGAGGATACCTATCCTTCATTATATCCTCAAGTTTCCATTTAGCTTCTTCTAATTGGTGGTTCCTCCATAAAACATTAACTAAGAAAGTGGTCTTGTTTCATAGAACTTTTTTTCTACGATCCAGAAACTCTATCAGCTGTTCTTTATAAGAAAGATCTTGCTCCAGCGGTACAACATCTGAGCTTTGTACATGTGACGGATCAGGTATGTACTTTCTAAGGAGAGATACATGGAATAAATAATGAACTTGAGAGGGATTCGGTTGAAGCACCAATCAGTAAGATACCTTCCCAACATGATCATGTATCTAAAAAGTACTAATATCCCTACGCTCGGCATGCCCTTCATTCAAAATCTAATTACTCTCTTCCAAAGAGATATTCGTAACAACACTTTTTCACTTACGTCAAACTCTTGGTATTTTTTTCGGTTGTCGGCATAACGTTTTTCTCGACTCTGCACTACGCTTACGTGTTGTTGAATAGATCTTACCTTTTTCACCATCTCATCATCACGATCATGTCTTAATAGATTTCTTTCCCCAAATTCATCCTAGAAATTTGGAGTTCAGCATTTATTTCCAAATAGTGCTTTATAAGGCGCCATCTGAATACTGGAGTGAATGCTATTATTATAAGAAAATTCTGCCAAAGGCAAGTGTTGATCCCAACCACCTTTGAAATCCATAGATGAAGCTATCAACATGTCTTCTAGAATTTGAATTGTCCACTCAGACTGAATGTCTATCTAAGGAAATAAGTAATGCTGAAAGTCAACTCTGTTTCTAAATATGCTGAATACATTTCCAAAACTTCGACATAAACCACATATCCCGATCAAATATAATGAAATCTTACCACTTCCTTCACATATATCCTAGCAAGCTAATCAAGAGAGAAATCTTTTCTAATTGCAATGAAGTGTGCCGACATCGTAAGATGGTCTACTATAACCCATATAACATTATTGCCTTTGGATGTTTTAGGAAGTCCAGGGACAAAGGCCATAGTGATGTTTTCCTATTTCCATTCTGGTACTGGTAATGGTTGTAACATCCCCTTAAACTTCTGTCTCTCATATTTTACTTGCTGACAAAACAAGCATTGAGATATTTATTCAGCAACATCCCTTTTCATGCAGTCCCACCAGAAGTACTCCTTCAAGTCTCTATACATCTTCGTGCTTCCATGGTGAATAGAGAATGAAGAACTATGAGCTTCATCTAATATTCCCTTCTTTAATTCTGGGATTGGAGGAACATTAAACCTATTCCGGAACCTTATTATTTCATCACAATCAATGTGAAATTCAGGAACATTTCTCACCTTCTTTTGTAAATCTACACCTTCTTTCGGTTCCTATTTAATCATCACATGTATATATGGTTGAAAATTCATTTGAGAAAGATAATATTTTTCCCCTTCCACTATAATTCCAAGATCCATCCTTTGTAAATCCATAAATATTAGATATTTTGTGATCCTCATCATGGATAAGCTAGCATGGTCTTGTCGACAAAATGCGTATGCCACCTTGTTTCCTTTCTTAGGGTGATAATGAATTCAGAAGTCGTAATCCTTAATCAGCTCCTCCAATATTTTTTGATGCATATTCACCTCCTTTTGTGTGAAACTATAATTTAAGCTTTTATGACCAATATAAATATCACACCTTTCACCATAAAGATAATGCCTCCAAATATTTAATGCAAATATTACCAAAGCTATCTCCAAATCATGAGTTGGGTAATTTTTCTCATGGATTTTCAACTATCATGAGGCATAATCTATTACTATATAATTTTTCATGAGAAAACACACCAGTCCCTTCTTGGACGCATCAATATAGATTAAAAACCTTTCTCCACTACAAGGCAGTGTGAGCATAGGTGCAATGGATAAACATCTTTTTAACTCCTTGAAATTCTCTTCACACTCCTCCATCCACAAGAACTTAACTCCTTTTCGAGTCGAACTAGTGAGTGGATTAGATAATCGTGAAAAATATTTCACAAAATGTCGATAATATCCAGCCAAAACAAGAAAACCTCAGATCTCAGTTACTGTTGTTGGTCTCGACCATCTTTCAACAACCACTATTTTTGCTGGGTCCACAGATATCCCCTCTTTTGTGATTATGTGACCCAATAAAAAATCTTATTAAATCCAAAATTCACACTTGGTAAATTTTACACAAAGATTCTCCTTTATCAGGGTCTTCAATACAATTCTTAAGTGATTTTCATGTTCTTCCTTGGTCGTTGAATATATAAGAATATCATTTATAAATACTACCACAAACTGATCAAGATAATCTCTAAAGAATATATTAATTATATCCATGAAGATAGTAGGGTCATTTGTAATACCAAATGGAATCACTATAAATTCATAGTGTCTATACCTTGTTCAGAAAGCCATTTTTAGTATATCCTCTTTTTTGACACTTAATTCATGATACCCAGAATGAAGATCAATATTGGAAAATTACTGAGCTCCACATAGTTTGTCAAATTAGTCATCAATGTGTAGGAGAGGATATTTGTTCTTGATAGTTATCTTTTTAAGTTCTCGATAATCAATGCAGAGTCTCATTGATCCATATTTCTTCTTAACAAACAGAATCGGTGCCCCCAAGGTGATTCACTAGGGTTTATGAATCCATTATGAATATTCTATTGGAGTTGCTTCTTAAATTCCTACAACTCAATTGGGGACATTCTATATGGTTTCTTTGAAATAGGTAAAGCAACCAGTACGAGTTCTATTGAAAACTCAACTTCACGATTTGGTGGAAGACGTGGTAATTCCTCTGGAAAGATATCATCAAACTCCGGTACAATGGGAATATTATTAATCATGAGTTTCTCTTCCAACAGTTGAGATAAATAACCTTCATTTATTGGAATCAAGACCCATAAGATGGGAGAAATTTCCACTGGAAGGTTATATTCTTCCTTGCATCGATAAATGATAATAAATTGATCCGAAATATGAAATGTGACCTCCCTTATTTGGCAATCAATATGAGCTCCGTATAGTAAAATTCAATCCATGCCAAGAATCAAATCAAATTACACTATAGGAAGGATCACAAGATTTCATGGAATCACTTTCCCAAAAACACCAATTAGAGAAGAATTATAAACTTTTGATGCAACCGTTGTGACCTTAGAAGTTGTCACAAATAACTCAACAGCTAATTGTTGAGGTAGTACAGTAATACCATTGTAAAATTCCTCAAAAATAAAAGAGTGGGTGGATCCATAATCAAATAAAACATTTTATACTTTAGAGTGGATGGTAAGTATACCTTCCACCACTTCGTTATCGTACTCCACATTACCGATAGAAATTGCATGTGACTTTCCTTTTTCTTTGGAATTTAGAGTTTGTTGACGTCGATCTTCATCAAAAACCCTTGGATTAGGGCATTGATTAGTATAATTATCCTTTTCCTTGCACTTGTAACATTGAAGTTTAGGAGGTGCATTCTGTTTATCCCTTTCTTTGTTCGCATCAGTAGACATCTTTTTCCCATCAATGCATCATTCAAATTCCAGATGACCTTCTTTTCCACATTTGAAGCATTTACTTGTCCCTTTAAGACAATTCCATCCATGGTTCATTCCACACATTGAGCATAATGGAAAACAAATATTCTTTTCAATTTGGTCTTTGTATTTCCCTTTGAATTCCATTTCGTCTTCTCATCAAACCCATAGGACTGATGAGTTACTCCAATCTCCATCTCAACCTTGAGATCACATCAAACAATTTCCTCATAGCTATTGAAGTCCCTTATGTATAACGCCCTTTGATGACTTGGTTTTAAGCCACTAAAGAATGGATAGATCTTACTCTCATGTTGGATAGTAATTCTGGAAGCATACATTTCGAGTCTTGTAAAATTTTCTTCGTTGGTACCAACAGATTCGTCATCCTTTTTTTTAGATCTAGAAACTCCTTCTTTATCTTTGTTCGAAGAATACGAGGGTAGTACTTATTTAAAAATATGTTATTGAACTCATCCCATTACATGGACTCAATTTAGTATCTTTTCCTCATATTATTGATAAGATTCCACCATTAATCAGACTCACCTTACAATCGATACACTACTAAGTTAACCTTATCAATGTATAGAATGTTGAAGAACTGAAAAAATATTTTCAGTGGTACTAATCCATTGTTCAGCCACTAATGGATCAGTAGACCCACTGAATGGGGGTGGACGCTACCTCATAATGGATTCAATAGAATGTTTCTCCTTCCATTGCTCGTTTGGATGTATTTAATGATTCATAGATTGAGAATGCTTTGTGAACATGGATACAATATTTTTTAATCCAGCTCCCATAACTTTTGGTTCCTCAGGGGGACAATCATTTCATTGCCCGTCACATTCAGCATTAACACGGTTCCTTCAGGTTCCAGCCAATGACTAAAACCAATAAGAATAGTGTGAGAATTACTATTCATAATAGAAAAAACACATAATAAAGAATAAAATTTTACACTTAATGTATTATCATAGGTTATTCATGGCCATTTCTAAAATACTAATATTTTGTTCTATGCTTAGACATATCCTTTGGGTTGTTACTAAGGATTTCACATCCTAGTTTTCAAAGGATGACTATACCTTTCCTCTGATACCAACTATAATGACCCATAATTTAGATACATTGTTATTACATAAGAATTAAAGCATACAAATTACAACATATAACAAAACCATGGTAGGACCGTATAGGTATAGTGTCTTTAGAAACTGGGAAACATAAACAACTAGTTCGCAAAGCATCAACATTTTCTCCCATTTATTTCATCAAATCTAGAGTCCCTTTTGGAATATACTACTTAATACCCTTCTTCCGGTCCTGGGAAAAGAAAAAATATAAACGGATGAGCTTAAATTCTCAGTAAGGTTGAACAAAGGAAATATCATATTCATAAGAACATAACATTTTGAAAATCTTAACCTAAAAAAGAGATCATAATATCACAATATGGGATAAATCATAGTAGTGAAATGTAATCCTAATAATCATAAATAAATCATGAAACATTTTGGAATACACACATAATCATAGAAAATCATATCTTATTAGTCAAGACTCATTTCCAAGACTATCATAGTGGGCAAAGTTAATTTCTAAACTGAGTTCACTCCTCGTTCCAGTGCTGTATCACTGATCCAGATTAACTTTTCATTCTATCCATGTCTATCTCATGAGATATAAATATTTACCCAATGAATTTTAGGGAGATATATGTCCAACCCATCTTATAAAGAAACTATTCTTATGTGTGCCACAATTTCATAAATCATATATCATAGCATGAACCATGTAATAATAATGGGATTCTTAAACATCATGCCATCATAAAGTAAACCATATAAGATAAAAGGACATAATTACATCATAAAATAATATAATCAATGTAAAAATATTAATAAAAACATAACCCTATATTATATTAGATGTAAAATAATTTTGATAAAACACTTTAACTCTATTCTTGAGGAAAATATCATTTCTACTTCAATTTTTTTCCTTTCTTAATATGTCATACAATTTAAACTAAAAGAAGTTAATTAAACATAAAACATGAAAACTTGTAAAGTAAGATTCATAAAAATAATGTTCGATGAAATCATAAAAATCCATTCATGCAGTATAAGTTAAAAAAACATTCTTCTCGTACTTTGGCCAGAAAAGTCAAAAAGTATCATGTACTGAAAATGAAAAAAGATTTCTTTCATATGTTTTACTAAAAATTATCCAATAGGTAAAATTGGATTTGAAAAATTTTAGGAGGATAGAAATAATATTACATATTGAGGAAACATGGATGTGGATGATAAATATGTCCCAGTAAATACCAAAGTATAAGAAATTTTGAATAAAAAATGAGATTTCAAGATTTTCCCTTACCTTAGGTTAGATATGCTTCGTACGTACCTAAAACTCGTGTATAATGATTTAAATAATGTCATTGACTTATTACAGAATCATATTAATAGTTATGATATCAAATATTGTCATATTCCTTTCTTCTTATTGGTAATATTTCATTGTTACTCGTTATTCAGGTGTTCCCTGCTTTTTGTTCTTTTGCGTGTTTTGTCCAATAGATTATTATTATTATTTTTAGTTTATATATATATCATTACAGATTGTTATTTGTATAATATATATCATATTTATTCATTAAATTAATTTATATAATCATTATTCAGTGAAGATAATGTCGAACTAGTCGCATCACATCGTGGAGACGGTAGGCCGTACGTACGCACGAGCTATGATATCATTCCCATGATCGTGGAATTGTATTTAAGTGTATGTGTAATATTTAAGAATCAATATCACATTACAATAATCACATATAGTTTTTTATTTACACCATTATACCCATCCATGTAATGTGGTCCTGGAAAACAGATTACACTACGACGTGGAGACGGTATTCCGTACGTACGCACGCGCGGTGATTTCATTTTCCGTAGGGTGGATAGAAGATGAAGTATGGTTGTTTCATATTTATAATAACATATATGTATATTAGTGATACTTATTTTTTTACTTTATAATGGAACAACTAAATAAGAGGAAGTATAAGAAGGAAGAAATTTGAAAGAATCGGTAGAAGAGATTACCTCTTCCTCCACGTGCCTCCTCTAAACTTTCTCTTAAGGGACAAGAGTTTGCCTTTTGAGAAGACCAGAACCAAAATAATATTACTATGGAAGTTAATAAGAGTAACGGTCATGTTTTGGCTGATTTTGAATGCTCAATGTTGTGTAAAGAGGAGAGGGAGTATGTGCCCTTTTATAAGGTCGGAGAGAGGCAACTTTGGAAACCTAAAAAATTTTAATTTATAATAAATTAAAAACCCACATAAAAACCTCCATAATGAATCAAATCTAAAGAATATATGAGATAGGGTTGTAATATCATCTACCAAAAAAATTTAGACATGTTGGGAATTTATTTTAAACATTATAACCTTGATTTTAACTTATTTAATCTATTCAATTTTATTTGTCGTAGTACGATTCAAAATTTAGAATTTTTATAAATAATTACTTATGTGTTGTTAATTGTCCATAATTGTATAATTAATTACATATTAGACCATATAAATTTTAATTTATAAATTTTAAATATTTTTGTGATTTTTAAACAATTTAATATTATGTTATTTTTATAAAATAACAATATTGTAAATTTTGACACTATTCATTTATTTGAATTTAAATAAAATCCTCACAAAAGATATGTTAAAACTAAAAGATTTAATAGATTCATAAAATGTCAAATAAATCTATAAAAATAGTGGATCACATTAAATAATTAATATAATATTTATTTTAATATTTTTAAAACCATTTATGTGATATTTCAATAAATAAAATAATTTCAACATCACTATTGTATCACCTTTAATGATAATTATTTAATCCCAAAAAATACTAAATAAATTTACATGATATAGATATTGTTATTATATGCCTGGATACTATTCTTGTTGGATGTTTCATGAAGTTTATCACTAAATTAAAATTATTATACTTAAAAGATTTAAGACAGTGACATGTTGTCACTTTATTTGGTTTTAATAATAATTAAATTATTTTTAGGGTCAAAAGACCATAAAATTTAGCTATTCCGACACTTATGTGATATGGGTCGCCTTTTAGTAATCTAATGGAAATTTTTCAGGTGTTAGGATAATTTTATATTCTTATTTTTACCCTTAATTACCCAATTTACTTTTAACTTCAGTAAAAAAAATTACCACAATTACTATTCATAATATCAAAAAAATTAAAAGTAACATATTAACATATTTTGGACCCATTTAATTCAAATATTGAATCTATTTATTAGAACTAAAAACACAGAAGTTGCAGTAATTTATTTAAAATTAATCCCTTTGTTAAGAAAACGAGTTTTAAAAGTTAAAACATTGTCAATGATTGAAATGTTTTTACCTATGAATTGAATGTAAAATTAATGGTAATGACATAAATTATATTAAATGGTAAAAATATATTCTATTTAAACTTTAAAACCATTCAATATTATAATTTAACCATACAAATTATTGTCATGAAAAAAGTTCTTTTTAAATAAAATATAGCGTGTTTTTATTATTCATTAAAATATGAAAGTTATCAGAATAATATGAAAATTTTATTCTAAGTATAATTTTATATTCTTATTCCAAATAGGAATTTTATTTTGTCAATTTTAACTTATAAACATGTCAAAAACTAGAATTAATGTGGGTGCTCCATCAAAAGGCAGTAAAACTGCATTTTTTTAAAATACTTATTTTACCCAAAAAATTTATTTTGTTCACATACCATGTTTTAGAAAATGTTAAAGATGAATAATAATGTTATAAAATTCAAAATGTAGTTAATAATATTCCTAACGAATAGTCCATAATAATATTATAACAATATATCACTGTTTAGTGAAACCTGGTTTTGCATACTACACACGTTATCGATGAAGGTTGCGATTTCATGTAATGCAAGCCAAGCCAGTCTTGTGTGTAGTGAAAGATTCGTTTGGTCTTGCATATAAAGTAAGAAATAAAAAAATATTTCTCATAAAATCTCAGGGTGTTACAACCAACAACAATATACAATACTTCAATCGTTGATAATGGAATAGATTTATTCATTTTACTACACAATGAGATTATTGAATTTCCCAAAAAGTGAAATTATCTAGAGGTTCTATTTCTATCTAACTTACATCCACCAAATTCCATATTAAAATATCTAACCATATCAAAAGGCTTCCCTCTTTGGTATAAGAATCCTCAATTATTTTTATATTTTAGGTATTTGAAAACACTTTTAAAAGTTTTTAAAAATGACTCTCTTGGGTTTGATTAAAGTCTTTTACACATAAAAACAAATAAACATGATGTTTGACATACTAGAAGTTAAGTAATGAAAAATCCAAACAATTCCTCTGTAAGCGATTTGGTCAAAATATTTTCCTTTTTCATCAAGATCGAACATAAAAGAAGAACTCATAGGTGTTTCACAACTCTTAATGCCATAAAATCCATATATTTTCAAATACCTTTATTATATTTACATTGAATTAAAATAATACCTTTTTTGTTTTAAAATATTTGAAATCCAATAAAATATTTATGTTCCCCTATCAAACTCATTTCAAACCCAGTTAACATAATTTTAAAAAATCATTGCATAAAGATTTTTTTGGGGACCCAATGATAATATCATCTATATATATTTGAGCTATTAAAATATCATTAGAAATTATTTTCATATATAAATTACAATGTACAATTCCTTTTGAAAAACCTTATGAAATTATAACGTTACTTAACATATCATTACACGGTCTTGGAGTTGTTTCACACAATTTAAAGAATTAGTAAATTTGAAAACATGATTTGGAAAAAAAGGATTTACAAATCTAGGGGGTTGTTCACAGAAAACATCCTCCAATTTATATCCATTTATGAATTAAAATTTTACATAAATTTGATAATGTTTGAAATCAAGGTGTGCTGTCTAGGAATATATGATTCTAAGGGCTTCAATCCTAGCTACTGGTGAAAAGGTATCCCCATAATCAATTGCCACCTTTGATTATAGAATTGTGAAACAAATATAGTTTTCTTTATAACTATATTTCCAACATTATCTAATTTATTACTAAATACCCATTTAGTTCCTATACTCCATATATATTTTTTTCAATCAACAAACATCCATACTTTTTTTTCTCTCAAACTGATTATGTTCTTATTTCATATCAAACACCAAAAAGTCATCATTGATTCCATCATTGATATATTTAGGTTCAATATATGACAGGAATGCTAGATGTTCAACATGAATTTACAAGGATTATTTATTTTGTTTTTTCTTCTCCAAATCTTGAACTTTTTCATTGAAGAGACAACTTTTAATGGTTATAGATAGTCTAGTAAAAGTATGGATAGTTACATAAGGTTCATCACTTGGTTTTTGTTTATTATTCCTAGAATATGGAGAATTTCAGGAACTGGATGTTTTAACAGTTTTTTATAGGATGGATAGAGGGCTTTTGATTAATGTCTAAATAGAAAATATCCTCATGAAGATTTTCATGAGAGGTCTTAGGTTTATGTGGATCTGTTCAATGAAATTTTACATGTACAAATTCATCTGCACATTAGGGAGTCTTATTAAAGACTAAATATGCTTCTCTCTATGTTTAATATCTATGGAATATTACTTTACCCACTTATGACGAAAATGTATCTAGATTATCTTTAGTGTTTAGACTATGAACTTTACATCCAAACACTATAAAATAATTTACCTAGGGTTTCCTATTATTCCAAATCAAATTTGGATTTTTCATAGTGATAGGTCTTATTAAGACTCGATTTATTATACATTATGTTGTACTAACATCTTCATCCCAAAAAAAAATTTCTATGTTATATTCATTCGACTTAGTTTATGAAATTTCATGTATTGTTCTATTTCTTATTTCTACTACACCATTCTATTAAGGATACCTAGGGGTATAGAAATTATTCATATATCCATTTTGTGAGAAAAAATATAGAGACCCAAACTTGACATACATAGACATTACATTAATTTTGTGGAATACTAAATACATGACAAAAAAAAATTGCCAAAGACCATATTAGTTTAGGGTCTTTGGAAACTTGTAACATAATCTTCTAATAATGTTGAAAGATCTTCAATATCTCCCATAAAGATCTTCACCTTTTTTTCCGACCTAAAACATTTATTTATATACTAGGGAAAAGAAAACAAAAAAAGGGTGAGCTCAAATGCTCAGTAAGGGTAAACATGAAGAACAAAAAACCAATCCATAAATATTTGAACATAAAAACATGAACAGAAAACATAAAAATCGTTAGAAATGGCATAAATCTTGGGAGTACATAAGACATAGATCATAAAGGAACATTAATCATGTTATAATATCATGGGAATAAAACATGTAATTGTGAAAAAACCATTAAGCACATGTTATGATTTCTATAGTTGCCAAGGCATTACTAGGAATACCATCATAGTGGATAAAGTCCATTACTGAACTGGGTTTACATGTTGTTCTAGCCCTGTATTACCGAACTAGATTCACTTACCATTCCATCCAAGTCTATATCATTAGATATAAATAATTACCCAATTCATTAGAGGGAGATATAGTTCCCACCCATCTCATAATGAAATCATTTTTACTTGTGCCACGAAATTAACATAAATCATTAATCACAACCCAAAGAATAAAATGAGTTTCATAAACATCATCCCATCATAACATAATCCATATAAAACAATTGGTTATCATTCCATAATACGATAAATCACACTATGTATAAAATAGAGTCATTATACTTGAATCCTAAACATATTAAATATGATCATTTTAGATGGAAAATAGTTTTGATAAAACACTTGAAATGAGTTCTGGACAAAAATATCCTTTCTTCTTCAAAATCAATTTAATTTCACAAAATTCCATTCAATTTTAAAAGAAAACGAATTTTTTAAATAATACTGAAATCTTATAGAGTATTCTTAATGAATATAAGGCGTAATGAAACTGTAAAAATCTGTTCACGCCGTATGAGTTAAAAAAAATATTCTTCTCATTCTTTTTCTAGAAAAGTCAAAAAGTTCCTCTTATGGTAAAAAAAGAAGGATTCCTTCCATAACACATTGTAAAAGTCAAAGTGGGGTAAAAATGTATTTAAAAATACAAGGAAGAATATTAAACACTTCAGGAAAAACTTTTTTATGTACACAGTTGAATAATATAACCCCAGTAAATACTTACGTATAAGAAATCTCAGAAAAAAATGAGATTGCAAAATTATACCTTAACTTATGTCCAATTTCATCCGTATATGTCTAAGAATACTGTATAGTGGGTTTAAAAAAATTCTTAACTTTTAATAGAATCATAATAATATTTCTGATATCATATATGATTCACTTAAGACTTTATATCACCCATTCATTTGTCAATTCGATATAAAAGCAGTGTTTTGGGGAAAATCATTTCATTTATTATCCGCATTTTGACTTGTAATAATTCATATGATTACTCAGATCATGATTACTTACTTCCAGAATGTAAAACCTGATTTATATATAATATATATTCTAAATATACATATATATAATAGATCTATAAATGGAATGAAATACACCGTTCATGGAGATGGTATGTCGTACGTACGCATGAACGTTGTTTTTGTTTACTTATTAAATTGAATGGAATTAAGTAAATGAAACATATATGTAAATTAATACAGTATCATTATTATGAAATATCATTCATTATTATTTATTAAATATAATTTATAATCATATTTTAATTGTTAATCATGGAGAATGAATCTCATCGCGTCGTGGAGACGGTAATCCGTACGTACCCACGAGCGATGACATCATTCCAATAATTATTGAATGGAATTGAAGTGGATAATATAATTTATCAGAATCAGTATAATTTTTTAATAATCATATATAGTTATTATTTCTACCATTATTCCCATCCATGTAGGGAGGTGGTGGAAAAATAGTTTACACCACGGCGTGGAGACGGTATTTCGTACGTACGCATGCACGGTGATTTCATTTTTCGTAGGATGGATATAAGGTAAAATATGGTTGATTCATATTTATAATAACATGTCAGTATATGAGTGATACTTATGTTATTAATTTATTATGAAACAACAAAATAAGAGGAAGAAGAAGAAGAAAGAAACCTGAAGAAACTGGTAGAAGAGATTACCTTTTCCTCGATGAACCTCCTTTAAAATTCATCTTAAGTGACTAGAGATGGTCTTTTGAGAAGACAAGAACCTCCAGAATGTTAATTGGGAAGTTGATAAAAGTAATGGGCAGGTGTTGGCCATGATTGAAGGCTCAAAATTGTGTGAAGAGGAGAGGGAGTAGGTTCCTTTTTATAAGGGAGGAGAGGGGCACCTTTGGAGATACTTAAACTATTATTTTATAATAAATTCATATTCAGTTTATAATGGCTCCAAAGTTTCTTATATTGAGTCTAGGGTGAGTATTGGTCGAAGGCCTCTCAACCAATAGGTTTTAGACAAGTTTAGGTTACCATTTTAACTTTATTATTTACATTTATCTCTAAGTTAAATAATTTAACTTTTACCGTGTCTTCTTATATTCTTACACTATAAGGTTAATATACTTACTATAAACTACCAATAGAACCCCACATGGTTCATTAATGTAATATATATTTTTATATAAGTCTCTTAGCCGAATATTAGATTTTTTATAATAGATTTTTATTTAATTATATTATATTTGTTTTAAATACTCTTTTACGTCAATTTTGACACTATTTGGTATTTAGTTTTTTAGAAATTCATAAAAGCATTATTAATTCAAAAAATAATTCATCTAACCAACCCTTATATTTTATATTATCCAATAAAATTATTTTAATTCCCAAAAAGTCTCAAATTTCATTTAATTGAGTATTTATAATTTTAATTGTGATATTATTTCATTAATAAGTTAATTACTGCATCATCATTATGTTATAAATAAATTAAATTATTTAATGTCTAAAAATCATAAATAAAATACCATTATGTAGAAAATATTTTTATATTTCTCATTAATATTTATAATAGAATTTATCTTATGTATAACCCTATATTAAAATGTTTTATTTATTAAACATTGATTTTAACTATTTTAACTCTTCTTTAAATAAAATAATAATAAATATCCTAATCCAATACAAGTGGACCTAAAGGGTCATATTTAAACTTAAGGTTGTTTTTGGTCAAGTTACACTTATCCAATTGAATTAGGACATGTGTTAGCTTAATAATAATATCATTTTGACCCTTAATTACCCTATTTACTTTTAACTCTGATAAATAAAATTAAAAATGGTACTATTAAAAAAAATTATTTTTATCTTATTGAAAAAAAATTTACTTACTGATATCATCCTGGTCTCTCAAATTTTTAAAATTCCACTCACAAAAGCAGTAAAATTATGTTTTATGTAAATTTGTAAATTCTCCTAGATGGTGGGTAAAAGACGGTAAAAAGTTCAATAAAATTTTTATATATCTAAAATTATTATAAAAGTACTCCAATTAATTACATTGAAAATATATAGGTATTATGTGTCTATTTTTAGTGACAATAAATTTAAATAAAATAATTGATTATTTAAATAAAAAGTCAGTTTTAATCAATAACTCAATGTTTTCACTATTCATCAAAAATTGTAGGTTTTAAGAAAATTCCAAAAATTCAGCCTAGGATAATTTAGATATTCCAAATCCAAAAATGAAGTCCATTTGAAAGATAAAATTTAAAAAATTTAAAAAATTGGGTATTACTATTCATAATTGATAGTTTATATAATATTTTTATAACATGTCATTGTTTAGTGAAATTCGGTATTGTGTATAATGCAATCTATCGAGGAAGGTTTCTCTTACATGTAATGCTATCCACGAATAGTGTTGCGTATACTAAAAGCTTATACAGTGTTGCATATAGTGCAAGATAATCTTGGTGTAGCGTACAATAGAGGAAATCAAAGAAATTAAATAGAATAATTCTTATAAAATCTCGGGGTGTTACATTCTACACCCCTTAAAATGAATTTCTCTCTTGAAATTAATCAGGGTTATAAATGGTTATATACTCGAATGTTTATTTTATACAAACCCACATCATAAAAAGGAATACTAAATCCTCATTTTAAAAAGGAACGTTAGAAACATAACGGATACCTAAAGTAAATAATCATTGGGTTTTTATATAGAATAATATAGGTGAAAATATTGATATGGAAGAGAAATATAACAATCATGTTTGGAAAAAGAGTGGTAGAGAACATGGCGAGAAAAAATCAAAAAATCACAAAGCCATAAATTTTTGATGATCTAAGGTAACACATGATTCATCAGATATGAGGGCACTAGGACCACATTTTTGGTTTTCAAGATCATTTCCCTAATATTGACGATTTTTTTTGAATTAAAATAAATACATACTTTATTTTGGTACTATATCACTGTTGTTTGTGCCCTGAAAAATTTCCACTTCATCTCATAATGAAATAAAGATGAATTTGTCTTCCGTGATGTGTTAGTAGATCATGTGATAGAATGACAGGTCATTCCATCTGTATCGAACATAAGGTTAGAAAAAGATATATACATAAGTCCATCTTATGGTGCGATTAATTGTATATGGTTCCAAAAATGGACATATACTTCATCTATGATTCCTCTTAATAAAAATAGTTTCTACTAATTAGGGACTTCCTATAGGCCAATGGTATGTGATGAAGGCCTTTCACACTTTGGTTGTGGGTTCGATTCCCGCAACCTTGTCCGACACGACGGGTTGTCGCCCATCTAGCATGTAGTACTTTTTCTAAAACTACAATATTATAACATTCCAGAAATAATATCGACAAAAAGGTTCTATTAGTAAAAAATATTATATTATTACCAACATAATCCCTTTCAAACTTTAGGCTTATCCAAAATACTTTTATCCAAGCTCATAGTTTAATGAAAATGATTACTAGAAATGTCATCTACCAAGCATGTGAATGCCTTCATTTATCCCCCTTATATCATAAGATATATCATGTTGGTCACATTCCAAACATGTGAATACCTTAATCATTTATTCTCTTGACAAATGAATACCCATTGAATATTAGTGAAAAACTGAATGCTATTAAAAGTTTTCTCTTTCCACATACCAAAATCCCAAAATTTCTATATACTCAAACCACGATATAACATCGTCCTTATATCAGTCAGGAGCACATTAATATGATCAAACTTTTCATTTTCTCCTTATCCCTTAATTTTGCACATTTCATCTTCTTTCCAAAAATATTTCAATCACTTTTCATGGTTATTGGTACCATACAATTAATGAAAACTAATACATAAATATTCTGAAATTCCATGATACTATAAATGGGATTCCATGATACTATTTTGAAATCCCATTAAATAAACACTTAATCATTCCCCAACATCATTTTCATACTCATCATCACAAATAGTGATCACATGGGACTTTCCTTTGTCCTTTGATTTAATAGGTTTCTCACATAGATCATCATTAACCCTTGGATTAAGGAATTGATTATCATAATGTCCCATTTCCTTGCACTTGAAGTATTGAAGTGTTGTTGGAGAGTTCTCTATAGTCTTTTCTCTATTCATGTCATTTGAAACCTTTTTCCCATTACTTCAACACTCATCTACTCGTTGACCTTCTTTTCCGCAATTAAAACATTTTCTAGTACCTTTTAGACAGTCTCCACCATGATTCCTTCCACTCTTTGATCATAAAGAAACATTCACCTACTTTTCACCATTTTTCTGAGATTTTTCTTTGAACTCCATCTTTCATTTTTTGTCAAAACCATGAGATGGATATGTAACACCAACTACACGTTCAACCATGATAGCACAACACACAATTTCCTCATATTTATTGATATCAATTATTTCTAATTCCCTTTGAAGACTTGATTTTAAGACATTGAAGAATATATCAACTTTACCTTCTGGTTGGATGATAAAGCCAGATGCATACCTTGCATGCCTTGTAAAATTCACCTCATATATACCAACAGATTCATCATCCTTTTTCATAAGCTCAAGGATCTCATTTTCCATCATTTTTTGATGAATATGAGGGAATTACTTATTGAAAAATAAGTTCTTGAACTCATCCCATTCTATGTATTCAATTTCATCTTGGGGCCTCTTATTCTTAATTAGAGTTCACCACTGGTCTGCTTCACCTTCTAAAGAGTAAATAGCTAGAATTACATTTTCATGTTCTAAACAACAATGTATGGAAAATATTTTTTCAATGGTATTGATCCATTGTTTAGTAACTTCTGGATCAGATGACCCACTGAAAGAAAGTGGATGTTTCCTCATGAAGGACTCAATTGAATATTGTTCCCTTCTCTGCTCATTTGGAAGTATAGAATGATTCATAGCTTGTGTAGGTACAGAAATAATATTTTTCACTCCATCTCCCATAACATTGGTTTGTTCCAGAGGAAGATAATTGCATTGTCCATTACATTGATCTACACGATTCCTTCAGGGTTACAACCACCATCTGAAACCCAAAAAGAATAGTGTGAGAGGCAAAAATCATTCTAGGAAAACAAAATAAAAAAGGGGGATTAACATCAATATATAAAATCTTAGGTTTAGTTCTATGAACGTTACCATAATTCTAGGACTAGAACCTATACATATACTTAACCTTAGAGACATCCCTAGACATACCATAGGAATATATCCAGGGATTTCACTAAATTTTTAACATCTTTGTTTCCAAAGGATAACTAAACCTTTGCTCTGATACCAACTGTAGAGACCCAAACTTGACGTACAAAGACATTACATTAATTCTGAGCAATACATAATACATGAAAAAAATAGACCCAAAAAGACCGTATTATATTAGTGTACTTGGAAACTTGGAACATAATCTTCTAATCATGGGGAAAGATCTTCAATATATCCCATAAAGATCTCCCCCTTTTGTTTTCTTACCTAAACCCTTCATTTATATCATAGGGAAATTAATATATAAAAAGTATGAGCTCAGATGCTCAGAAAGGGTAAACATGGAGAACATAAAAACAATCCACAAATATTTGAACGTAAAAACTTGAACATAAAATATCAAAATCATGAGGAATGACATAAATCCTGGCAGTACATAAGGCATAGATCATAAAGGAACATTAATAATGACATAATTGCATGGGGATAAAACATGTAATTGTGGAAAACCATTAAGCACATGTTATTATTTCCATAGTATCCAAGGCATTGTTTCCAAGACCATCATAGTTCACAATGTCCATTACTGAACTGGGTTTTCTTGCTGTTCTAGTCCTATATTACTGAACCAGATTCACTTGGCATTCTAGCCATGTCTATCTCATGAGATATAAATATTTACCCAATGCATTAGAGGGAGATATAGGTCCCACCAATCTCATAATGAAATAATATTTACTTGTGCCACAAAATAAACAAAAATAATTCATCACAAAAAAAATAATAAAATGGGTTTCATAAACATCATTCCATCATAACATAATCCATATAAAACAAATGGATATCATTTCATCATAAGAAAAATCACTCCATGTAAAAAATAGAGACATTATAATTGACACATAAACATATTAAATACTGTCATTTTAGATGGAAAATAGTTATGATAAATTAATATTCATTTTACAATGGCTCCAATGTGACTTATTTCAAGGGGCACCTTGGAAAAAACATAAAATATTTGTTTATAATAAATTTATATTCGATTTATAATGGCTCCAAAGTGACTTATTTCAGGGATAGGGTAGGTAAAAATTTAAATCCTATCAAACAATTGGTTTTAGACTAGTTTAGGATACCATTTTATCCTTATCATTTAGATTTAAATCCAAGGTAAATAATTTAACTTTTACCGTGTCTTCTTGTATTCTTACAATATATGGTAAATAAACATACTATAAACTGCCAATCAAACTGAAATTAGTTCATTAATGTCATATATATTATTATATAAGTCTTCTTGACGAATCTTAGGTTTTTAGGAATAGAATATCAATTATTAATATAATCTATGTTTTAAAAACTCTTTTAAGTCAATTTTGAAGCTTTTTGGTATTTTTTTTATAAATTTATAGAACAATTATTACTTCGAAAACAATGAATTTAACCAACCCAAATATGTTATATTAACCTAGAAAATTAGTTTAACTCCTATAAATTCTCAAATTACATTTATTTGAGTAATTATAATATCAATTATGTTAATATTTCATTAATATGGTAATTACTGCATCATCATTGTATCATAAATAAATTAAATGATTTAATTTATAAAAATCATAAAAAAATAACATTATATATGAATTTATTTATCTTTCTAATGAATATTTATAGTTGAATTTATCTTATGTATAACCCTGTATTAAAAATGTTTTAGTTGTTAAACATTGATTTTAACAATTTTAACACATCTTTAAATAAAATAATAATAAATATCCAAATCTATTCCAAGTGGACCTAAAGGGTCATATTTTGTTCCTAAGGTTGTTTTTTGTAGAATTAAACTTATATAATAGAATTAGGTCATGTGTTAGGGTAATAATAATATAAATTTTACCCTTAATTACCCTATTTACTTTTATCCACAGTAAATAAAAATAAAAATTTACTATTCACAGAAAATTATTTTTATCTTATTGAACAAAAATTTACTTATTGATATCAACTTGGTCTATTGTATTTTTAAAATTCCACTCACAGAAGCATTAAAAATTTGTTTTATGTAAATTTGAAAATGCTCCTAGAATGTGGGTAAAAGACGGTAAAAGGTTCAATAAATTTTTTACATATCTAAAATTGTTATAAAATCACTTCAATGAATTACATTTAACATATATAGGTATTATTTATCTATTTTGATCGAATATAAATTTACGTAAAATAAATGATTAATTAAATATAAAGTTAGTTTTAACCAATAACTTAGTTTTTCAATATTCATAAAAAAATTTACATATTTCATAAAAATACCAAAAATTCACCCAGGCTAATTTTGATATTCCAAATCAAAAAAATAGAGTCCATTTTGAATGATAAAATTTATTAATTTTCAAAAATTGTGTATTAATATTTATAACGGCAAGTTTATATAATATTTTAATAACATATCACTATTTAGTGAAACTGGATATTGCGTAAAATGAATGCTATTGAGGAAGGTTTCTCTTACGTGCAACACATGATAAGAATATTGTTGCATATACTACAAACTAATATGGTGTTGTGTATAGCCCAAGATAATCTTGGTATAGCGTTCAAAAGAAGACATCAGTGAAATTAAAAAAAAATAATTGTCATAAAATCTCAGGGTGTTACAAAAAAGATTCAATGTATTTAGTTTCTAACTCATGAGCATCGTCATGTATTTTGTATTTAATTTTATTTATACTATTATTTTGTACAGTCCTAGCATACATGGTATGTTGAGATCAAGATTTACTTTTTTAAGCTATGAAAAATGTCCAATTATACCAACAGATGTAATCTACAATAACATAAACATAGTGATTCCCATTGAGACATAGAACTATAGATGGTCCAAAAAAGTCCATATGAACCAAAAAAATGAAGTTTAGAGTTTTTAACTTCTTTATTTGGTTTGAAATAGATTTTGTGTTGCTTTCCCTTTTCACAAGGATTGCACACATTATTTTTCTGGAAAATATAAATTGGGATGGTCCATAACAAGAAATTTTTTGGTTAATTTCATAAGGTATTGTACATTAAAATTTCCTATTATTCTAGGCCAGATCCATGACTCTTTGTGAAAGGAACAGAGGCCAGAAACATTCTCTGATGCCAGTGTTTCTAAATTTACTACATATACATTATTATTTCGAAGCCCAGTAAATACATAGTTATTTTTGGAATAAAAAACATGGGATGAATATTTTTTAAATTTTAAATTAAACCCATCATCACACAGTTGATATATTCTAAGTATGTTATATTTTAATATATCAACATTGAGAATAATTGAAATTAAAATAGTGTTAGGGCTACCAATCTGGTCTAACTGATGATTTTTCATTTACCATTTTCACCCAATGTGACATGTACTCTATCAATATTGATGATATTATTGAATCTTGAGTAATCTCTTGTCATGTGCCTTGAATAGACAATGTCCAAGTAAAAAATATTTTTAGAGGAACCCTTTAGGTTTTTTAACTAAAAAATAGTTTATCCAAGAAAATATTTTTGTACCCATATTTGTATGGGACCAGAAACAATTTTAATAATGGATTTAGGAACAAAAAATTGTCTTATGGGTTTCAAATATATTGATTGTAATGTATTATAAAAATAATGTTTATTTGGTCCAGAAAAACATGATGGAGTAAATTATTTTTTAGAACTATAAGTTGTAGTAAAATCCTAATTTTTGGACAAAGAAGAAGATTTTCTAGATTTATCTATAAAATGTTTTTTGGAAAATTTCATTGTCCTGGATGATATCCTATTCCAATATTTTACCTATGAGATATTTGTTTAACATGTTACTGAGTAAGTGTGTTTTTTCCATTGGTAAAATCTTCCAGATCCGTATTTAATTGATCCTTTGATAATATTAAGTCATTATTTTCCTCCAACAGTTGTGCATTTTACACTTTCTCAATAGTAAGTTTATATTTAATATGTAATGATATTTCATGTTGTTTATTTATTGATTTATACTTATCCTTCAATCTACTACAAGTTTCTTCTATTATATTACAATACTATAACAGTTCATCCTTTGTCATATTTTTAGATTTAGATTCATCTCTAAAATAATAGTCATTACGTACAAGAGTGTTTAAGAGTACCTTTGAGCTATTTTTCATAAATCACACATTCTACATATCTTCTTTATTATTCAAATAAGAATTAGATTCACTAAAGCTGTTTAGTTAACTTGGACATGACCTCTAATTTTGAATTCATAGAAAACTATTTCTTTTGATTTGTAAGGACTCTTCCGATCATTTTTCCAATTTCCATTGTTTTTATATTTTATATTATAATTTTGTTTCGTAAATTAATTTTCCTGTATGTATATATTTTTGAATCTCCTGGCTTGCTGGGTGATTTCTTCATTTTTCAATACATGTGCTATCAATAGTATCTTGAAAATTCTCATTGTCTTTTCTCAAAAAGTGGTAGTATTGAAGGATATATATTTTCTCTTAGGTTTATCCTCTTATTGATTCACCTTTATCTCTTATTCATACCACATTAATTTTCCAATTAGTTCCTTCACTTTCAGTTTATCAAAATTGCATTATTATCTTATGTATACTGATATCCATCTCTATCTGTTTAGTAAGCATTATAGAATCCTCAAGACCTTCTATTTTGCGGTTACAGTTCGTCCTAATGAATTAATGGTGTTTATAAAATCATTGAACCTAAGATAAATATAAGTAAAATATACATCATGTATCATTCTAAAATTGTTATATTTAATATTGTAAGTATTTAATCTCATCTCCATCACATTATTTTTTCTCTCAATGGAAACAAAAAATGTGTCCCAAATATCATGAGTTGATATGTGATTAAATTTTTTATCTCTTAGTGCACAACATAGATCATGTATTACTTTAATGATATTGTTATAGGTAGTCTTTGTAGCTTCATCCCATTTTTTCTAGTAGTATTAGGGATTGAATATTTACTTTTAATAGGATTCTAGATTTTAAATCAAATTCTTTCTAAATTTATTTGAATTTTAAGCATCCACTATGCATAATTTATTCCATTGAAAAAAGGTTTCTATTTATATCATCACATTTTAATTAATTTTCCATAATATAAATTTGGATAAGATTTAAAAGAGATAAAAATTTATTATTATCATAAATTTTATGTTTATTGATATAAAACTACAACCACAGCTGAATTTTTTTGAAAGTGATATGAAAACTAAAAAATTCCAAAACCCTATAATTCCAAATTTTGGATGGTGTAGTGTAATCAATAGGGGGGGGGGGGTGAATTGAGTCCCTATAAATATTTTTGTTAAAAATTAGTTCATTGAAAATTTCACCAATAAAAAAATACAATTGAAGTAAGTCTGTAGGGAATTTATAAGATTCTAGATTGTTCAAATAATTTCTCATGAGATTGATTAGTTATCATCTATACTAATCTACTGATTAATATATCTTTTGAAACTAACCTACTAGTTCAAAACTAATATAAAATTTCTTAACATACTATCATCGTTTGAATTTGTTAGAATGAAATTTTTATAAAACATATTAATAGAAAATAAAAATAGGCCCAATAGAATTTAAATCAAGATGTTCAGTCTCAAGTAAATACTTAGTCCTCTCCAATTATTGATCGCCTTCCCCAAATTAGTTTAAATTAAGAATCAAGTTTGATACACACCCTGGATTGGGGTTGAAAACAACATACAAAGCTATCCAGGTCACCCTTGACCTCTACAACAATTTAGCATGGAAAAAAACAACAAATATGTTACACATGACCTCCTCCAAGGATATATGTGGGATACAAAAGAATAAATAGAATGTGAGATTAAGGATATCAAGTATCATCTAGTTAAGAATATGATTCAGTGTGTTCATGACAGAAAGATACAAAAACATCTCATAATATAGAATAAATGAACACAATAGAGATAAATATATAGACTTAGGTTTATAAGTCTTTGTGTGTTATACAGTACAACTCTGGGCTCATTTTATGAAGTGGAATTGAATTTAGTGCCATCCTCTAGAAGATGAATTTGAAACAGAGTGTCGTTGCCTCTGTGTTCTAGCTTCTAGTAATATGAGAAGTTCAGCTTCTTGTTTAAAAGATGTGTATCTCAGCTCAGTTGGTTTGCCTTGATTTCTTGATCTCCTTATGTGTTCTTCCTTTTGAGTTTTTGGGTTTTGAATTAATGCTCGGGAGTTTCAGGAGTTATTAGGTTTTATTTTCCTGTTACTCTTAATTGTATAAAAAATGATATTTCTAGTAATTCTTTTATACATCAAGGTCCAGTTTACATAATGATAACCCCATGTACATATACCATTTACTATCCTCATACTGTCCTCTGAATACCCGAATAACTACATAAATTAATTAAAAAGCATTAATTTGTCTAAATATGACCGTTATATACAAATTTAAATTAACCAAATTAAAAGATTTTTTATGACTATCGGTGTGTCATATATATCAGTAAGTCATTAGCATCAGTATATCAGCTTTAGAGACTCTGTATATCAGTTTGTCCTTTCCATCGGTATCACTAACTATAAGCATCAATGTGTCATTTGTACTATTGTTCTATCTGGGCACCAGTGAGTCGTCATCTGTGTCTCATTTTGAACTATCGGTGCATCACCCATGGGTGAATCATCCATCGGTATGTATCTTGAGCTATTGGTATGACTGATAATCACTAACTTGTCTATCATTTTATTGTTTCTTCTATTAGTGAGTCAAGAATCAAGGTCTTCTTCGATCAGTGATGCTACATCGGTGAGTCATCCATCAGTGACTTCATTGAACCAATCTGTGTTAGATTCTTAAGAAAATATACAAAGTATATAACTTATATAGAACACTACCAAATTATGTGAAATTCATAATTTCATATAAATATGCACTTGTAAATATTTTGAAACACAAATATCGATAATTTATTAATTTATTGAAATTTATTATAATATGTGACCTAATTTATTAATTTATAAATATTAATTGATATGATAATCATTTGTTATAATATAATATGGGAATTATTATGATTTGTAAATTGTCATGATTTGTGATTATTAAAACAACTATCTCACAAAGGGTCCAACACTATCCTTATTAACCACCATCAATGTTGGAAATGCTAAAAAAATGGCATCAATTATAGTAAGTTGTAGTCCACATAAACCAATAATATACAAATTCATTTTATAACGAATTTAAAAGGAAATAGATCGCTTTATGGGTATAGAATTAAAAATGTACATATGAGCGATTCTATATCTTCCCAAAAGAGTGAAGGTTTATGAAAAAAAGGTATAAAACGTTGTAAAAACGTTTTATTGTACTAAAAATATTAGTTTTATTATATCAACAGTGTTATGATTTTTTATTAGAGAAGAAGAGGAAATAGACATGAATGATCTCAGGTAAGAGTTATACCACTTTTTTGGAAATACTTATTTAACATAAACATTAAAAATAATAGGATTTCCTTTTGGAGATTTTTATAACCTCTCTGAAATGGGGAGGATACATTAAAATAAATAAATCATATTTGTTACATAATATGTAATGGTTTTAAGTATTATAATATAATATGAATTAAGATAAGATTTTGTGACCAAATCAAAAAGTTTTTACCTTAATTAACTCATTTTACTTTTCCCATGTTAACCTATTTTTATCATGGTAACTATAAATTATGAACAAAAATGATATTGAACTCATTGAATATTTTCTACCTCATTATTTAAAACATGAAATAATGGATTATAATTTTCATTAAGTATAACTGTAAGAAATTATTTTTTATATAAGAACACAAAAAAAAATGGAAAAAAGGTTTTTAGAAAAAAATATTTTTTTCACCTAAATAGAATTTATAAAAAAGATAATATATTATACGTATTTTAATGGAATAAAATGAATTATTTGAAGTAAATTATTACTAATTTTACTTTATAATGAATATAAAATATAATTATTCTTATTATATAATTGAAATGACATGGCAGTATTAAAAAAATTTATATTTTTACTATTCAAACAAAGAATAATATATTTCTAATTGATTTAATATACACAACCAATGAAAAATTTTATATTTTAAATTATGAAATGAAATTATTCTTCTAAAATTAAAATAATAATATTTATAAATTTAAAATTTAAATCAAACCATGTAATTTTTTAAAAAAAAATTCATAAAAATAATAACTACTTCATTTTTGGATTAATAATTCTTTGAAATAATATTTTATATTAATATATATTCTATATGAGTCTATAAAATTATAACTTATAAATAATAGTAAAAATTAATTCTTAGGATTACCTATTTTTTCAAATTTATGAGTTCTTTAATATATTGAATCTTTATAATATTATTCATTACCTAAATACCTGAGGTTATATTTCCATGGTAGTTTACTTCCCATTTTTATTCTTCAATCATGTGATTATTCCATAAATACTAAATATAATAATTATAATTATTTTGTAGTGACATATCTTTGTATGAAAAATCTTGACTAATTTTTTTTATTGGAATCATTATATTACAACTATATCCCTTCATGAATCAAATACCTGAGAATAAAATATGGAATACATCATGTACATGAGAGAAAATAAGATGTAGTGAAAATTGGAAAACAATAAAACCATAATTTTTTAGAATTTATTATGGTATAATACACCATCAACCTAAAAGTTTCATTTCACCAAAACTTATATCAACTTTAAATTAATATATATTAAGAAACACATGATCACTTACATTAAATGAAATTCATTTCCTTATGTTAACTTTAAAACACTTCAACATCTTTCGAGATTTCGTCACATTATATTGAATCATATATGAATTCTCAATAATTTCATCTTCTACTTTGGAATGAAAAACATTTAGTCATAGAATTCATCCTAACATGCTAGTTATTGATGGTGTTTTTTAAATAATTCCATAAAAATGACATCTATATACTAGAATGAGAATATTTATTATATGAAAATTTTCCCAAAGTGATATGATGATACCAACTTCTCTGATAATATAACAATAATTATAAAATCATATTCTCAAAATTTTGAATCATTTGATCTGGATGTACAAATTGAGGATTAAAATATATTCTACATTTTAATTTAGTACTTGATGATTTTTAACGTACATTCAAAAAATAATAGGTAAATAATGGATCACAATATGATTAAATATAGAGAGGGGATCCATATATATTGACATTTGGATTAAGATATTACCTAGAAATATTATTCAATGAAGTAATATCACCAATCGTATGAAAAGGTATAAATTTAGTCAATTGGTCAATAATAACCCTCATTATATTATTACCATTATTTCTTTTTGTTAATCCCATGATAGAATACAATGATATACTCTCTCATTTCCATTAATCCACTGGAAAAGGATGCAGTATCCCCTTAAATAGTCACCACTCAGTATTATCCCATTGAAAATTCAAGCATTTCATTATAAAATAAGATATATATTTTTCCATTCCACCCCACAAATAATCTTCCAGATGGTATAAATACATATTTGAGCTATTTTGATATAAAAAAATTTAAATCTATGAGCTTTAATCCAATATTCCTTCATCAATAGGGAATAAATTTGCATACAAATACTATTTCCAAATTTTATAACATCTTCTCTTTCATTATTAAATTAAAAATGATTATCCTTTTTATGAAACCCAAAAATTTTAGGAAATCCATGATCATACATTTGATCATGATTAATTTTGTTTGAAAAATATTAATTCACAAACACCTAAAAAAATAGAGGGCCTTTATAAATAAAAAAATTTATAGTTTAGCATTCATTAAATTGTTGAATAATGAACCATGTTCCAATAATATCCTTCGAAACGATTCATTATATTTTCACCTAGAGAAACTGTCAACATTATTTTGTTTTACTCGATGATATTAAATTATGAAATCATTGTCCTTCATCGAATATAACCAAACTCTATGACTCATGTTCAATAATATTTGACTGAAAGTATACCTTAAAATATATGTTATTTATATATTTTGAATTTATCTCTAAGTTAATTAAGTTAGCATATTTTAATAGATTAAAATATATGATCCAATTCAAGTGAATTCATAGGATTATTATTGTCATTGAGTTATAATTTATTAGGAGAGTATGAAATTACATGATAACCATGCATCAATGAACAATAATTTCCCTTTAAAGAATAATCTATATAAAAAATTACCATATATTTGTAGGAAGGCCAAAATTGGTGAATTAACCAATCTTTTTTATTATTCCCAAAAATTTCGATCACGCTTTTTTATCATGATGATTTCCAATCCAATTATAGTTGAATTGTTATTAATTCTATATAAAAAAACAATTTCAACAAACTATTTATACTTCCCAAGTTATATAAGAAAACCTCAAATCTTATTGAAAATTTAAGGTCCTAGAAACTCTTAAATAGTTTTCATTTTATCAAGAAACATTTTTATTTTATATTTATAAACAATATTACCATGGAATTAAATATTAGGTTTCAAAAATTCATATTTATTGAATTTTCTAAATTTATTTTACAAGTTGGTAGAAAAATTATTTTATTTTTCTAATTTTCATCATAAAATTTAAAATAAAATATAATTTCATTATTTTTTAACCACTATAGATTTATCCAAATAATAATTAAAAACTATTTTATAATGATACATAAAATAGTGGGTAAAATCATGAATCCAAGATGAATAAATATAAAATCAAAATGGAAATACCTTGTATAAAAAAATAATTAAAATTTCTTTCTTCTTCACTTTTAGCTGGTTATACCCTAACATGAGATCAATATTAAAAAATAAAGACAACCCAAGAACAAATCAGGTAATTGATTGTTAAGATTAGAAAATACTTATTCTTAATAGTAATGTTATTGAGTGCCATATGGTAAATTAAAAGTCTTAGGGATCTATGTTTTAAAAAAATATCACCCATGGTAATGATCCAAAATGAATTAAACCCTCAATATAAAAATATTCTAAATGTTTTTTCAATATGAAAAGTAATAGTGGAGTCATATAAAAATAAAATTTTAAACATGATTAACTTTTGGAACAATGTCACAAAGAAAATTAACCTATTGATTTGGAATAATACTAGGAAAATCATCAAGAAATATATCTATATATTTATTTAATTCTGGAATCTCAAAATTTTTTATAGTTCATTTTTTTACAATAGGTGAAAGATAACATTCAAAACAATAATATATTATTTTCATAGAATAATTATATGTTATCAACGAGATATACTCTTTTATATATTCATATAGAAGATCATTTTATGAAACGACTTCTTTAAATTTATAATCAATTATGATCCATTTGGTATATCCCCAAACTAAGTGGGGGTGGTCGAATCTGTATAGAGTGGATTATTTAATATAATTTTAGTTTTATCCCATCATCAGAACCTAGATTATTATATAAGTTAATCATTTTCTATTAAAACCACATTTTCTCCATATATATATATAAATAGAAATACATATAAAATAATAATAGGTTTTTTGAATGTGTTTCACATCTTTTCCAATGATTATGTCCTAGGTGTTTTTATGTTATTATCCAATGTGAATGAATAATTTATTATTATAAAAAATCCAAAGAAAGGTTCTTAGATGAAACTTATTATACTAAATTATTCCAGCTACAATTCAAGAGAGGTTTTTCCATCCCTTTGTACATGAGAAGGGGTTGGTACATACTTTGAATCAAGAACAATGATGATTGTTTGAGCCCCTTATAGAGTGTATATATTGATATTACTTCTCTCTTGATGTATTTATATAGGCTATGAATATATACATTCCTCTTATTTTATGTATTATAAAAGCACTATGACACATTCTTTTTTTGGTACATAAGAAAAGTATTAGTTTATGATATCATATATTCCTGTTATTTTCAACTTATATAAATCTTCAATGATCACTGAATTGAGAATATCATCTTTGTCCACTACCGGAAAATATATTTATATATTGAGAGATTATTTCTATAAAAATCTTATCATTATCATATTAAAACCACCGAAATTCTTGGTCTTTTATTATTAGAATCCCTGAGTTGAAGTGTCATTCAAAATTCATTTATAAATATAGATAAATATTCGGTTTTATAATATATTTCTATTTGAAATGACAAGGAATTATTCTAAAATAAAATTCTCTTTCATATTAGGGAATGTAAATTTTAACAATATTTCCACATAGGATTGGAGATATGGTATCTGATTTTATAGTGTGGAAATATATTCCACACCACAATATTTTTCCCAAGTTGCTATTACATTCATTTCAATTGGAACCATAAACAAGTGTTTGATTCATATTTTTGATCAATAAAGAATATTTCACATTCCTTTTCAAATTAAAATCTACTTTTATCATAATATCAAATTATGAAAATATCTCATTTTATTCTATTCCATATAAGCCTCAATTTTAGGAACTAAAATTTTCTAAATGAAATCATTACACACACTCTACATAGTGGAATTATCATATAAACTATTATAAAAGCTCAATTATTATATAAGACCCTCAATTATTTAACATGTGTAACTTAATTATCTTATTGTACCATAAAATATCATACATTTATCAGATAAGTTATCTTATGGGATCCATAAACCCCTTGTACGTAAGATAAATCACATTATCAATTTTATTTAATGATTTAACCATTTATATAAGTTATTGTATATATTAAAATCGTAAAAAATCATCTTAAATATCATATGAGGATCTAAAAAATCATATGTCATGTTAAATTACATAGTAGGTCCTTATTGTATTTTGTATTTCTTTTGTATTATTAGACTCTAGAAAATTACATCCAAATTGACATAAAATAAAATCTTACTATCTTTAAATAATATTGGGATTCTCAGTCAATTCAAAAAAATCATATAATAGGTTAAAAATACCAATGTTCTGTAGAAAAAATTTTATTCTTAAATTTATGGAACCTCTATTCCTTGACCAAATTCTTCACTTATGTGAAAACATCAATCTTCTAAAATATTTTAATGACATTAATTCTACTTCACTGGTTCATTCCTTTAATATGAAGAGAATATTACCAATAATGATACACAAAGAATACTACCTAAAATATTTCTAGCTAAATGTTCATTGAAAGCATATTCTCTATCAGTATCTATTTTGTGATTTGAACCATAATAGTCCAATGTATGTACTTCCATTATCAATATTTCTTCATTAACCTAATATTGATTTGAAAAACCATATAATTTCCCTTTTATATTTAAAATGGTATTTTCTAAGGGAATTCATCTTAAAAAATCTTCTTGAAGTAGTATCCAAATTAGAGTATTATATCATATTCATTAATAGATTCCTCATATGAACATCAAGTGACATCTTAGACCTTTTCTATATGTACTATAGTAGAACATCAAACAATTGTTCATTACTATATATAAGTATTTCAATTTTTATATAGATATAACAAGAGATCCTAATTCCTCTATGTACTATATCTCTAATCTATAATCATTGTTCATATTATATCACACATAGGTATCTATTATTATTAATTATAACTCTTTTCTATGTGAACTATGGAAGAAATCCGCTAACACTTCCAAGGATCTTTGAATTATTATTTCATGAGTCTTATCAATATGATTGGGTTTTATTATCTTCATAAAAGATGTCATACTTCATCTCATATTGACATCATTCAATTTTCCTCATTATTGATGAAAAATAAATCGCAATCAATGTATTGTTTTATAAATTCTCCCATTGAATTTATTGGTAATAAAAATGCAAGAAAATGAAATATTAGTATGTAATGTTATTTTATTCACCATCATTTATTAATTGTATCCATGAAACTTATTAAAGGATGGAATAATTTTATTGATTTTTTAATTCAGTATAAACCATTACACTATAATTCTAATTGATCAATTCTATATATCGATAAAGTGTCTAATTAATGTAATGATGTGTTTTAAAAAATATTATAATAAATGTTAATTTTGTTAACTATCTTCATCATGCATTATTTAATTTTATATAAGTCAATACTACACATATACATCAATTGATGAAAATATTTTCATATAATTTTCAACATAAATTTCATGTACTTACTCAACACTTTTATTGAAAACTTATATTTTCAATAGGTATGATTTAATCTCAAATATCCCCAGATCACTTTATGTTTCATTAAATTATAATCATTAATGTAATGACCCCCCAATTTATTAACAAACCCAATAAAATAAATAATGTATGAGATATTATTAATTAATAGTTTTTCAATGAAGATTTGTGATGAAACCTCCAAAAAATGTAGATTTATATGAGATTAAATAAATCTGGCCAAATCTCAAGTAACCCCCCACCTAATGTGATGAAATTTATTTTTACATCATCGAGAGTTATTTCACAATCAATTATTCTTTATCATTCAAAAAATCATACTCTGCAGGATATCATATACTTTATTCCATCCTTGTTGGTTATCTATCGCATTCATATTTTAATGTATTCAGAAATTATGAACCTTCATAAAGGTATGTATTTTTCCTAGATTTTTATTAGATTACTTTTTAATAAATCATAATAATATGATATCTTTTTCATACATGAAATAATTTTTCTAGATTTCTTGATTTCATTAGTTCTCTTTTTGAGAACCATCATCGACATTAATACATTATATGGTAAGAATAGAAGTAAAACAAAAATAACAATAGAATATCATGAAACCTACAGTTTTATCATTGTGAGTAGTTGTACTAAGAATTTATTCTCAACCAATTTTCTCCACTAATATTATCTCCATGTCTTGATGGACTTATCATTATTGCACAATCATTTTTCAAATGAAATTTTACTCTGGGTATCATGTGTTATTTTTTCCATCCTTATATAGGATTTTTATTTTAATATGATCCATCACGAGAAATAATTCTCAAGATATTTTGTTTCATATTTTTCAAAGAATACTTTCGGTCTAGAATAAATGTGACATAATTTTTTGAATTATGTTCATTATAATTTCACCTTCCACAAAACTCCTCATTAGATATTATGTTGTCTATTTATTTCAACATTTCATGATTTTAATTTTATTCTTAATTTGTATCATTTTCCTTACATTTATGACTTTCCTTCTCTAGGTATTTTTTTAATTTTTCCTAATAGGCCAGCCAGATTTCAAAACAAACCAAAGGACTATGCATAGCCATTTTGGTTTTCCATATGGATATTAAGAATTCCTCCCCACAAAATTTTTCCTCTTATTTCTCCCTTGGGATATTGTTTCATTTCCTTCATTCATGTTTCCACAAACCCTTATATTCATGTCCAATTTATAATTGACTATTATGTCACCGATTCTCCCATAAATGGAACAGATTCTCCCCTTTTTATTGCTTAAATAACTGACCTATTAGGCTTTTTATAATGTCACCATTTTTATTCTTCTTTTTACCCAATGATAACATAACATCCTTATTCATATAATTATTAGAAATTATGTTTTCACCACTATTATTCTGTCTAATTCCTTGTTTGCATATATATATTGTTTGGTATTTTATCTATATTTTTTATAGTTTCATTCTTAAATGATCTATACATACATGTAACATCTATGATAGGAAATATATTTAATATAACAAAGAGTTATTAATGTAATTAAAATGTTTTTTTTATTAATATTTTTAATCATAGTTTGTAGATATTGATTACTTTATAGTCTCCCCACCACAAATATTATTTTTATTATTTTTCACTGGAAAACATATTATTCCATCAATCCATATCAATATTCCCAAATATATTATAGGACAATTAATGAACAACACACCTTGGTTAAAATTTCTCAATTAGTTTCACTCAATATTTTATATAATTGGTTGATTTATATTTTTTATCATTAGAAGTAGTTGTTTGGATATCTTTTAGGGATACAGATCTCATAAAACTTATTTTATCCATTATTTACATGATTTTAGGGTTAATACCAATTTATTCATCCTTATTTATTAATATTTTGATTCAAAATACCTACAATTTGTAAAAATACATATTATAGATATGTTATTTTTAGTGGTGGATGATATATTTTTCATTAAGGCTACTATAGAATTATTAGTAGATGATGTATTAATTTTCTGGTCTCATGATAGGGTTATAAGAGAAAAATAATCCCCTATAGTTGTTTAGGTGGTAATAACTCTTTACTAAATTGTTGTGATGATCTATCTATTATTATTTCTACAGTATAAAATTTAATTTCAAGATATAATAACTTCATATTAAAAATTCCATTTTATTCCCAGAAGTAATATAATTTTTTCATCACATTCCTTCCTCATTTTTTCATCTTTTTAATCATAATTTTTTTCTTTTTTGATTGAAATTCTCTTTAATCTTATTGTATTTAATTTTCTATTGTGTATCATTAACAACAATTCCTTCATTAAATACATGGAAATTCTCCTCAACACATTCATGGAATTTTTTCTTAATTCAATGGTAATGATTCACTGTCAATGAAAATTGGTGAATCATTATTGCAGGTATACATTCATTAAACCTATTTCACATAATTTTTGTTGAAAATAACACAAATTTTTACCATTTATGTTAATTAATTATTTACAATTTTATTCACATATTCATGGTGGGTGATATCCACTTTAGCACTTCTAGAAATGGAATAATTCTATGAGAAAATTTCTTAGTGTAATTTTCAAAAAATATATTTTAAGGAATAAATTTATTTATGTTATGAGTCTATAGATTTTTAATCAACCCCATATATTCTTGATTTTTTAAGGAAAATTTTGACATGATATTTTGGTATTCTCCCTTTTATGTAGAGATGATGAAATACATGGGTCAGAAATATTGTTTATTTTTGTGTATTTTATTTTATCATTAAATATTTTTTTTATTCTATTCTTATTTTATCATCACCTAAATTGATGAAAGAGGAAATTTAATATTAATAATATTTATAAAAAAGGGATAGATTCTAATTGATGATTTATTTATGTGATATATTATTTAAATAAATATTTGAATGAAATTTACTCTAATTACTTTGAATTTTTATAGAGTCTTTGTTAACTCATTTATTAGTTGGGGCCCTTCCTATATTATTTAAATTTCATTTAGTCTTATTATTTTATGTATTAAAAGATAAATATTCTATGATTAAATAAATAGGGAAATCAAATTATTCTTTAAATATTCACTACATATAACATTTTCAAAGATATATTAAATCCAAAGAATGAATCTAAATTTATTTATAACCACTATATATACCAAATGTTTGAATCACTTTAAGATATACCATTTGTAAGTGAGAAGGGGTGGGGGGGTTATTGTAGATTTAATTTTTAATATTATTTAAATTTTATCCCTTAATAAAAAATCCACTTATTGAGTGAGTGGATATATATATATATATATATATATATTCATCTTTTCCTCTCCTTTTGTCAAGAAGATGTTACAGAATAATAATGAATCCCTAGAGAACAATAGGGTTTGTTAATGAGTTCCACATATTTTTATATGAAAAAAGCACTAGTGAATCATTGTTATTATCCAACAATGAAAAATATTTCTGTTATTGTAAAAATATTCATAGGAAGGAGTTTTACCTTGAAACTATTATCCATGAAATGTCCATGTATAAAAAAAATAGGGCTGGTTTTCATTTTGAAAAATAAAATGAGTTTTTATATCCTTTGATGAAAGGTCAGATGTGATGTATTGAGTACACCATGCACTATATGTATTGATCTTATTTATCACTTATAGTACACTTATATGCCTCTTAGAAATTATTTATACATCTACAATAGGATGTTTTCAGCTACCCTTCTCAATTTGTTTAGCCATGTTTTGTTCAATAGTAGGATAGATAAGATTCTATCATCTTCTTTATTTATCTTATTATTCATATTTTCATTTTATTAACTATAGTATACCATTATAATTTGTTAGTTTCATAATATTTTTAATAGGATTTTATATAATTTCTTCTCCTTTCACTACCATGTAGAACATCATTAGTGTTTCCTTAGTTAAGAACTCCATCAATATCATACATATGAAAACATATTTATAAAAAGGAATAGAATAGTTACAGAATCATATGTTGTTTCATATAAAAAAACTATTTCATATTTTTTCCCTTTGTTTCTAGAATATTTCATTGAATGTTTCATTATAAATATTTGTTTAACAATTTTGATTAAGACTCAGTTATTTTTGAAGCATGACATTTAAGTTATCGTGATCATTTTCTAAATTTAAATTCTACTTGAAATCTAAATGTTTTAATTTTCATGATATTTTTACATGGATAAAATGACTTGGATTCTCATTATATAGGGTGGATCTCATGTTTTAACCATATTATTTTTTGACAAATATAAATCCTTTGATTTCAATAAGAATCCATATCACATGAATGATCATGATGTTTAATACATGAAAAACATAATACATGGATTATTAAATGAAAATATATGTTTATAAAAATATTCATGCCTAAAAATATTCCATTTAAATAAATTATAAATAAGTCATGATTATAGATTTCTAGTATTTTACTATTGAAATCTTCATTTTCACTACAGAGTGATGAGTTATCATAAAAACTATTTTAAAAACATAGTCATCTTATGATCCCCTCATGTTTATTATTTGAATAAATCGAGTAACTTACTAGCCTCTAAATTATATTATAGTTTATATCAAATTATATTATGGGATTATTAAACCAAAATCACATAAAAAAAATCCCTTTTTTGATTTTTATTCACGCATCTATTACAAAGATGAAATATCATAAATGGATGAAAATCACTATACGAACCTCTAAAATATCATATGGGGATACAAAAAGCCACATGGGAAAAATAATTTTCTTTTTCATGACTCACTGTAGGATATTTTATTTTCTAGTATTGGACTCTATAAGAGTACATCTAAATTTTATTCTAATTAATATAAACTATCTTAAAAAACATTCTGGGACTTCTCAATCACATCAAAACATCATTCAATTAGTTGTCACTACCAATGTTCCCAAACTATAATGTGATTCAAAATTGGATAAAACATCTATATTGAGCCAAATCCTCACATAGTGGGAATCTTCTAACTTATAAATTTTTTATAGATTAAAATTTTCAATTTCTTATACATATCTTTAACATAAAGACAATTTATGCAGTCTTTATACTCAAATAGAACATCCAAAATGTTTTTTGGCTTGATCTTCAAGGACTGCAATACTCAATCCCTTTCCATCAAGTGGCCTAAACCATAACAATATAATTTTAGTACAATCAATATAATTATTTAGTCTTGAAATGAATATTCCTATGAAGAATCAAGAAGAAGCACATTTGTATTTAAAATTATATTTTCCAAGGGAATGGATCATCAATAAATATCTATTGATAGTATCTACTTTATATAAATATCTCAGAATCTTCAATAGATTTCTGAAATTAACTTAAAGAATTATATTATCCATTTTCCATATACATAATATAATAACATCCAGCACTTTTTCTTTTTCAAATGGAAGTAACTCATTTTTCATCCAAATATAAAAAATACTCATACTTCCCACATGCTAGGTTTTTATAGTACAAAATCATTGTTTTTAGTTCAAAAAAGTGGTTTCTAAACTTAGAAACCAGTTATCTTTACCTTATGAACCATGGTATAATCAAACTAATAATTATAAGATTCATTTCATAGAATTTTCACAAGTATTATTAAAATACTATTGTTTTATACATTCATTACATTCATGCCTAATTTATGTCACATCTATATCATACATGCTTCCTCTTAGTTAAAAACTAATGAAACTCAAACAAGAAGTTAGTTTATCAACATATTTACTACCAAGATAAACCAAAATAAAATCCATAACCAAAACAACATAAAACTACAAAATGTGTCAGAAGAAAGATATTTATTAAAGACCAAACCATATACATTACCTTGAAAGTTTCTATAAATTATTATTCCATTTAAAATACAACAAAGAGTTCTTAAAAAATGTTATTAATTAAATTTTTTTGATAATTTATTTCCTTTTTATTAAATTTTTTTGAAGATATAAAATATTATAATGACCTTAAATAAAAAAAGATTTTGGCATATTCTGAATAAAAATTTAATTTACTTTTAACCAATTCATTTTATATCCCACATCTTCCATGGTAGTATAAAAATAATATTAACTAAATTTCTATTCTAGATCTTGATGATTCCCACATAGAGTAACTATCTTGGGTAATTTATTATCATAATAAATGAAATCATTTTATTAAAATATCGAATAGAGTGATAATAATTTGTTTTCCCATATATGGTATAATCAGAACTCTTGTCCCTAAATTATTAGACAAATTATCATGCTATCCTCATTAATAAAATATTATTAATCCTACTTTTCATTCCTTAAAATTTATTTTACGACATGTGGAACAAGTTGGGGTCTTACCATCAGATTTACTAGTTCACTATTTCTCCATTTCATTCCATATAATCACTTATTACTCTTTCTTTCAAGAGGTACATCTATTTTTAAAAAATAAATATAAAATATATCTAGAGAATAAATAATTTCCTTATATGGTTTTAATTCCCATTATTCAAACGATATTAATAACCTCATATTTAGATGTATGTAATGTTTTTCAATCTTACATTCAGAGTCAATAATTAAATTTACTGAATAATATTCCAATGTAGTAAAATTTTCCTTAAAATAAGATACCAAGCCCTAAACATTATAATTAAATCCATGAAATTAATATTCCATTCCATTTAAAAGAATATTACGAAAATAAATCACAAGAATATAATATTTGAAGACCATCCACTCTATGGAATCATTTTAAACATTTTCCTTAGTATTCTTCATTAGAGACCATTATTGATCATCATCATCTTCCAAACGATAAATTACTAGAATTAATTTTTGAATTATTTTACATTCCAAAGATTCATATATATTATTTATAAAAGTTATCCATCATTTACAATTCACCATGTTTAATGATCCTTGAGAAGATGTAGGGAATTATTTAATAAAATGACCTAACATGGAAATTTTCTTCTCTGATGAATTCAATAATTGTTTTTCCAGGATTATGTGATTCATAGATTCTGTAATATTTGTTGAAACATCTGCATTATAATATATTACAATCATTATATTTTTATAAATTTTAAGGTTATTATCCCCTTGATTATTTCATAATTAAAATTCCCTTCTTCATCTATTGAAAAATATTCAAAATTGACATGGAATAGATGAAGCGACCTAAAAATCATAAAAATATATCTTATGATAATATAACCATCAATATTTATGTATGAAAATAAATTTTAATATCCTTTAAAAATTTAATGGTATCTAAAACTTTTTTTGATACCAACTACAACACCCAATTATATTATGATCCCATAAATATTTGTTTAATATAATTGTTTTCACATTTATAGATTCTCATGATCATTAGAATGGGTGTTTCAAAATTTTAGGAAAAACACACATAAAACAGTGGACACTATAATATGGTGTACATTTTCTTCTTTAAATATAAGGCTTTAAGTTTATACCCACATTTTATTTATGAAATTATTGCTTCCGTTATGCTGATTTTAACGATTTTATTAACTTGGTATAGTTCTCAATGGACTTTATATCCTTTGATTGTTTTTTAATGTCACGACCCATCCTCGGGGCCCGTGCATTGACTACCCCAAGCCCGCCTTCCATAGGCCAGGGGCTGGCGACTAGCACCAAGGCGTAAATCCCAACAAAAAAAAGGGAAGGCATTGCCTTTGAAAAGTAAACATGCACCACAGTGTAAGCGAGTGAAAAAGTAAACACTAAGTAAAAACGGTACAAACTGTGTTGAAAGTAAAAGGGGACGGAAATACAAGCCCAACTGTAAAGTACAACTGAAAGGAAAAACAGCAACTGAAAGGAAAAGACGCAGCGTCGAGCCGTCCTTTGGAAGTCCCACCTGAAGGGTGGGTACAGACAGTCTCCACTGCTCCTCGGGTCCACCTGACCGCTCTGAGTACGTCCCGCCCAGTGGTCCTCCTCCAGGTACCGTCCTGCTCCACACACCTCCACCACGATCAGTGTTATCCGTCGTCTGCAACCAACACAACGTAGTGTGGGCATAGCCCGTGCAGGGGTGAGTATAAGCTACTCAGTAGGGACCCCGAGACCCCCGAAGGTCTCCCGAAATCCACAAAGGAAAAACCAAAAAGGGAAGATACAATCACGAAGTAACAACCGACACTGCTTAGGTATATGCCCATACATACACCTAAGTCATCAATTCCCATTAGGCTCCAACGTTCGAGCCCAAGCACAACCCAGTCCACACAGGAAAGCAAAACGTATACCCACACAGGATAGCTCAACACAATCCACAAAGGAGAGAAAACAGCAAATCCACACAGGATAGCTCAACACAATCCACAAAGGAGAGTAAACAGTAAATCCACATAGGATAACTCCACACAATCCACAAAGGAGAGTAACACAAGATTCAGCTCACACAGGTATACTTCGTAAAAATGTGAAAGGGATGATCAGGTATGGATACTGAATCATATAAGCTGGTACCCACATAGGATACAAGACCAGCACAGCTAGGACCCACATAGAATACAAGACCAGCTGTCTTCATTGATTCATCTATACTGGGACCCACATAGGATACAAGACCAGTATTGAATCATCCAAGCTGGGACCCACATAGGATACAAGACAAGCATTGAATCATCTAAGCTGGGACCCACATAGGATACAAGACCAGCACAACTAGGACCCACATTGGATACAAGACCAGCTGTCTTCATTGATTCATCTATACTGGGACCCACATAGGAGACAAGACCAGTATTGAATCATCCATGCTGGGACCCACACAGGATCGGGCCCACACAGGACCTGTAGAACTAATCCGCGTAGGATCGCTGAGTGCTGTAGTCGTCGCAGTCCACTGAGGATCTCTGCACAGTCGTCGTCGCAGTCCCCTGAGGGTCTCTGCACGGTCGTCGCCGCAGTCCACTGAGGATCTCTGCACGGTCGTCGCTGTCGAAGTAGCAGTCGCAGCCAACACTAGGGTTCCCGCACACAGCAAGCTCGTTCGGGAGGGTCCGCTCCACGAGCCGAGAGGCTGATACATCAACTGACTCAATGTCCGAAATTGATGTATCCAAAAGTTCCGTATCGTCAACAGGAAGTCAACGTCGCAGATGGCGCGTCAATCAGACGCCCGGTCTGAGAGTTATTGGCATTTTCGTCCGAGGGGCCCGGTTTGTTTTTAAGGCAAAACCAACCCGACCGCACTCCACCTGCGTCCAAACCTCGGGCGAAGTATGCCAAAAGATCCGTCTCACTTAGAGTAATTCCACGAAGTCGACGGCACATCAATCGGACGTCTGTGGCTCAGGATATGAGCGTTTCCGCTCCGAGGGCCCGGTTGGTTTCATGTACGAACCAACCCGACCAAACACAAAGTATTCCGAAACCTTGATTGCGATAAACCAAAACGACCGTATCGATCCAAGGATCGCGTTGCCGCTGACGGCGAGTCGCTTGGAGGCCCGTAGCTCAAGATACAACCATATGAACGAAAACCATCTGAAGACGGGGGGTCCGGGCACAGGCCGACCCGGCCCGACCACCCCCCCACCTGGGGTCAGCCGAACCGGGTCGACCCGACTCGGTCCGACCAGGTCCGGTCCGGCCAGGGTGCGGCCCAGCCGGTCGGACCGGCCTGGCTCGGTTCAGCCGAGCGGCCGAACGACCAGGGCACCGTGGGGCACTGCCCCCGTGGCCTGGAGGCGTCGCGGCACCCCGCGTGGGGCCGCACTGAGTCAAGGACGCGGCTTTTCTGCGTCCGAGTGCAGCGGATCCGTGCGGCCGCGGGTCCGCGGGTGCCGCCGCCGCCGTGGCTGAAGCCGCGGAGGCCTGTCCGGCGGCGGGTGCCGCGGGCCACCGGGATCGCTCCGGTGGTCCGATTTTGTTCCCGTCTGTGCCGCTGCTTCTCCTGGGACTCATTCTTCACTGTGGGATCATCAAACATCCGTTGCGGCACGTTCCGTCGTCGCCCGCCAAATCTGCATAAAAACTAAGAACGATAGAGGGTTGTCGGGCTGTGTTCGTTTGGCCCGCACCATCCGCATTAGAGACAAACAACGGGAGGAATAAAGTTCAACACATGAATGCATAACCGAAAACAATTTTTAATGAAGTAAAATTGTTTTATAAAACGGGTTCCACAATATGAACGGAAACGACATGGGAAAAAGATTCATTTCCAATAAATAAAACCCCTACCTCGTAGTCGTCGCGCGTGAGCGTTCTTCGCAGAATTGTTTTTCGTAGAAGAATGGGATCGTCGCGTCGTCGCGGAAGGGCGTCGCGTCGTCGCAGAAACCGGCGTTGAGTCGGCGAACTCAAGCAGTTGATCGAAGATCCGTTGCGGAGGGAGAGACGTCGCAGAAGAACATTGCAGGAAGGGAACGTCGGTGTCGCGGAACACAGCGTCGCGTCGTCGATTTCCAGGTTCGGCGTTCTTCGTCGGAGGCCGGCGTTCTTCGCGTTCTTCACGTTCTTCGCGTTCTTCGTGAAGAAGGATAAAGGCACGAGGACTCTGTCAAACCTCTCAACCAGTAATCCTCCAAAAATACTGGTTGGCCTTATTTTATTATTATGCCAATCAACGAAAAAAGGGTAAGTAACGACCCACCAATTCGTTGAATTAATTCAACGAAAGAAACAGCTCATTTAATTTACGAAATAAACCGCCCAATTAAATGGTCTGTTAAGAATTTAAGAAAACGCGTCAGTTGACTTTCATAATGACGAGTTTTCGCGGGTGCGTTACTTAGCGGAATGAAATTGTGGGGCTCGTGCGGGCCCCACCTCACAAATATCCTGCCAAGTGGGTAGGATATTTCTGGATAGTACCCTATCCGGTTCAACTCAGTTTAAACCGCTTTTAAGTGGCTTCAAGTGGCTTCCAAGTGGCTTAAGTGAAATAAAATAAAGTTGTTGTAAAATTATTTTATTTCTTAACATTAAGCCCGAAAATTAAAAACCACACCTGAGAAAATGCCACTCCAGAAGAGGCGTTTCTAAGAAAACACCGGCGCATCGATTTCATCGGTGCCCTTAGAATTCGATTCCGGGCACCGGTTCAAAAGTTAGAATAACCCGCTCGTCCGTTCACTGAACGTTCCCGAGCCAAACTTCGGAAAATGATTCCGGGCACACCGGGCCTCGGAATCAGGTGCCATCAGAAACTGTGCTCTTGTAAAATTCCAAAGAAAATTAAGAAAAAAATTTCTTTGAAATTTACGGGTCTTTACATTACTCCCACCACAGGGATTTACGTCCCCGTAATGCTTCAACACAATCTAGGGAAACAAAGGCGGTACTGAGCATGCATCTGAGCCTCCCGCTCCCATGTGCTCCCTGGAGGTTCCCGTGCTGCCATATGATTCGCACAAGAGGAATCGATCGTCCACGTAGGACCCGCTCCTGTCGATCCTCTATCTCCACCGGGACCTCTGTAAAAGTCGCCCAATCATCCACGCCTAGCTCCCCATGGTCAACGATGAAGCATGGAGGCGACTTGCCGCCTCGGCCAAATCTCCGCAAACCACGTCGAGGTGAGACACGCAAGAAGACGTGGTCGTCATCCTCGAACTCTAGTGGCCTCCGCCTCCTGTCAGCAGAAGACTTCTGCCAGCTCTGAGCTGTACTCATCGCTCCTAGATGACCTGGACCTTCCCTGTCGTGGCCTGGACCATCCCCGGTCCCACAAGAGCTGCTAAGATTTCTTCTTTTCCAAAAAGAGAAATCTGGTCCCATCCCCTGGATGAACCACATTCTTTGCCTAATACAGCCAATGCTGGCATGGATGATACTAATCCATACCAAGGATGACGTCGTAAGGCCTCAACGCTACTACCAAGAGATCCAACCGTTACTCTCGCATCCAAGGTTTGAGTCACACTGTCGGCATCAGTGTGTGGTAACTGGGTCTCCTCCAGTAGATGTCTCACAAGTGTGGGTCAAGTCAACAGTAAAACTAGAACCTCTCAATAACAACACAAAAGAGGACAGGAATGAAAACATCATAGAGGTATGTGTCTTTTATTATTGCAGCTCATAATATAAAGACCCTACACAATAGCAACAAGGAACTAGAAGTAAAAAGGACGTATCCACTAGTTCCACTCCTGTCCATCTGCTACCAGAGCTCCATGATCGAAGGCCTCGGCTGCCTGAAGCTGAGCTCTCGTATGTCCACCTACTCCCTACGGTCGGGGTGGATCTCCTGGTGGTGGTGGTTGCAACACCTCAAAGTGTCTACCACCATTGGCTACTCGGCCAGCTCCTCTGCCTCGTCCGCCTACACCCTGCGGACCACCCTGGCTGAACCACTGTCTGGGAGGTCCCTCTACCGCCTTCTGCTCATCTATAAGACGAGTTGGGCAGTCTTGAGCCATGTGACCTCGCCCACTGCATGCATAGCAATGTTTTCCCCTCGCGTAGCTGGCTCTCCTTCGGGTGCCCCGCACAAACAAATATGCTTCCTGAGACTGCCGATCTGATGGTCTGGCCCGTTTGAACCTTTGCGTCACCTGTCTACTGCCAGCTGCAGAAGACCCTGCTACGGGCCGTCCTGCGGAGGGTCCTGTCACTGGAGCCTGCTCGGCGAGAAAACTCTCCTCTAGAAGGGCCCTCTCTAACACCTCTGCCTGTGTTGGAATGTTGAGGGAGATCATTGAAGCCCTGATCTCGTGCCTCATTCCCTGATCGAAGGTCCGGGCCCGGAAGAACGAGTCCCGTACCATGTTTGTCGAGTAGCGAGAAAGGTCGGTGAACCGCGCCGCGTACTAGGCGACCGTCAAGCTGCCCTACCGCAGCTGAAGAAGCTCCTGAATGCGCACCGCACTGAGGGTATCCGGGACGAACTCTGAGCGGAAGATGCTCTCAGTGTCTGTCCAGAGGAGTGATGCCCCGTCGTGCACCTGAAGCATCAAGCTCCACCATCGTCCTGCTGCTGCGTGTAGTAGGCTTGCCGCGAGGATCACCATGAGGTCTGCCGGTGTCCTCACTAGCCTGAAAACTTGGACGACCGCGTCCAGCCAGTCCTCGGCTGCCTGGGGGTCCGTCTCCCCACGGAACTTGGGTGGTCGCTGGCACTGGAACTCATGCAGAGCTCCGAGGCGTCGTGCATCGTCAGATGCCAGTGCTGGAAGCATCGGGGGCTCGGCGGGTAAAGGTATCGTCGGTGCCTCTGCTGACAAGGAGCCCTGCACCGAGGCCTCGTCGCTCGGTGGGCTGTCATCACGCTCCACTCTCGGAACCCTAGCTGGCTGCCGTCGTGGGGCCATCCTGAAAGAAACAGGTGTTCCACGGTCCGAACAGTATACCTGGTGAGCTGACACAAGTAATCACAAAGAAAACTTGAACACACATGCAATCAATGTTTTCGTGCATTAAGTCGGAAATCAAAAGTCAGGGTCTTGGTGTACGGATACATCGTCCGCCGCACCGACATTGGACTCCCTGGACTGATAACCACACCCAATACGCTAAACACTATTTCTTCACATAGAAGAAAGATCAGAGTCCCCGGTAGAACCGACCGCTCTGATACAAATTTGTCACGACCCGTCCTCGGGGCCCGTGCCGTGACTACCCCAAGCCCGCCTTCCATAGGCCAGGGGCTGGCGACTAGCACCAAGGCGTAAATCCCAACAAAAAAAGGGAAGGCATTGCCTTTGAAAAGTAAACAAGCACCACAGAGTAAGCAAGCAGAAAAGTAAACACTAAGTACAAACGGTACATGCTGTGCTGAAAGTAAAAGGGGCCGGAAATACAAGCCCAACTGTAAAGTACAACTGAAAGGAAAAACATCAACTGAAAAGAAAAGATGCAGTGTCCAGGCATCCTCTGGAAGTCCCACCTGAAGGGTGGGTACAGACATTCTCCACTGCTCCTCGGGTCCACCTGACCGCTCTGAGTACGTCCCGCCCAGTGGTCCACCTCCAGGTACCGTCCTGCTCCTCACACCTCCACCACGATCAGCGCTGTCCGTCGTCTGCAACCAACACAACGTAGTGCGGGCATAGCCCGTGCAGGGGTGAGTATAAGCTACTCAGCAGGGACCCCGAGACCCCCAAAGGTCTCCCGAAATCCACAAAGGGAAGATACAATCACAAAGTAACAACTGACATTGCTTAGTTATATGCCCATACATACACCTAAGTCATCAATTCCCGTTCGGCTCCAACGTCCGAGCCCAAGCACAACCCAGTCCACACAGGAAAGCAAAACGTATACCCACACATGATAGCTCAACACAATCCACAACGGAGAGAAAACAATAAATCCACACAGGATAGCTCAACACAATCCACAAAGGAGAGTAAACAGTAAATCCACACAGAATAACTCAACACAATCCACAAAGAAGAGTAACACAAGATTCAGCTCACACAGGTATACTTTGTAAAAAGGTGAAAGGGATGATCAGGTATGGATACTGAATCATCTAAGCTAGGACCCACATAGGATACAAGACCAGCACAGCTAGGACCCACAAAGGATACAAGACCAGCTGTCTTCATTGATTCATCTATACTGGGACCCACATAGGATACAAGACCAGTATTGATTCATCCAGGCTGGGACCCACATAGGATATAAGACCAGCATTGAATCATCTAAGCTGGGACCCATATAGGATACAAGACCAGCACAGCTAGGACCCACATAGGATACAAGACCAGCTGTCTTCATTGATTCATCTATACTGGGACCCACATAGGATACAAGACCAGTATTGAATCATCCAAGCTGGGACACACACAGGATCGGGCCCACACAGGACCTGTAGCACTGATCCACGTAGGATCGCTGAGTGCTGTAGTCGTCGCAGTCCATTGAGGATCTCTGCACAGTCGTCATCGTAGTCCACTGAGGGTCTCTGCACGGTCGTTGCCGCAGTCCACTGAGGATCTTTGCACGGTCGTCGCTGTCGAAGTAGCAGTCGCAGCCAGCACTAGGGTTCCCTCACACAGCAAGCTCGTTCGGGAGGGTCCGCTCCACGAGCCGAGAGGCTGATATATCAACTGACACAAAGTCCGAAGTTGATGTATCCAAAAGTTCTGTATCGTCAACAGGAACTCAACGTCGTAGACGGTGCGTCAATCGGACGCCCGGTCTGAGAGTTATTGGCATTTTCGTCCGAGGTGCCCGGTTGGTTTTTAAGGAAAAACCAACCCGACCGCACTCCACCTGCGTCCAAACCTTGGGCGGAGTACGCCAAAATATTTTTCTCACTTATAGGAATTCGACGAAGTCGACGGCACGTCAATCGGACGTCCGTGGCTCATGATATGAGCGTTTCTGCTCCGAGGGCACGGTTGGTTTCGTGTACGAACCAACCCGGCCGAACTCAAAGTATTCCGAAACCTTGAGTGTGATAAACTGAAACGACTGTCTCGATCCAAGGATTGTGTTGCCGCTGACGGCGAGTCGTTTGGAGGCCCATAGCTCAAGATACAACCATTTGAACGAAAACCGTCCGAAGAAGGGGGTCCGGGCCCGGGCCGACCCGGCCCGACCCCCCCCCCCCCCCCCCCCCCCGGGGTCGGCCGCACCGGGTCTCCCGAACCGGGTCGTCCCGACCCGGTCCGGTCAGGCCAGGGCGTGGCCCGGCCGGTCGGACCGGCCTGGCTCGGTTCGGCTGAGCGGCCGAACGGCCAGGGCACCGTGGGGCGCTACACCGCGCGGCCTGGAGGCGCCGCGACCCCCTGCGTGGGGCTGCGCTGAGTCAAGGACGTGGCTTTGCCGCGTCCGAGTGCACCAGACCCACGCGGCTACGGGTCCGCGGGTGCCGCCGCCGCCGCCGGCGGGTTCCGCGGGCCACCGGGATCGCTCCGGTGGTCCGATTTTGTTCCCGTCTGCGCTGCTGCTCATCCCGGGACTCGTCCTTCACTACGGGATCATCAAACTTCTGTTTCAGCACGTTCCATAGTTTCCCACCAAATCCGCATAAAAACGAAGAACGGCGGAGGGTCATCGGGCCGTGTTCGTTTGGCCCGCACCCTCCGCGTTAGAGATAAACAATGGGAGGAATAAAGTTCAACACATGAACGCATAACTGAAAAAAAAAAATTAATGAAGTAAAATTGTTTTATAAAGCGGGTTCCTCAATATGAACGGAAACGACATGGGAAAAAGAGGCATTTCCAAGAAATAAAACCCCTACCTCGTAGTCGTCGCGCATGAGCATTCTTCGCGGAATTATTCATCGCGGAAGAAGGGGATCATCGCGTCGTCGCGGAAGGGTGTCGCGTCATCGCGGAAATCGGCGTTGAGTCAGCGAACTCAAGCAGTTGATCGAAGATCCGTTGCGGAGGAAGAGACGTTGTAGAGACCCGAAGCCTGACTTACATGGACTTTACATTACTTTTGAGGAATACTTAGTACATAACAAAAACACACACACAAGGATCGTAATAGTTTAGTGCCTTTGGAAACTCGGAATAAAATCTTCTAATCGTGGTGAAAGATCTTCAACATCTCCCATAAAGATCTTATTTTTTTACCTAAAACCTTTCTTTATATCCTGGGGAAAAGAAAACATAAAAGGGTGAGATCAAATGCTCAGTAAGGGTAAACAAAAGAAATATCAATCACATCGTATTCATAAGAACATTACATTTTGGAAATCATAACCTACAAAAGAGAGCATAATTTCATAACATGGGATAAATCATGGTAGTGAAATGTAATCACAATAATCATAACTTAAAACATGAAACTTTGTGGCATACACACATAATAATAAAGAATCATTTCTTGTTAGTCAAGACTCATTGCCAAGACTATCTTAGTGGACAAAGTCCCTTTCTGAATTGAGTAACCCTCGTTTCAGTCCTGTTTCACTGAACCAGTATAACCTACCATTCCAGTCCTGTCTATCTCATGAGATATAAAATCTTTACCCAATTCATTGGAGGGAGATATAGGTCCCACCCATCTTATAATGAATCCTTTCTTATGTGTGCCACATAATCATAAACCATACATCATAACGTAACCCATGTAATAAAAATGGGATTCTTAAACAACAAGACATCATAAAACAATTCATATAAGATAAAGGAATTCATAAAAATATTTCCATCACAACATAATCAAACCAATGTAATAATAGGGATAAAAATAGAACCCTTTTATTTTCTTAGATGGAAAATAATTTTGATAAAATACTTGAACTCCATTCTTGAGGAAAATATCCTTTCTACTTCAAAAACGCATTTCCTTTCTTAACATGTCATACAATTTTAAACTGAAAGAAGTTGATTAAAAATAAACTTTAAAACATGTAAAGGAAGCTTCTTGGAAATAATGTTTTAAAAATCCTTTCATGCCGTATATGTTAAAAAAAACATTCTTCGTACTTTTGTCGGAAATGTTAAAAAGTACCTCGTACAGAAAAACGACAAAAGATTCCTTTCATATTCTTTACTAAAAACTCACCGAAGGGTAAAATTGGATTTAAACCATTGCAAGTGGATGGAAACAATATTACATATTGAGGGAACATGGATGTGGATGATAAAATACACCCCAGTAAATACTTACGAATAAACAATCTCGGATAAAAATGAGATTGTGATATTTTCCCTTACCTTAGGTCCGATTTGCTTCGTAAGTGTCCGAACCTCCTGTATAATTATTTAAATAATGTAATTGACTTATTACAGAATCATATTCATTGTTATGATATCATATACGGTTCACTTATGACATTATATTAACCGTTCTTTTGTAAATTCCATGTTAAAGAGCGTTTTGGGAAAAATTGTTTCATTTGTTGTCCGTGTTTTGACTTGTAATTATTCATATGATTACTTAGATCATGATTACTTAATTCCAGAATATAAAACATGATTTATATATATATATATTCATAATATACATATATATAATAAATCATTAAATGGAAAGAAATACACCGTTCATGGAGACGGTAGTCCGTACGTACGCATGAACGCTGTTTTCGTTTCCTTATTGAATTGAATGGAATTAAGTAGATGACATAAATTTAAATATAAATAAATCCAGTATCATTATTATGTCATATATTTCATTAGTACTTATTATATATACTTTATAATCATTCATGAATGGTTAATCATTGAGAATGAATCTCATCGCGTCGTGGAGACGGTAGTCCGTACGTACGCACGAGCAATGATATCGTTCCCATGGTCATGGAATTGTGTTGAAGTGTTTGTATACTATTTCAGTATCAATATCACTTTATAATAATCATATATAGTTACTCATCACACCATTATACCCATCCTTGTAAGGTGGTGGTGGAAAATAGATTACACCACGGCGTGGAGACGGTATTCCGTACGTACGCACGCGCGGTGATTTCATTTTTCCGTAGGATGGATAGAAGGTGAATTAGGGTTGTTTCATATTTATAATAACATATCAGTATGTATGTAATACTTATGTTATTACTTTATCATGAAACAACTAAAGAAGAAGAAGTTGAAGAAGAAATAAATTGAAAAGATCGGTAACGGATATTACCTCTTCTTTGGAACGCTTATTTGAATCCTCCACTTAGGGAACTAATATTGGTCTTTGAAGAAGACCAGGACCTCTAGGATTATTCTAGGGAAGTGGAGAGGAGAAAATGGCAGGGGTTTTCTGAGCTTGAGTGCTCAATTTGGTGTGAGGAGGAGGGGGAGGAGGTGTCCTTTTATAAGGGAGGAGAGGGGCACCTTAGGAATTCTTAAAAATATTAATTTATAATAAATATAACCCCACTTAAAAACCTCCAAAAATGACTCATATTCGAATATTATATGAGATAGGGTTGTAATATCATCATCCAATCAAATTTAGACATGTTTGGATCTTATTTTAAACCTTATCATTTTGATTTATCCTTATTTAATCTATTTAAGTTTATTTGTGGTAATAAAATTCTAAATTTTAAATTATAACATATAATTACTTATTCGTTGTGAATTTTCCATAATTGTTTACTTTATAACATTATAGACCATATAAATATAAATTTATAATTTTTAAATTTTTTTTTGTGATTTTTAAACAATTTTATAATATGTTATTTTTGTAAAAGAACAATAGTGTCAATTTTGACACTATTCATTTATTTGAATTTAAATAAAATATATACAAAATATATGTTCTAACTAAAAGCATTAATATATTAATAAAAGGTCATATGTATCTATAAAATTAGTGTATCACATTAAATAGTTCATATAATATTTATTTTATTATTTTTAAAACCATTTATTTTGTTTATCTCTTAATAAAATTATTACTACATCATTTTTGTATAATTATTTAATATACTTATTTGTTGTATAAAAATTTAAAATAAAATCCTATGATGAAGATAAATATATTAACTTTCACAATAATACTTTTACTCGAATTTACCATCTTAAAATCACAATATTTAAATTGTTATATTTATTAAATAATGAAGGTGACAACTTTGGAATCATTTAAAATAAAATAATATAAGGGTCATAATCGCTTTTATAAGGCTCCAAATGGTCAAATATTCGACCATTGGATGCTTATGGTTTACATTTACATGTCCAATAAGTTTTGGTTAGGTATTTGTGCATTTTATGGTCACTATTAGTTTAAAAAAACAATATTCTTGATTTTTCACTAGATAAACAATTTCTGCATCACATTGTGTCATAATTAATGATAATTATTTAATCCCTAAAAATTATAAATAAATTTATATGATGTAGATAATTTCATTAGATTTCTGGAGACTATTCATGTTCGAAGTTTCATGAAGTTGATCACTAAATTAAAATTAATATACTTATAAAATTTAAGAGAGTGACATGTTGTCACTTTCTTTGGTTTTAATAATAATTAAGTTATTTTCATGGACAAATGTCCATTAAATGATTCTAATCCGACCCTTAGGTGATATGGGTAGACTTTTAGTCATCTAATAGGATTTTTACATTTGTTAGGGTAATTTTAAAATATTATATTTACCCTTAATTACCCGATTTACCTTTAACTATGGTAAATAAAATTTTCCGTAGTTACTATTCATAATTCCCAAAAATAAAAAGTAGCTTATTAACATAATTTGGACCCACTGATTCCAAATATGGAATCCATTTTTCCAAATTAAATACACAAAAGATGCAGAAATTAAATTAAAATTAATCCCGTTGTCAAAAGAGAACGAGTTTTTCTTTAAAACATTGCAAAAGATTGAATTGATTTAACCTACGAATTCAAGGTAAAATCAATGCTAATGACATACATTATATTAAATGGTAAAAATATATTATATTTATACTTTAAAACCATTCAATATTATAATTTAACCACATAAGATATTACGATGAAAAAAGTTGTTTTTAATTAAAATATATCGTGTTTTTACTATTCATTAAAATATAAAAGTTATCGGAAAAATATCAAAACTTTATCTAATGTAAATTTTTATATCCTGATTCAAAAGAAAAATATTATTTTGTCAAATTGAACATATAAACATGTCAAAAACTATATTTAATGTGGGTGCACCATCAAAAGGCAGTAAAACTGCATTTTTTTAAAAATACTTATTTTACCCGAAAAATTTATTTTGTTCTTATACCATGTTCTAGAAATGTGTAAGATGAATAATAATGTTATAAAATTCAAAATTTAGTTAATACTATTCATAACAGCTAGTTCATGACAATATTATAATAATATAACATTGTTTATTAAAACCCGGTATTGCGTACAACACACGCTATCGAGGAAGGTCGCGATTGCGTGTAATGAAAGCCAAGTCAGGGTTGCGTGTTGTGAAAGAATCATTCGTTGTTTCGTATAAAAGAATCCAACCATATTTCATTTATACATTTAATATGTATATATATATATACTCAATGTTGCGTAGAATAACTATTATCAAAATTGTGTGTAACACGGTCCAAGAATAGTGTTGCGTATACTGCAAGCTAATACGGTGTTGCGTACAGCGCAAGGTAATCTTGGTGTAGAATACAACATAAGACATTAATGAAATTAAAATAATATTTTTCATAAAATCTCGGGGTGTTACATTCTACCCCCCTTAAAATGAATTTCGCCCTCGAAATTCGTCGGGGTTATAAATGGTTTACTATTTGAAAGTTTCTTTGATAGAAACCCACATCGTAAAAAGGAATACCAAAACTTATCTTTAAAAAACAAAAGTATGAAACGTAACGGTTACCCAAATAAACTAATCACTGGGTTTCCACATAGGTGAAAATATGGATATGGAAGAGAAATCTAACCATCATGTTCTGATGGAGAGTGGTAGAGAACATGGCTATGGAAAAGCTAGCAATCACAAAGCCATAAATTTGTGATGATCTAGGGTACCATCTGATTCATCGGATATAAGGGCACTAGGAAAACATTTTTGGTTTTCAAGATCATTTCCCTAAAGTTGAAAATTTGAATTACAATAAATACTTACTTTATTTTGGTACAATCTCACTATTGTTCGTGCCTTTAACAATTTCCACTTCATCTCTTAAATAAATGAAGTTGAATTTGTTATTCGTGAAGTGTTAGAAGATCATGTGATAGAATGACAGGTCATTCCATCTGTATCAAACAAAAGGTTAGCAAAATTATATACATAATTCGATCTATAGTGAGATTAATCATATATGGTTCCTAAAATGGACTTTATACTTCACATATCATACTGATTAATATAATAAAACTAGTTTCTACTAAACAGGGACATCCTGTAGGTCAGTGGTAGGCGATAAAGGCCAGTCGCACTTCGGTTGTGGGTTCGATTCCCACAGCCTTGTTCGAAGCGATTGGCTGTCGCCCGTCCTGTAGGTTGTCCTTTTTCTAAAAATACATTACTATAACATCACATAAATAATATCAAAAAAAGTTCTATACTTAAACAATACTAACTTATGGTTAACATAATCCATTACAATCTTTAGGATTATCTAAAATACTTCGGCCCAAGCTCATAGTATAAAGAAAATTATTACTTGAAATGTCGCCAACCAAGCATGTGAATACCATCATTTATCCCCCATATATCTTGTTGGTCACATTCCAATCATGTGAATAATTTAATGATGTATTCTCTTGAAAAATATGAATACCCATTAAACCTTAGTGAAAACATGAATGATGTCAAAAGTTAACTCTCTCCACATACCAAAATCCAAAAATTCTATATACTCAAACCATGATATAACCTTCTCCTTATATCAGTCATGAGCTCATGAATTCTATCAAACATTTAATTTTCTCGTTATCCCTTCATTATGCGCATATCATCTACATTCCAAAAATATCTGAATAACCTTTCATGGATACTGGTAACATTAATCAGAAAACAGTGTAACAATCCTTACATGTCTCTTTAATCCATAGTACGATGAGATTACTTATACAACATTACACATGATAAACATGTAATCATTCCACTAAATTCTTAAACCAGTGACCGAGCTTCAATAATTCTTTCATCTCACATATCATTTGTAGTCTCTTCATCATCATCCACATAAATACATCCCATACGACCATACTGATTATCTTCATTAGACTTTCCCTTGGGGCATTGGTTTTCATAATGCCCGTACATTCCACATTTAAAACATTTAACCATTGTTGATGTCGTAGCAATACCATTATCCTCATCCATGTTGTTAACTGAACCTTTCCCTTTGCATTTACTTGCTTTGTGTCCTTCTTTTCCACACCCAAAGCATATTCCAGTTCCTTTGAAACATTCTCCTTGATGCCTCTTCCCACATGATTTACATAGGGGAAATTGAACCTTCTTTCCTCTATGATCATCATGAAACTCCGTCTTTCTCTTATTAGCCGAGTCATGAAACTTACCAAATTTTACTTTATTGATCATATTATGAGATTGCTGATTCGGGATAATAATGATTTTTGGACTTCCAAATCCCATTTCATTTGGTTTCTCATGAAGAATATCATTCCATTGTCCATCATATCCTCCATTATCGTGAATCACCTTGTTTCCAGCCATTTTCTAAAACCCAAAAAGAATAGTGTGAGAGGCAAAAATCATAATAAAGGGGGAGTAACTTAAATATCTAACATCTTTAGTTTAATCTAATATTTTTACCATAGTTCTAGGACTATATCCTATACGTATACTTATCCATAGGGGCATCCCAAGACATACCTTAGAAATATCTCTAGGGATATCACTAACGTTTTCGCATCCTAGTTTCCAAAGGTTGACTAATCCTTTCCTCTGATACCAACTGTAGGGACCCGAAGCCTGACTTACATGGACTTTACAGTACTTTTGCGGAATACTTAGTACATGACAAAAACACACACACAAGGATCATAATAGTTTAGTGTCTTTGGAAACTCGGAATAAAATCTTCTAATCGTGGTGAAAGATCTTCAACATCTCCCATAAAGATCTTCTTTTTTTTAACCTAAAACCTTTCTTTATATCCCGGGGAAAAGAAAACATAAAAGGGTGAGATCAAATGATCAGTAAGGGTAAACAAAAGAAATATCAATCACATCGTATTCATAAGAACATAACATTTTGGAAATCATAACCTGCAAAAGAGAGCATAATTTCATAACATGGGATAAATCATGGTAGTGAAATGTAATCACAATAATAATAACATAAAACATGAAACTTTGTGGCATACACACATAATAATAGAGAATCATTTCTTGTTATTCAAGACTCATTGCCAAGACTATCTTAGTGGACAAAGTCCCTTTCTAAATCGAGTAACCCTCGTTTCAGTCCTGTTTCACTGAACCGGTATAACCTACCGTTCCAGTCCTGTCTATCTCATGAGATATAAAATCTTTACCCAATGCATTGGAGGGATATATAGGTCCCACCCATCTTATAATGAATCCTTTCTTATGTGTGCCACATAATCATAAACCATACATCATAACGTAACCCATGTAATAAAAATGGGATTCTTAAACAACATGACATCATAAAACAATTCATATAAGATAAAGGAATTCATAAAAATATTTCCATCACAACATAATCAAACCAATGTAATAATAGGGATAAAAACAGAACCCTTTTATTTTCTTAGATGGAAAATAATTTTGATAAAATACTTGAACTCCATTCTTGAGGAAAATATCCTTTCTACTTCAAAAACGCTTTTCCTTTCTTAACATGTCATACAATTTTAAACTAAAAGATGTTGATTAAAAATAAACTTGAAAACTTGTAAAGGAAGCTTCTTGGAAATAATGTTTTAAAAATCCTTTCATGTCGTATAAGTTAAAAAAACATTCTTCGTACTTTTGTCGGAAAAGTTAAAAAGTACCTCGTACGGAAAAACGACAAAAGATTCCTTTCATATTCTTTACTAAAAACTCACCGAAGGGTAAAATTGGATTTAAACCATTGAAAGTGGATGGAAACAATATTAAATATTGAGGGAACATGGATGTGGATGATAAAATACACCCCAGTAAATACTTACGAATAAACAATCTCGGATAAAAATGAGATTGTGATATTTTCCCTTACCTTAGGTCCGATTTGCTTCGTAAGTGTCCGAACCTCCTGTATAATTATTTAAATAATGTAATTGACTTATTACAGAATCATATTCATTGTTATGATATCATATACGGTTCACTTATGACATTATATTAACCGTTCTTTTGTAAATTCCATGTTAAAGAGCGTTTTGGGTAAAATTGTTTCATTTGTTGTCCGTGTTTTGACTTGTAATTATTCATATGATTACTTAGATCATGATTACGTAATTACAGAATATAAAACATGATTTATATATATATATATTCATAATATACATATATATAATAAATCAGTAAATGGAAAGAAATACACCGTTCATGGAGACGGTAGTCCGTACGTACGCATGAACGCTGTTTTCGTTTCCTTATTGAATTGAATGGAATTAAGTATATGACATAAATGTAAATATAAATAAATCCAGTATCATTATTATGTCATATATTTCATTAGTACTTATTATATATACTTTATAATCATTCATGAATGGTTAATCATTGAGAATGAATCTCATCGCGTCGTGGAGACGGTAGTCCGTACGTACGCACGAGCGATGATATCGTTCCCATGGTCGTGGAATTGTGTTGAAGTGTTTGTATACTATTTCAGTATCAATATAACTTTATAATAATCATATATAGTTACTCATCACACCATTATACCCATCCTTGTAAGGTGGTGGTGGAAAATAGATTACACCACGGCGTGGAGACGGTATTCCGTACGTACGCACGCGCGGTGATTTCATTTTTCCGTAGGATAGATAGAAGGTGAATTAGGGTTGTTTCATATTTATAATAATATATCAGTATGTATGTAATACTGATGTTATTACTTTATCATGAAACAACTAAATAAGAAGAAGTTGAAGAAGAAATAAATTGAAAAGATCGGTAACGGATATTACCTCTTCTTTGGAACGCTTATTTGAATCCTCCACTTAGGAACTAATATTGGTCTTTGAAGAAGACCAGGACCTCTAGTATTATTATAGGGAAGTGGAGAGGAGAAAATGGAAGGGGTTGTCCGAGCTTGAGTGCTCAATTTGGTGTGAGGAGGAGGGGGAGGAGGTGTCCTTTTATAAGGGTGGAGAGGGGCACCTTAGGAATTATTAAAAATATTAATTTATAATAAATCTAACCCCACTTAAAAACCTCCAAAAATGACTCATATTCTAAGATTAGATGAGATAGGGTTGTAATCTCATCAACCAATAAAATTTTGACATGTTTGGATCTTATTTTAAACCTTATCATTTTGATTTATCCTTATTTAATCTATTTAAGTTTATTTGTGGTAATAAAATTCTAAATTTTAAATTATAAGATATAATTACTTATTCGTTGTGAATTTTCCATAATTGTTTACCTTATAAAATTATAGACCATATAAATATAAATTTATAATTTTTAAATATTTTTTGTTATTTTTAAACAATTTTATAATATGTTATTTTTGTAAAATAACAATAGTGTCAATTATGACACTATTCATTTATTTGAATTTAAATAAAATATATACAGAAGATATGTTCTAACTAAAAGAATTAATATATTAATAAAAGGTCATATGTATCTATAAAATTAGTGTATCACATTAAATAGTTCATATAATATTTATTTTATTATTTTTAAAACCATTTATTTGGTTTGTCTCTTAATAAAATAATTACTACATCATTTTTGTATAATTATTTAATATAATTATTTGTTGTATAAAAATTTAAAATAAAATCCGATGATGAAGATAAATATACTACCTTTCACAATAATACTTTTACTAGAATTTACCATCTTAAAATCACAATATTTAAATTGTTATATTTATTAAATTATGAAGGTGACAACATTGGCATCATTTAAAATAAAATAATATAAGGGTCATAATCGCTTTTATAAGGCTCCAAATGGTCAAATATTCGACCATTGGATTCTTATGGTTTACATTTACATGTACAATAAGTTTTGGTTAGGTATTTGTGCATTTTATGGTCACTATTAGTTTAAAAAAAACAATATTCTTGATTTTTCACTAGATAAACAATTTCTGCATCACTATTGTGTCATAATTAATGATAATTATTTAATCCCTAAAAATTATAAATAAATTTATATGATGTAGATAATTTCATTAGATTTCTGGAGACTATTCATGTTCGAAGTTTCATGAATTTTATCACTAAATTAAAATTAATATACTTATAACATTAAAGAGAGTGACATGTTGTCACTTTCTTTGGTTTTAATAATATTTAACTTATTTTCATGGATAAATTTCCATTAAATGATTCTAATCCGACCCTTAGGTGATATGGGTCGACTTTTAGTCATCCAATAGGATTTTGACATTTTTTAGGGTAATTTTAAAATATTATATTTACCCTTAATTACCCGATTTACCTTTAACTATGGTAAATAAAATTTACCGTAGTTACTATTCATAATTCCCAAAAATAAAAAGTAGCTTATTAACATAATTTGGACCCACTGATTCCAAATATGGAATCCATTTTTCCAAATTCAATACACAAAAGATGCAGAAATTAAATTAAAATTAATCCCATTGTCGAAAGAGAACGGGTTTTTCTTTAAAACATTGCAAAAGATTGAATTGATTTAACCTACAAATTCAAGGTAAAATCAATGCTAATGACATACATTATATTAAATGGTAAAAATATATTCTATTTATACTTTAAAACCATTCAATATTATAATTTAACCACATAAGATATTACGATGAAAGAAGTTGTTTTTAATTAAAATATAGCGTGTTTTAACTATTCATTAAAATATGAAAGTTATCGGAAAAATATCAAAACTTTATCTAATGTAAATTTTTATATCCTGATTCAAAAGAAGAATATTATTTTTTCAAATTGAACATATAAACATGTCAAAAACTATATTTAATGTGGGTGCGCCATCAAAAGGCAGTAAAACTGCATTTTTTAAAAAATACTTATTTTACCCGAAAAATTTATTTTGTTCTTATACCATGTTCTAGAAATGTGTAAGATGAATAATAATGTTATAAAATTCAAAATTTAGTTAATACTATTCATAACGGCTAGTTCATGAAAATATTATAATAATATAACATTGTTTATTAAAACCCGGTATTGCGTACAACACACGCTATCGAGGAAGGTCGCGATTGCGTGTAATGCAAGCCAAGTCAGGGTTGCGTGTTGTGAAAGAATCATTCGTTGTTTCGTATAAAAGAATCCAACCATATTTCATTTATACATTTAATATATATATATATATATACTCAATGTTGCGTAGAATAACTATTATCAAAATTGTGTGTAACACGGTCCAAGAATAGTGTTGCGTATACTGCAAGCTAATACGGTGTTGCGTATAGCGTAAGGTAATCTTGGTGTAGAATACAACATAAGACATTAATGAAATTAAAATAATATTTTTCATAAAATCTCGGGGTGTTACAGACGTCGCAGAAGAACATTGCAGGAAGGGAACGTCGGTGTCGCGGAACACAGCGTCGCGTCGTCGATATCCAGGTTCGGCGTTCTTCGTCGGAGGCCGGTGTTCTTTGCGTTCTTCTTGTTCTTCACGTTCTTCACGAAGAAGGATAAAGGCACGAGGACTCTGTCAAACCTCTCAACCAGTAATCCTCAAAAAGACTGGTTGGTCTTATTTTATTATTATGCCAACCAACGAAAAAAGGGTAAGTAACGACCTATCAATTCGTTGAATTAATTCAACGAAAGAAACAACTCATTTAATTTACGAAATAAACCGCCCAATTAAATGGTTTGTTAAGAATTTAAGAAAATGCGTCAGTTGACTTTCATAATGACGGGTTTTCGCAGGTGCATTACTTAGCAGAAAGAAACTGCGGGGCTCATGCGGGCCCCACCTCACAAATATCCTACCAAGTGGGTAGGATATTTCTGGATAGTACCCTATCCTGTTCAACTCAGTTTAAGCCGCTTTTAAATGGCTTCAAGTGGCTTCCAAGTGGCTTAAGTGAAATAAAATAAAGTTGTTGTAAAATTATTTTATTTCTTAACTTTAAGCCCGAAAATTAAAAACCACACCCGAGCAAACACAACTCTGGAAGAGGCCTTTCTAAGCAAACATCGGCGCAACGATTTCATCGGTGCCCTTAGAATTTGATTCCGGGCACCGGTTCAAAAGTTAGAATAACCCGCTTGTCCGTTCACTGAACGTACCCGAGCCAAACTTCGGCAAACGATTCCGGGCACACCGGGCCTCAGAATTAGGTGCCGTCAGAAACTGTGCTCTTGTAAAATTCCAAAGAAAATTAAGAAAAAAATTTCTTTGAAATTTACGGGTCTTTACATTTAAAATATTTAATGATTGAAAAATAAAAATGAGGTATATAAAAATAAATCCATCAGTTAAGACGGAAACCTGAAATCCCATAAATACATTATCATTACTCATAATAAAATTTTAAAAAAATAAGTAAAACATATCCACATGAGAAGAAAAACATTTTCTCAAATAATTTTTTTTAAATATATTATAAATCATTGAAAAAACGTTATGGTATGATGAGTAACATGTGAACTCACTAAAAAATTTCTTATAAGTTAATCCTTTAACATTTAAGAAATTATAACCATTCATTACTCCAGGAAATAAAAATATTTCCATAAAAACCCTTAGAAATCATAAAATAGGTATTGTAGAGATACATATTTATAACTTGTATATAACTGACTTTAACACATATCATAATAATTAAATTTAATTGAATTATATAGAAATACCCTATCAATTTATCTCCCTTGTTTTTCATAGAAATACTAAATCCTGAACCACTTCATGGGAATGGTATATCAGGCTCAATCGTTCATATGATCAATATCATTCTCAACAACATGGATATAAAGTTCCCAAGAACCATATCATGATATGAAACTATTATGATTACCATTATTAAATATTAAACTCTTTGAAATATCATTTCAACCCATAAGAATACCACTTGCCCTTTTCTCATAAAAATATAGGGAAATATACTTAATTTTCTAAAACTCTAAAAAATGAAAAATTCATGAAAGATCATCAACATGAAATTTATTGAAAAACTAAAGAACATGAATATGGTTATTTATACTGAATATAATATATTACATTGGTAAAAGATGGTCATGTTATAAATGTTAGAAAAATATATCCTCACTTTTATAAAAATAGTCTAAAGAGACACAAATAGGAAACATTTAAGAAGATTTATTTTTAAAAAAATCATAAAGAATTTACATATTATTTAAAAATTATCTTTAAAAAAATTATGATATTTAATAAAAACATTAATTATGTAAATTCAATAATATTTATATGGTAGATAAATATTTAAATTGATTACTTTGAAACAACTTTCAAAAGAAAATAAATTATTTTATGTTCCTTCTAACTATATCTACTTTCCAATTATTAAATAACAAAATTATTTTTTTAATTTAATTATGTAATATTTTATTCATATTCATTCAATTATATTTATTCCTATCTATTAATTTATTAAAATGTGTTCTTTAAATTATGAAATAAATTACGTTTACATTGGATATTATGAGGTTGATCAGAAATTAATTTTTAAAATAGAATTTATAGGATGATAATTGTATAATGATCATGTTTTCAGAATCTTATTCTGTTAATAATTATTATATTTATTTAAACCATTTTAAAACATTCCATTTTTTATGTTTAGGAAACATTAATCATGTTGTTTGATGGAGGTGATAGTCTACAGGTACACATGAGTAAATTATTCTCGGATATTGAAGGAAACTTCTATAGATATTTGATAAAATATTAGTAAAAAATATCTATGTTATATGTATCATATTAATTTATTAAATATATACATATGGATATCCAAGAATGGTGTAAATTAAAAACAAATCATATATTATTGTGGAGGTGGTCAACCAAATGTATGGAAGAATGGCATTATCATTTTCCAAATGATAGAATGATAAGATTAGAGATAATATATGTTTTTAAAAAATAAAATATTTCAAAAATTATATATATATTATTAAAATAAATGAAAATAACCACACATGTGACATGGTGATGAAAAATTAAACACATCAATTCATGGCGGTGGTAGTCATGATATATTAACAAGTAATGTTTTCATTTCCCGTCGATTATAAAGGATATTAAAAAAGCTTGTATAATAAAAATTGAATAAATTTAGTAATTTATAGATACTTATGTTTTTTATATCAGCATGTTAGTGATAGGTATTAAGATGGTTGTAGAAGATATAAACATGGAAAAACTGAGTTAATATTTTTAACTCTTATTTGGAAGACCTACTTTAGATTAAAACATAATCCTTATAAGATGATATTTTGGAGTGACTAGAACCTCTAAGATTTGGGGAGGAGAGTTGGGAAGTAATTTTGGAAGCTCTTAGCCAATATAGATGCCTGCATATTTTTGAACGAGAGAAGATATGCAATTCTCTTTTATAAGTGATGGAGTGACACTTTTTTTAATTATTCATTTATTGTAAAAATTATTAATGTCTTTATCATGGTAATGATGAACTAAATAAATCCAATTTTTAATATAAGGTGATAAGTGTCAGAAATAATTTCCAAAAATAATAATTAATTTATTATTTTCTAACCATATATCTTATTATATTGCATAATCAACATGTTTTACACTTTACTATGGTAACAAATTTTCACCATCATAACTATTTATTAATAAAATATATAAATTTTTCCCCTCAATAAATTTGAACCAATTAATTAAATATTTGAATTAAAATTTTTTTTCAATATATATAAGTGTATATATGTAATTTTAATATAAGAACCCGTTACACAATAGAAAATAATTTTTTAGAAAAATGTGTTTTTATGGATAAAAAATAATTTATAGAAAAATAATGTATTATACAGATTTATATAGAGTTAATTGGATTATATTTTTTTCAAATAATACTAATTAAACAATAAATTAAATCCAAAATTTAATGGGACTTTTTAAATTGTTGAAAATAATTTAAATCCTTTAGAAAAATTAGTATTTTCATTATTCAATGAAAAATAACTCTTTTTTTTGAAAAATAACAAAAAATCATCATAAGTAAACATTTTTTTATCAGAAAATAAAATAAAACCATTTTATCACATTTAAATTTTAAAATTTATAAATTTTACTTTTAGATTAAATTATGTGATACATCGAGAAACAATGAAGTCAAAATAATAAATATTTCTTTTTCAATTAAATTTTCTAAATAATATTATTTGAAATATGATGATGATGATTACCTAAAATAATTATTTAAATATAAAAATATTAATCATTATAAGTATTAATGTGGTTTTCACATTCAACATGTGTTATGGTATACCAAATTTGAAAACCTATAAGAAGGTTTGTCTTCTCATCCCTATAAGTCATAAAATATACATGTTGATGGTAGATCTCTTCAAAACACCAGCATCCTTTAAGAAATCTCTTCGTCACACAATTGTACCTATAAGCTAAAATAATTAGAAAGATAATTTACATTGGTCAGAAGTAATTTAAAAATTAAATAATTTAAAATAATGAATTTGATTAGAAAATTTTATAGAGTCTCCTGTTAGTTTAAAACTAGATAGTTGAGATGTGGATTCATTTATATAAAATATTACAAGCTACTTCAACTATAATATTCCATAAATCTTAGAGCCAGTATTAACTACATTGAAAACAACTTCACCATCTTCCAATGAAATTAGTATACTACATTATCTAAAAATATGTTATTCTTACACTACTAAAATTATTTATAAAATGATAGATTTAATCTATCATGGATTTTTATATCCTTGAATTATATAATTTTTTTATTATATTTTATTTTAGAAAACTGAATTTTATTCCGTGCAAACATATTAAATTAAAAAAAACTCATGTTTGACCATTTTAATTTGAAGTTTATTTGGAATTAAAAAAAAGTAAATAAATCATCGATTAAAAAATATTCATGTTTTTCCAAATCATTAAACATGAAATAAAAATTGAAAAGTTCAACTTAATTTAACAAGAAAACAAGATATAGAAATTTGAATAAATAATTCCACTATTTTTTCTTTATAATTAAAAAATTATTATACAATCAATAGGATAAAAATTAATTATCCATTTTTAAAAATTTCAACCTTTTTTCGTATATACTTTTTCACATTATTTTGAAAAAATAATTGAACCAAATAAAAATTAAGAAAACTAATATTTTATTAATTCACCACATTTGTGATTTTCATTAATAAATAAGGAAATATATATATGGAATATAAAATAAAATATGTAATCAAAAATACTATTTGAAATTAAATATATAAATTGATGATAAAACATTAGTACTCTTAGGAATAGTTTGATCAAATATTTTGTTTTCTTTAGATATTTTTACAGTTATGTGGATAATTACTAAAAATTACCTTATTTAGGTTAATATAATGAAATATTTATATATTAATTCCATTGTTACCATTATCCTCTATATAAAAAGATATTATTCTGATGAGTTCATATGTTGAACATTATCTTTTCCTCAAATCATCCATATCTTACTAATAATTTTCACATAATTGATTATATCATTATGAATTATCTATCAAAAAACATATCCCACTTCACCAATGATCGGTGAGTTAATTTCATAAACATCTAGTGGTCAAACTATTTTGGAAAAAGAAAAATAAGTTTTACAAATGTAATTTGGGGAATATAATAGACTTTTCATAAGATAATTACATTGAAAAGTATTTCAAGATAGAAAATAAAATAAAAATAATTTGAAATTTAGTGAAACATAAATCCTTGAGATTTAAACCCTTATTTAATAATTTAGATTTTCTACCATCCAAAAAATTTCGATTTTATTAAAAATGGCTGAAAACGTTTCCTATGAAAACGTGTGTCCAAAAATAATTCATGAAAAAATCATTTTATGAATCAAAATTTTAATTACTTTATTTGATAATATCACTTATCTTGTCAATGAATTAAATTTTATAATAAATGAACATATAAACAAAATAGCTATAAGTTGTTTTTAAAAAAATAAATAATAAGATATAAGATATTACCAGCCTATAATTTTCCTCATCTCCCCCTATGATATCAAAATATTTCATTGGAGGATTAAATCAACAAAAGATATTATATTAACAGTTTAACTTCCATGAAGTTGTGTTACAGTAATAGTGGATGATCTTTATCATTTAGGGATTTTTCAAGGGAAATGTGCAACTTTTATTATTTATCTTTCATATAAATTCAAATTTATTTATATAATTTTAAAAAATATATATATTTGATAGAATTATAAAAAAACCAAAATAATAAAAAACAAAACACATTTATACGTGATTTTAATATGGAATCAATGTAATATGATAATTTGAACATTAATTAGATTGAATATCAAATTATGTTGATCATTACAAAATTATTTTTGATGTATTATAATATACAAAATGTTAATTTCTTTATAGTAAAATCATCCATATATTTTTTAGTATTAATAATATGTTGAATATTATCTTCTTTCTTGGTGTGATCCCATTGAATATGGTAAATTCAATATATGTGAAATTATCATGTGAAATTTCTTAGGTTCTAGGATAAATATATGTCACGCATATTATAAAAATATATTATATCTTGAGTTAATTTGAAAAACCTTCCATGAATATTTGTGGCATCCACCACACATGAGCTCAAAAATTATAAATAATACATATTTAACATTAATAATGGATAATGTTATAGAGTAATTTTTATTTCATGTCATTTAATATTAATGATCTATTAATAAAATGACATATTTTGGATATATATTTTAATATAACCCATGGCCCTTAATGTTAGTATATGAGTTACTTTTGAGAAAAAAATCATTTTTAGAAGAATAAATAAAGATGATTTCTGATGTTTTATTATATTAAAATAAAATAATATTTACTACTTTTAAATTTTATTACATCATATTACCTTGAAATATCACATCTATAAATATTTAAAATATAATTTATGGATGGTTTTTCATAAGATATAAAAAAATCATACTTATTATTTAATAATGTTTTTTATCAATAATCTTAGCAGATTTATGAAGATCTTGTTTCATATATGACTCTTACTAATGAATTTTACTAAAATAATTCTGAAAACCATATAAATTAATTAAATCATTAATATATTTTTATTTATTTAATGTTTTATTTAGTTTTTTATAATGTTTAAAACTACAGAAATATTTCCCATCATGAACAATTCCAAAAAAAATTCATAATATTTTAAAAAAAATTAGAAATAAATGTTTTAGTTGAACCTAATAAATATCATCAAAATACATTTTAAGAATTATGAATTCTTTATGAAAATTATTTATAAAAATGGATAAATCATCACTTCCATTAAAAAAATAATTTGATGTAAATATCAAAAAATTTTACCATACTATTCTCTTAGAGATTGTTTTATGTCCATCGAGTACTTTAGTTTAATTATAATTTTTTTAGAAATATTTTTTCATATAAACCCAAATTTTTTGTACATAAAATTCTTCATGAACATATTTTTGTATGTAAATAAATTTTATCATCTATATAAAATAACAAAATGTTCAAATTCACTACAAAGGCTAGTAAGATTCTGAAATATTACTGTCGTTGTACCTTTGTATTATATTTATTATGATCATTGCATTATAATGGAATAAAACCCATAACAACATATATTTATTGATATAGAAAAATATTTCAATTTTTATCACATTTGTTTTTAAAAAAAAATCTTTTTTCTCTAATTACATTTATATTTCAATGCTATCTGACTATGGTCTAAGCCTTATTCCCTTCAAATTGACAATTCTCTAATTGGATAGTACATATCTAACATTTAAAACCCATTGAAGCATTAAAATTTTTAGGATTAAATTGTGGTAAGAATGTATAATGATAAAATTAATTTCTCAAGTAATTTCTATTTTTAACTAGATGCATTACATCACCAATAATATTATCAGTATGATGACACTTTATGATCAATATTTTTTTGGTAAAATAGAATATTAGTTTTCCATTATCGAATGTACATATTATATTGAAGTAAATTTTGGATTTTGAATCTCAAATGATCTTACATATGATGGATTTATAATCAATTAACATGAATCAACATACTAAAAATAATAAAAATTCCTTTCAATAAAATTATTTTGAAAATGCGATTTGGATGTATTTTCAAAAACAATAAGATCAAATTCATGAATGATTGCATATAAAATTTTCTTAACAACATTAATTCTCAAGATATAATCTCTATAAGCCTCCATAGTTATAAAATAAAAAATATGAATTCCTTTATCAGTCATGGAGCCAAATATATGCAGTTGATATTTAGTATTCCAAATTAACACTTTACATAATAAACTCTAAACTATGAAATTATTTGATTTAATCCTATAATAAACTCATATAGAGTTTTATTAATATTTTTTTGGGTAGAAATAATTTTATATTATTATTATTCATACTTACAGCCTCAACCCAATAGTGTATAAAACTAGGAAAATAAAGTATAAAATTTCATGTAACTTCCTAGAGAATTATATTTCTTCAACCAGTGACATCATTTTCATGTGGTGTTCAAGGTGATGAAACATTATAAATTATACCATTTTAAATAAATAATGTTTTAAAATCAAAGTTCATATACTCATCAGCAAGATGACCATATATGGTAATCAAAGTTATGTTATATTCCTATTAAATAGAATCATGCAAAAGATAAAATTAATAAGATCTTCTTATTTTTATGTTAGAAAATAATCCGACCTAAATATAGTGTAATAATAAACCAATAGATATAAATGGTGTTTTCCACTAGTAATTACATAATATTTATGATTAAACAAATATATATATATATACTAAGTGTAAGTATTTTAATTCTAGAACTTCTGTTTTTGAATTTATACAAGGGTTATGTTTCCTAAAATATTTATAAGGATCACAAAATCCAGTTGAATTGAATTTACATTTTGATTGATCCCTAACATGTCCATTATAATAAATTTTATCTTATGTGTGAAAGTTATATTTTACTTTTTTTTCTATGAAATAATTTATATAAATATGTATTAACATTAAAATATAAAATATTACAATTAGTAAAGTCATCTATCTAAATAGTGTATACTTTATCATTCTTATCAGCTTATATAATGGTACTATATTTTGAAATTTTAACAATAGTATTATCATTCCTGGACTTAATAAAATATCTCTCATCACAAAACTAAATAATTCAAATAAGGATGTGATTAAGAATAGTAACATTTGTAACATTAGAAATTAATGTTCTATGAAGAAAATAAAGATAAATAATTACTATGATTTATCTAGTTATTTATCTATAAATGTTATTCATTTTTCATTACCATTTTTAAATCATGATAAAAATAGTTTTATCTATTTAGGTATGGAGTAGAACCACTATACATGTTACTTCTAATTCACCTATGGGTTCTCATATTCATTTCACTAATATAATAAAATTATGGTCTATGTACCCAAACATTCTTGGTTCCATATATATTATCATGAAATATTTTAATAAACCACATATGATAACTCTTATTCATTATATAACAATTAGAACATTGGAAATAATATAACCATGAAAACAAAATCTTAAAGCTTCTATTATGGGTTTTTATTATTATTGACCACACTTTTAGAATTTAGTGAAATGGGTGATATTTTTGGTATAAACTAATTAAATTGAAAATGTGACTTATTGGAATTTCAACCAATTCATTTCTTCTTTCTAGAGGGTCTCATTTGTTTATAAATTTTAAATTAATCATCTTTACCAGGATTAAAAATCATAAGATGTTTCTATAGACATTTATCATTGGTTTAAAATTTAATAAAAATATATTGATCAATTAAATTCTAATCATATTGTTTTTTATCATTAAATATCCAGTAAAAAATTTATAATTGATATTTTATCTTTTAATTATACTTAATATTTTGATATTTTGAATGAAAAATGTGAAATTATTATTTTAATATTTTCTTTATATAATTCATAAGAACGCTTCAATTTATTAATTTATTTTTTCATATCATTAAAATATCTAATTTTTTTTAAAAAATGTTTGTAATAAACCTATTTTCCAATATACTAACATTTTCATAATCTCATGGAATATCGTTTTCATCAACTAATGATGTTTATAATAATATTTAAAATTAATAAAAAAAATATATAATCAAGGGATATAATAGTCCATGATTTATTAGTTACTTTACCACAATGAAATGTTTAGTATTGGGAGCATATGAATATATTCCAACTATTTTTTATATTCATTACCACTTTCTTATGATGAGACATCAGTAGAAGTATTAAATTTTTTAAAATCATTAAATGTACTATAAGTAAAATTTCATTATTTATAAGAAACATCTACACAATTATTAATTTTTTCATTTTAAAAGCTATTTTCATTATTCGTTCATATTGTATTAATGTACTACTAATGTCATCCGAACATGACATAGTAATTTTTATAACATCAATGATAGATGTTGTTTTCAAAAGAAACACATTTTCCATAATACCCATAAATATTATAGTAATATTATTTTCCAATAACTATCCCTTGTCGGAATATTATATAATATTAAAAAATTTGCAATATATTGATGAATTTGAGATACTGTTTAAAAAGGAAAAAATATAAATTTATGATCATTTTATCTAAAATTGGCCCATTATGTTTTTCAAAAATGGATTTATCAAATTCAGTAATCATCATTTTCCCCCAAATAATTTTTTCCATTTTATTAGATGATTTCTAGATATAGATGATTAAGAACATATACCATAACAAAGTATTACGAAATATATTGTTTACTTGAAATTCTAAGATCTTTTCTCTAGAAAAAATGAATAATTTATTTCATCATAACTATGTAATTATCAGTAATCATAATAAATATTTCTGATATTGTGTTAATGATATAAAACGTCATATAATTATCCCATTAATAATTATCATCTGTATAAAAAATTGGTGGCTGTCACGACCAGACTGGTACCAGGGATCGATCTGCAACTACCCCAAGCCCGCCTCCATAGTCCAGGGGCTGGCGACTAGCACCGAAGGAACCAAAAACTCGAGGAGGCCTCTACCTAAGAACCTATACACCCACACACATAGGTAACTCAATGAAGAAGGGTAGAGAAAAAGAATAAATCAAGGCTCCACACTACTATAAAAAGGGAACCAAACAAAAATGCATCGACCTCTAAGAGTACAAGTACAAGAAAAGCAATGCTAAAAGGGAAAATGGGAAAAATACACACCCAACTAGAAAAAGTGCCACAAACCAACAACAGGTGAAAAAGTAAAACAGTTGGAAGAGTCCCACTTCTGAATACCAAGCTATGACCACCGCACATGGTCCAAGCACCCTGAATCCCAAAGCTCCTCTAACGTCACGATCAACATTTTCGTCATATGCAAGGGCACACCAAATGCGGGAAAATCCCATGAAGGGGTGAGCATAAGAATACTCAGTAGGATGCCCCAAAGGCTCAAGCAAGAAATAAGAGATGTACTAAAGAAGAGAGCAGAAAGAGAGAACAAGGTACAAGAAAAGTGAAAAAAAAGAGTATAGCTCCACCCAGTAATAGATATGATCGCTCAAAGAAACCCAAATGATAGAGTAAGAGGATCTTCATCTCACAGCTCAAACTGGGTATATTCACATACATATACCCAGGAAAACCAAATATACTCTTAACCCAGACCTATAGTCTAGATTAAAGTTACACAACTACATACCGGCACTAGGGATACAGTTCAAAGATTTCCACGAAGTACTCATAATAGACAGAACACACTCCTAGGTCTGAAGAGAGAGACATGAAGTACTCATTCTGGGATAAATCACTCCACAAGTGGTTAAGAATATGATGTTCAAATGAGTATCACAACCAATAGCTACGAGGTGATTCTAACAACTCTGTCTGAACTAATCTGCTAAGTAGAGGATCGATGCCCGGGTAAAGTTGGTCACATCGATACCAATAACTCTACCTAGGGTACCAGTTAAAACAAGTTACACGACATTTATTAGGATCACACACCGTGTTATTTAACTCTGGGTACTTCCCGTGTAATCGGAGAACAAGGTGACCCATGAAACCGGCCTGGTCTAGCCGTGTGGTGGAGTATCGAATCCAAAGACCAGGAAACCATCTCGGAGGAAAATGAACCTATAATCATGAGGTGGGGAGTCCCCTCTCTACTAGAGAAGAGGAGTAAGGGATACTCCCTCCTTGAGTCATCAAGGGAGTAGTCATCCTAGCTGTCACTAAAATAAATGCTCAGCTTCTGCACCCCAGGTTATCGGTCATACCTCAACCACCATGAAGATCGACAAGGGAGAAACCTGAAGGACTGCCATGTCATAAAGGTTCCAACACGACAGTTGGTGTGTCAATCGGACACCTAGTCTGTAAGTTATAGGCATTTTATTACCGAGGGCCTGGTTGGATTCAAACTCGATCCAACTCAGTCGTACTTCAAACGACACCGGTTAACCAAACCTGTCACACCATTGCGATCCATTCGGAAAGGCACACAAGATGGACTGCCCATTTTTCCAAAAAGGATAGCTAATGAAAAAGTTGCATTTCATCGCAAGACGTGCGAACCAGGCCTCATGGGGCCCGCACCTCAACCTTGACTTAAATATCAAAAATTGGTCTAGAAATATCTATCTTAATTCGAGGGTTGCATCGTCGCAGGAGGTTTCTCATTCCGAAATCATATGAGAGAGATATGTAAGATTAAAGATCCCAAAATAATAATAATAATAATAATAATATTTGGTATTTCATGGACCCGATCCATGAACCATAATTTAATATCCAAAATTAGACTTGAATCGACCGTCTTAAAAACAGGGTCATGTCATCGCTGACGGCGAGTCAATCGGACGTCGCATGCACGAGTTATAGTAGGTCGAACATTTAATAATAATATTTAATCTATTATTTTCCTAGTGCTTTGGGTTCCTGATCCAAAAAAACCCAAAAAAGATATCCAATAATGGACTTATAAATTCCGTCTTGATGTCAAGGTTGCAATGCTGCCGACGGTTCTTGAAACTAAGATCACACGGGTAAGTTACAGTTAGAATAGTGTTTTACCAACAAAATTCATAATAACAATATATTATTATTATTATTTATTGTTTATTTATTTAAGTATTTCAAAACACCAAATCCATTCCATGCTGAAAAATCCTCTTCCTTACTCCATACTCCACCCAAATTTATTTCTATTTTTTTATTTCCCAAATATCTCTCTCCAATCTAATTTCTTCAAATTCAATATACACGCCCCAACCCATAACTAGCGCCTACAACACAAAAACCATATGCGCCAGCTTATTTCTCACCCGCTGCATCCACAGGAACCGCTGCTGCTACCACCGGCCTACCGTGCCACTATTCCTCCAGTCCACTTGCCTGAACAGCCAAGCGCCTTGCCGCCTTGCCGCATGCGCCAGCTGTGTTTCCTCGGACCACCTCGCACACTGTCGGACCGTCTCCACCATGTCACCCCTTCAGCAGGATGTCGCATCTCCATTCTATGTTTGTACATTGTGACGACTGCAGATTCACATTCCTCGGGTTGAGATATCCATGTCTGTATGCCGCGCTCAACAAAACATCGATGTTTTGACATGCTTAATTATTTGGCATGAACGAACATGCAAATAATTTGCGAAGAATAAAATAAAAATGGGTCATGGACAATGTTTGGATTGATGGACATGTTTGTTTGGCCATCATCTTTGAGAATCAAGATCAAAATTAATTGGAAAATTAAATATTTATCACAGTTCAAGATTTTAAATATGAAGAAAAATGAGAAGAAAAAATTTATTCGACCCATTGTTTTTCGATCAGCGAATTAATTCATTTAATTCGCGTTCGTCATGAAAATTCAACTGGGTAAGGAATTAACAAAGATAAATTCTACCTCATGTTTGGATCAATCATTGATGAAGATCGCATTCATCAGGATCTGTTCAGTTTTAGTGAAGATCTCACTTTCACAATGATGATAAGAAGATGTTGCGTGTGTCGATCTTCGATTCGCTTGGGTCCACGAATTATTCGTCTTTCATCGTTCATCAACGGGGAGAGGAGGAGAGGAAAGGAAGGGAGGGTTTAACATCGTTGGCCAAAATGAATTATGAGGCCAACCCCCTCTAAAAAATAATTTATAATCTCTCGCTAGGATAAAATAAATAAAATAAATAAAATAAATAAAATAAATAACTAAATAAAAAATTATTTATTTATTTATTTATTCTCATGTGACGGCGCATATGTCAAACACCCGATGCGGACAAAGGTTATACCTTTGTTAGGGTAAAACCTACGTTCTTAGCTCATCGATGGACTCAGATTTTTCCTCAGAGTCTCTGTTCTAGAGATATTTAGGTTTGAGATATTAAATGAATAAATTAATAATTTAATTTATCCATTTAATACATCGCCAACGAGAGAGGGGTCGGAACATCCTGCGCCGACTTATTTTATGTCGCTCCTAGGGGAAACACTATGTTTTGGACCCAACCGTGGTATCAGATTTACAATACGATCAACTGTTTAAGAGATATCTCATTTTATTTAGTTAACCATGCGTGCCTAATATAAAAACACATCACATTTTTATAAAATTAATCACGGGACTCGGAATTGCACTCCGTCTAAGCCCCAAGCTCTGGAAATATTCTTCGAAACATTTCAAAGTCTTATTATGCCAAAATCGGGTATCTACATTATTCCCTCTTTCAAGGTTATCATACTCGAATTGAAAAACCAGGGAAACCACTTGGGATACCGAGCCCACAGTTAGCTCTCCCGCTCCTAGGGAAACCTGTACGTTTCTGTGCTTCAAAAGAATGTGGACCAAAGGGTTGGTCCACCCTCATATGGCTTTCTTCAGCTAATGACGTGTGTATGAACACACACATATCTTCTTAGTTGCGACACGTGTAAGGAATCATTTACACACTCCAACTACTTGGGATAAGGAAAGGTGATTTGAAACCTTACCATCTCCTTAAAAATTCTCAAACGACTTGATAAAACTTAGGGGAAAGTTTTCCTCCCCGACGGAACCTATACATCTCATTTCATTGTTGGAATCAGTCTTTATCACTAGAATAGTGTATCAGTTGATATTCATCGACTAGGAGATCCTGTGTGACCAGATATCCATAGGTGTATCACCATATGGACACACCCTTGAGTGGAAAAGGATTCAATACCATCGACTGAGACAAAAGTTATACCGTCATGTTCCACTAGGGCCAGCTGCAAGGATGTTAACTTCTCTGAATATTACCATACTAGATGAGTCTGGGACTTCCCGCACTTACTGATTTGGTAACCTGCTACAAAACCGAACCTTGATTGAAAAAGTACGCATGATTCTTCCATCGTGCTTTTGCTGTGCTGCCTGGGTCCCATATGACCACGTGCCTGCGACTGGTTATAATAAGATCTCTTACATTGAGATCTCGTAGTCTGGTGTCTTCTAGATATAGTATACATCTCAGCTCTGTTGCGTTCACTATCACAACCAGTTGTATGGCGTGGTAGGAAGATTTATACCACCAGTTCCTACAATCACACCTCGACATAGTTGGGGATGAACAAGAGAACTATGATAAAATAGATATCTCTACAGAGTCCCTGCTGGAATGTCTGTTATCAAAAACAATAGTTATAGACTAGTGGACCACAAACTCTAGCCAAACCTCTACTATTTGAGGGTCTGGCTTATTGCGGAACCTCAGTAGTCTCTGGTGCTAGAACTCATGAAGTGCACTCAACCTGCTCACATCCTTAGCCTGCTCAGCTGGGGTTGTCTTTTCTTCAACACGTAGGGGTGCTTCTACCAGCCCACCTGGAGAAAGGGGTCACATTATGGGTTCTGAACTGAGCTCTGGTCGCTCACAGAATCATCTCCATGAACTGTAGCGAGTATCCTGGATGGCTTTCATCGCGGAGACAACCTGAATGTCACCAAGGAGTACCGCAGTCAGATGAGTATATCAATATATATCAACAACGATGGGGATCTGACTCGAGAAGTACATAAAAATACTCAATACTATAAGATGCATGTACCAATGTTCCTTGCAACAGATGTCTTAGGGTTCCGAGTCGATGAGCGTGTAATCAGGGTCCTGGTGAATGGATACGTCGACCGCCCGCACCATCACTGGACTCCCTAGACTGAGAGCCGCTCTTGAGACACATCGACATTGTTTCCCTAAACCCAACTAAGACAATTTTAGGTAAACATTCAAACAAAATACCAAGGGTCGAAACACCTCTGATACCACTCTGTCATGACCCGACCCATACTAGGGCTCAAGCCACAACTACCCCAAGCCCACCTCCATAGGCCAGGGGCTGGGGACTAGCGCTGAAGGCACAAAAAACTCAAGGAGGAATTTTACTAAGAACCTGTACAGACACACGTAGCTAACTCAATTCAAAAGTGCAGAGAAAATGATGAAATCAAGGTTCCATGCTACTATTAAAAGGGAACCAAACAAAATTGCATCGACCTCTAATATTACAAGTAAATTAAAAGTAAAGTTAAAAGGGGAATGGGGAAAAAATACACACCCAACGAGATAAAGATCCATAACCCATCAATAGGTGAAAAAGTAAAATAGTTGGAAGAATCCCACTCCTTAATCCCATCCTACGACCACCGCACACGGTCCGAGCACCCTGTATCCCAAAGATCCTCTGATGTCACGATCAAAATGTTCATTATCTGCAAGGTCATTCCAAATGTAGGCAAAGCCCAAGCATGGGTTAGTATAAGAATACTCAATAGGATGCCGCAAAGGCTCGTGGGAGAAAAAAGAGATTTACTGAATAGTAGAGCAGTAATAGAGAACACGGTACAACAAGAGTGAACAAAAAGAGTACAGATCCACCCATTAATAGATATGATCGCTCAAAGAAACCCAAATGATAGAGTAAGGGGATATTTATCTCACAGCTCACATTAGGTATATGCCAATACATATTCCCAGGACAACCAGATATACTCGTAACCCAGACCTGTACTCTAGATACATGTTACACCACTACATACCCACACTAGGGATCCAGTTGAAAGATTTCCACGAAGTAATCGTAATAGAGAGAACACACTCCTAGTTCTGAAGAGAGAGACACGAAGCACTCGTTCTGTGAGAACTCACTCCATATGTTCTTAATAATAATATGTTTAGATGATGATCACAACCAATAGCTATGAGGTGATTCCGAGAACTCTGTCTGAACTAATCCGCTAAGTAGACGATCGACGCTCGGGTAAAGTTGGTAACGTCGATACCAAGAACCTTACCTAGGGTACCAGGAAGGAATAAAGGATTCGGCTCCAAGACTCATAGATGGGATTCCAAAAACTCTATTCAAGAAGTCCTGCTGGAGGGATCATACTCATGTATATAGGAAATGATACCAAAAAACATCAGGGGAAAGACCAAGGGTACGAACCCTAAGAGAGCTAGTCCAAGTCAAAAAAGACAAATGGATCAATCCATGTAAAACTCGTTACACGATGTGTATTAGGATCACACACCGTGTTCCTTGACTCCGAGTACTGCTCATGTAATCGGAACACAAGGTGACCCATGCTACTAGCCTGGTCTGGCCATGTGGTGGAGTATTGACTCCAAAGATAGGTAAACCGTCTTAGATGAAAACAAACCCACACTCATGAGGTGGGGAGTCTTGTATATACTAGAGTAGAGGAGTAAGGGATACTCATTCCTTGAGTCATCAAGGGAGTAGTCATCCTAGCTGTCACTAAACGAAACACCCTGGTTCTGCTACTCAGGTTATCAGTCATACCTCAACCACCCTGAAGTTCCACAGGGGAGCAACCCGATAGAGCGCTATGTCATAAAGGTTCCAACACGACAGACGGTGCGTCAATCAGACACCTAGTCTGTATGTTATAGGCATTTTATTACTGAGGGACCGGTTGGATTCATGCTCGATCCAACCCAGTCGTACATCAAATGACATCGGTTAACCAAACTGGTGACACCATTGCGATCCATTCGAAATGGCACATGAGATGGACTACTAATTTGTCTAAAATGATTATCCGGTGAAAAAGTTCCATTACGCCGTAACACGCATGAACCGGGCCTCATGGGGCCCGCGCCTCGACCTCAACTTAAATATCCAAAATTGGTCTTGAAACATCTATCTTAATCCAAGAGTCACAACATCATAGGCGGTTTGTCATTTCGACACCGTATGAGAGAGATATGTCAGATTCAAGATCCCGTAATAATAATAATATTATTATTATACGGTGTTTCATGGACCCAAGCCACAAATGAGAATTTAGTATACAACATTAGACTTTAATTGACAGTATTAATGACCGGGTCACGTCACCGCTGACAGTGATTCAATCGGACATTGCACGCTCGTGTTATAGAAGGACAAACATTTAATAATAATATTTAATCTATTATTTTCCGAGCGCTTCGGGTAACCGATCCAAAAACCCGAAAATGATATCCAATATTGGACTCAAAAATTTACTTCTCAATGTCATGGTCACACTACCGCGGATGGTTCTTGAAACTGAGATCACACATGTATGTTACGGATGGAATAATGTTTTATCAACAAAATTAATAATAACAATATTTTATTATTATTATTAATTTTTTATTTATTTATGTGTTTCAAAACTCCAAATCCATTACCCACACAAAAATACTCTTCCTCGCGCCACAATCCACCCTAATTGATTTCTTTTTATTTTATTGCCCAAATCTCTCTCTCCGTTCTAATATCTTCAACTTCAATTTATAGAGCCCAACCCCTAAATAGTGCCTCCAACATTTAAACCCTAAGAGCTATCTTATTTCGCACCCGCTGCATCCATAGGAACCGATGCAGCTGCCTTCGGCCTGCTGCGCCACTATGCCTCAGGTCCACTTGCCTGAACGGCCAAGTGCCTTACCGCATTGCCGCATGCGCTAGACGTGCTTCCACGGGCCACCTCGCACACTGTCAAACCTTCTCCACCATGTCTCCCCTTCCACAGGCTGCCACATCTCTGTTCTATGTTCGGAAAATGTGACGATCGCATATTTTCATTCCCCAGGTCGAGATCTCCACATTCGTATGCCACGCTCAACGAAACATTGATGTTTTGATGCGCTTAATTATTTGTCACAAACGAATGCGTGGAGAATGTGCGAAAAATGAAAAAAAGGGTCATGGCCTATGTTCGAATAGATTCCCATGTTTTTTTGGCCATCATATTTGAGAATCAAGAACACAAGTAATTGGAAAAATAAATATTTATCACACTTCATGATTTTCAATCTCAAGATAAACAAGAAGAAGAAATTTATTCGACCCATTGTTTTCCGATCCGCGAATTAATTAATTTAATTCGCGTTCATCATGATAATTCAACCGCGTAAGGAATTCACAAAGATAAATCCTACCTCAAGTTTGGATCGATCGTTGGTGAAGATCTCATTCATCAAGATCCGTTCTGTGTTAACGAAGATCATACTTTCTCAACTATGAGAGGAAGATGTTGCATTTGTCGATCTTCGATTTGATAAGATCCACGGCTTCATCGTAGTTCGTCGTTCATCAATGGGGAGAGGAGGAGAGGAGTGGAAGGGAGGTTTTACCATCGTTGTCCAAACTGAATTATGAGGCCAATCCCCTCTAAAAAAGAATTTATAACTTCTCTCTAGGTTGAAAGAAATAAATTAAATAACTAAATAAACAATTATTTAATTATTTAATTATTTTCCCATGATGGCGCATATGTCAAACACCTGATTCTAACAAATTTTATACCCTTGTCAGGATAAAACCAACATTATTAGCTCATCAGTGGCCTCAAATATTTCATCAGAGTCCCTGTTCTAGAGATATTCAGGTTTGAGATATTAAATGAATAAATAAATAATTTAATTTATCCATTTAATACATAACCAATGAACGAGGGGACCTAACTTCCCGCACCGACTTATTTTGTGTCGCTCATAAGGGAAACACTACGTTTCGGATCCAACTGTGGTCTCCGATTTCCAATCGGATCAACCGTTTAACATATATCTCATTTTCTTTAGTTAATTGAGCGTGCTTAATATAAAAACACTTAAAATATTTATAAAATTAATTCCGGGCACACCGGGACTCATAATTTCACGCCGTCTTAGCCCCCAGCTCTAGAAATATTCTTAGAAATATTTAAAAGTCTTATTTAGCCAAAAACTGGGTCTCTACAGTGGCCTATTTGGATTTATATTATCAAGTGTTCCATTACCAAAACTAAATATCACAAAATAAATATTTAATCTACCAACATAGTTAGATAAATGGAAACAAAGATGAAATTATGCTGGTTTTTTTAAAGATACTATTTTTATACCACATTTTCATTTGATTAAGATATATAAATAAATATAAAAGCCTAGTCGATTTGGGATTTGATACAAAAATTTCCCCCCTAATTGAATATAAATAAACCTACAAGGTGTTATATTACGCTTTAAAATGGACTTACATATTTAATCCAACTGTTTGGTTTTATGTGGTTAGATTTATGAAATACTGATAAACTTAAAAATTAGAGTAAAATAGTAGATTCCACAAAAATATAGATAGTATAAAATAAAGTTAACATAATTGAAATTTAATGGTTCAAAGTATTATAAAAAAAATTTAGTAGTAAAATAACTATAAGAAATATAAAATTTAGATCAGTAATATAAAAAAATTAGTTAAATATTAATTACAAAAAAGAACCCAACATATTATTTGAAATAATCATAGATTATTGGTTTGAAAAGAAGAAATACATTAAAATATATTTTGAAACCACACATAAAATAAAATGTTCTATGTGATTATTTATACAAGATAATGGTATCCATGAAATTCTACGAATCATTGGGTATCTCTAACCATATGACCTATTATAAGGTGTTTCATCATATCCCAAAAACTCGTTGAATATTACCATCATTTTAGATCTATTTCGAAGATAAAAATATCTCTAGATTTACTGTCATATATTTTAAGTCCATCAATCCAAATGAATGATAAATTAAAAAATGACATGTTAATTCTACGGAATTTAAATATAAATCACCCCACAAATTTAGCTATTAGGTAAAAAACATCGAATAAAAATTTACCATGGATTTATGTTCTCATAGAAACAAGTAATTTAAAAGCTTAAAAATGATTATAGTATTTTAATGTATCATGAATCAGTTGTACTTTTGACACTCTAGGAGAAACTCTATTTATAGATGATTCTATAAATAACATTAATATACAGTCTTTACCAACTATCATAGTTAGTTGGATCTATATTGTCAATAACTTCTCCATCCATCTAAGATATAATTAAATTGATTGATCTATAGATGAGTTAATCTAGTGCCTCTATAAAGATATTAAATCAAATGTATGTTTTTGGTCATGAATATTCATATCACCATATTTTTATAATCTTTATTCATATCTAGGATTTTTTGGTTATTATAAATACATTCTTTAGAAACATCGAATATTTAAAAAATTATTTGATCATATTTATATGATGTGTATTTTAAATTCTAAAATAAATAAAGGATGTGAGTATTCAAATCATCATGTTATATCTGATAATTGGGGTTTTCAGGTTATTTCATGGATACACCATAGTAGTGGGACTCCTTCTAATTTCTCTGATGGAGCTTCTTCAGAACACTATGATGAATTTTATTGTTGATGCTCCTCTCTTAAAGGGAAATATTGTAGTTTATTTTATAGATTCAGAGTTTTGTATTCAGGTATTTTGGATCATGGGATAATGTTTTATAATGTATGTATTACATTGAATAAATTCCAAGAAACACTTTAAAAATTGTCACTTACAAATCAAGAATAGATGGAACCAAAATTTAATATCTCTATTAGTAAAAATTTGAAATATATAATAAATTATAAATTAAATATCTTGTTATTTCATATATATTAGAATATATTTTGTATCAATCATACTATATTTAGAATTAGTCTCATTATTATGAATATAGTGTGAGGGAACCTAATATAATATTTAATAAATAATATCCCAGTAAGGTATATCCCAAAATAGAAAAAACAATTTAAAATTTGATGTATATAAAAGGAAACAAATTTTATCATGGGTAACAAGATCTCATCCCTAATAAAATGATTTAAGACATGTTTGTTAAATATTAATAATGTATATTCTCTCTTAACAATGTTAGAAATCATTGGAAATGAAAAATATTTATCTAATATAAAATAATAGATTCATAATTTTACAAGGCTTTTGGATGGTTAAGTTGTACATGAAGGTTATAATTTTTGGATTATTTATTTTATTTGTAATAAATATTTTGATTTCATATACTCTTATAGAAGGTAATTTTGAAAAATATTTCATATAAATTTAATTAAAAAAGTAAAAATATATATAAAATTACACTAACCTCGAATTTTAATTAATGAAATAGAATTCATTGTCTAAGTTTTAAATGTCAAAACCACTGTCTAAATGTGACCACCGACATAGTTACAAATGTAAAATGAGTATATGGATTGAAAACATCAATTATCATCACCCTAACTTGATCAAACTAAAAATATTACAATATACATAGTCCCATAGATTATTTAAAATTTTGTATGATATAATATTGAAAGAAGGATCCACATCATGATAGTCACTATATATAGTTGGGTTTAAGTAGGGTAGTTGAGGAGATGGACATGTAGGATACCTGGAAAATATTGTTTTCAATGCATCAATAACTTAAAATTTTTAGGTGATCTAATTCAACCCTAAATTGTGCAATACACCTATCTATGAAAGGATTTAATGTAATATCTGATCCCTTATATGATTCATCGCTCTATATAGTGCTATGATTACAAAAAGGAATTGAAAATTCTAAAAAAATATCATATACACTTAATGGTTCCTTATATTAATTATTTCCTTTAATGATTAATGAATTTCCTTCAAAAAAGAAACATATGTATGTCATGTTTTTTGATATATTTTGGAATAAATATATTTGAGAAAATAATTAAATAATTTATTATAATATTTTATTAATACAAAAATTGTTTTATTATATGTGTTACAACCCATTATTTAATTATTTATTTTCCATAAGTAATATATCTAATAATGTTTGGTACACAAAAAATTGATCTTAAACGAACAAGGATATATAATTATTTTAATTTCACCATTATGAATTAGCCATTTGTTTGAAATGTAAGAATTAGAGTTAACAGAATATAAAATATATTTAATAAATTATCAATAACATAAAATAATAATTATTCATCCATATAATGTATTTTTTTTTGAAAAGAGTAAAAGATATTTTGAGTGTAAAATAAGGTTTTCTGAAAAACTGTTTTCATGTTTTCCACAAACAATTACCCTAATATATTAAAGCAATAACAATGGATAAATTATTTCAATGAAATTTTTAGATTATTTATTCAATATATTGATTTAATATTACTCTAATTTTTTTAATTAAATAAAAAATTAGAAAAAATCATTTCCTATTTCAAAAAGTTATTTTCTTTCGAAATTATTTTTTCCTAAAAAATGATTAAATTGTAATTTTAGTAAAACTATTATAAATAATTTTTTTTTCATTTATTATATTTAATGTTGTTATTAATTTTTAAATTAACGTGTCTTCATACTTTTTATATGCATTTTTTGATGTTCTTTGAAAAGGTTTATTTTTTAGTGAATATTAGAAAATGATAATTTTTTCCAACAAATGAATGATTTTATTTAAATAAATTAATTTAAAATTAAAATTAAGTTATAAATTTGGTATTAAAGTATCATAATTATATTTTTACTAAAAATAATTTAAATAATTAATAAAATATTGTTTTCATACATAATTTTTATATAGGGTCGTTTTTTAGAAAAATCTTTTTTTTCTAAAAGAATGATTTCATGGAATTTTAGTTATTTGTTTTAGAAATAATGATTATAGCTTAATGAAAATGAATATTGAAGAATAAATTTCCTAAAGCATATAATGGTGTTAATATTTTTAAATTAGGATTATTTCTAATCATTATGTATATTTACTATGGTAAATATGTTTGTCACGAACCAAGTGAGGCTTACATCCATCTTGACAAACATGTCTAAGAAAAAACATGGTCCAAAGAAAATTCGAAATCCCAAGGGGCTGGACACTAGTTATTTTTCATTTAATATCACATTTGGGAATTATTTCTCAAAATTAAATTAATAATAAACCATTTATAATTGTTACAACACATTATTACCTATATCCATATCACATGATAGCCTAAGATAACACTACAACATGAGATAAAAGAAATTAAATCTTTCAACTAAAAAAATAAACAACAGGGTAGGGAAAAAAACAAAACCAACAAGCCTTTTTGATATATGAGGTTTCCACGCCCCTAGTCGCCACAACCAAAAATTACCAATGAAGGTAATACTGGAAAGTTTATCCTCTATCACTACAATGGGAACCTTACCCTTTCCATGGCCGAAAATTAAAAGATATACATTCATAAGATAGTTTGTGTATGGTGTGAGAAAGATTCATAATAAGATAATTCCAATATATATTCCATCCAATAAAATTAGATGAAAAATTTAAATTATAGTTTTTATTAAAATGATAGGGAACCAATTTTAAATAAATTTTATTTTAAAATTTAAAGTATAACAAGGTATGAAAACTAGATAAACCACAATTATAGAATTACCATTATGGAAAATATTTAAGGAACTGGGGTTTATAGGGTCTAGTTATCCTCATACATTCACTGATCACATCTCATGGACATAAAAGTCATGCACGAGTCTCTAATCCCTATCATATACGTGTCTTTTAATTTCGTTACTACATCCCTTGTTAGGTATACCATTAATTAGCAATGTAGACTCACCTAACATTCAAAAAATTTTCTGAAAAACATGATACATGGGATTCCCTTATGATCAATTATATTCCCTCTATCACATGAACCATATTTTAAACAATCAAAATTCCAACTATTAAAACATATATGAATAAGAACCATTTTCAATAAGTAAAACATTAATAAATCCTTACAGTCACCAAAACCCATGGAAAAAAAATATTTAGAACCAGAAAACAATTCATAGAACCCATTTAGAAAAATAATAATGAGTAATTAAATTATGAAACTATACAAAATCATGAAAACACCAAACATTAGCTTGGAAATCACCCAAAACAAATTGGAAACCATAACAACACAAATGGTAAACACTATAAATACATGAAAAAAAATTATTCAAGATTCAACACAAATATACAATATTGAACCAACATTAGGTGAAAACCCTTTAAAGAAAATGAAAATAGAGAGAATGAAAAAGAGACTAAAAAGGATAAGAGAAGAGGAAAAGAGGATCTTACATGAAGGTTCCTTTAATATTCCAAGAAAAATCATTAAAATGGATGAAAAGGTAGAATAGATAAATGGGATGTGTTCCATGGGTTGGGTAGTTTTAATTGGGTGTGATTTAGGGATAAAATCATAGTGGGATAGCTTAGTATTTCTATGGGTATTATAGTTCTAGAAGGCCGTAGAGTTTGGCTGAATGGTTTTCAAAACTGTGCACCAACCATTGTTAATATCTTTCTTAGTGGAAAGATGGTTGCATTGTTTTCTTGGATAGGGTGCACGCTTGTGTGCCTCCTAATATCCAACCTGAAAATATCTTTTTTTTAAAACACTCTAGAAACCCATCCAATAAATATAAGACAAATAATAAAATAGAAAATATATCAAAATAAAAAAATAGATTTGTCAATTATCCCTAACATGAATTATTTCCACTCCTAGAATGTGATTTTGAATCATGGTCATAGAATAAGAGATGATACTTTACTTCCTTCTGGGAATTTTACTCCCATGTGTTGTTCTCTTCATCCCCATGCTGAAAAATATCATGAAACCTTGATATGGATTCCCCACTATGAACTTTTTCATGGGTATCAACAATCATCATGGGCCTCTTGAGCCCAAGGAAATTATATTAGAGCTCTAGTTCATCCCATTTCATCATTTGTGGTAGGTTTTGATTATACTTATTAAATTTAGATACATGAGACACATCATCGATCAATAGTTACTAGGATGATAAATCTAATCTTGATGCCACCTTATAAATTTTTATAGCAATCTCAATGGATTTGATATTCATTAGTGTTATATTCTATTTCATACCATGATTATGATGATCTGGGAGAGGTGAATCCATTATATACACCTTTAATCCCACTAAAAATTACTAGGATCAGTACAATTTATCGGCATAAGACTTATAGAGGATCTACACCTTCAATAACTGCAACCTGACCAAATAAATCTTGTTAAAAATGTCTTTCATAATTCTCTGTCCATGAAATGATGTTTCACCCACTTCTAACTAGAAGAAATGTGACTAACAAGACTTATCATAAATCACATACAAGGGAATCTATATTATCGAGGATGGGTAACTATTATTATATGAAAATTCAACCAAACCAAAATTGTTCTCTCTCATTATTCTAAAATATTACATGTAGTCCCATAGTATGTCTTTCAAAATCTAATTCCCACACTTAATTTTATAATTACCTTAAGGATATTATGCCATTTCTTTTGATTTGTTACCCAAATTCCTTATAAAGGCCATCCCATAATCTAGAGGTAAATTGGGGGGTCCTTATCAGAAAAAATAACTGATAACACACCATGAAACCTCACTACCTTTTGAACAAATATATGGACCAAATCATTCACTATGGTTGAATCCTTGATAATAATTAAATGAGATAATTTTTTTAGCTGGTAAATAACTACCCAAATTACATTTCTATAAAGGGGTTTATTAGGTAGCCTAATGGTAATATCTATGGATAACTTATCCCACTAATAGGAAGTAATGGGGATTTCCTAAAGTAACACAGAGGTCCTCAAGTTCTTAGATTTAAGTTAATCACATGTATAGACACATGATAAAAAAGATAGATATATCACAACTCATTACTAGGAACAATAATTGGTTATGTATAAAGAAAAATATTTTTTAGTCTCAGGATGAATGAACCGCTGAGACTGGTGACTATCCCTCATCACAACCTTTCATAATGATAACATCTCTACTAAGCATAACTTGAAACATAGAATTAAATCAAGTAACAATGAAAAAACTGGGAAACTCCCCACCATTCATAATATGTACAGAGAACTAAAAAATCATATTAAGGTTGTTCTTCCCAAATAACCTCTAGAAGAGAGGGTGTTGAATAAATGGTTGTAAAAAATAAACTTATTCCATTCTATTTCCTTCCAAACACATCTGGGTAAACATCCCCATCAAATTTCTCAAATCAATATAAATTTTTTTCATTTTTAATGGAACCTTCCTACTTATGTATTGTACTCCCACATTCCCATTTCCTGGGGTATATATGATATCAAAATTGAACCATTGAGGGTACTTAATTCATCGACACAACCTTATATTAAGGTCATTTTAGGAGAAAATGTATGCCACGATTTAATGATCTATGTAAATTAAAAATTTCTCACCAAAATATTGTGATGCCATATCTTCAAATAATACATCACCACTTCTAAATTTTGGTTGTGGTTTGGGAAGTTTGTTAATGCAGTCAAAGTTAGTGGTAAAAATACACAACCAAATGGTCATTCTGTGTAAACACCCACCCATGACCCCCACAGGAGGCATCACAATAGACAACATACCCCATTATAAATTCACAAATGATCTAAATATAGGTATTGGTCAACCACTATTTAAGATCCTCAAAATATACCTAAAATTTTGTGATCCAATAAAGGATAATCCCCTTTTTATTGTCTGAATTCATGGATGTATAAATCCTATAGAAATTGGAAAAAACACTTGGAGTACCCTGATAGGCCCATGAAATATATGATTAAAATGAAATTCCTCAATTTCTACCAAGATATCACCACTATAATTTTCTCAGGGTACCCTAAAAACCCACATTCTAATATAACATGGCCAAAAATTATTACCTCCCAAATATAGAAGTAACAATTAGAGATATTATCATAATGATATTGAGTAGGAAGAGCTTCTAGCATGATCATAAATTGCTCGAAAGGATCCTCATTAGTCCTAGAGTGGCCCAATATATCTTCCAAAAACACTACCAATATGGATTGGAGATACAAATTCAACACCCTATTCATATGTTCCATGAAAACTGTTAGACGATTTGTCAACCCAAATCGAATGAACAAATAATCAATTTTGTTATACATTACATGGAAGTCTTTCATGGGAACATCTACCTCTCTTAAATTAACTTTATGATATACATAATGTAATTTTATTTTAGAGAACCACCTTTTCCCATTGATTTACTCAAATATTCCATCAATGACAAGCAATGAATATTTTCTCATCATATTTACATCATTCATATTTTGGACACTAATACAAAAATAGTGGGATAAAACATCCTTCTTAGATAATAGAACTAAGGTTGACCAAGTTGAGATTCTCTTGAAAATTAATCCTTTAGATTCAAAGTTGTCCATTTGTTTCTATAATTACAATATTTTGGTGGGATAATATGATATAATGGAATATATATCACATGTTTTCCCCACAAAAAATTAATATAAAACGTTACATATCACTCTAGAAGAAATTCTGAGAAATCATTTATAAGAACCTAAGTAAAATCGTATTTCAAATAATGTAATCCAGTCTTAAAATATCCATCATCATCCACTAACATGAGTTAATAAGCATGCGAAAAAAATATTGTCAAAATCCTATATTTTTGGTACAAGTCACCCCAATCTATGATCTCATTCACCCTAAAAGACCTAGGTACTCCAATAAGGTTCCACAAAGAGTAGTAATTGGTGGGGAAAATCATCTTGTTTTTTAAAATGAACCATTCATTCCATGGTGAAGATCACATCAAAGAGGTCCATTCCAAAAACCAGGAAGTCAAATTCTATTTTTACCACAAACACAAGGAGAGCACGTGAAGGAAATAAAAAACCCATATCCCTATTCATCACTTGAAGAATAACTAAATCCATGAAATATAACATAGGATTGATTTTTAATTTAAACAATTCTAAAATATAGGATAAATAAGAGAATTAAAATTACCCATGTAAAAGAAAACATAACTAATAGATGATGCAATAAAAATAGCACATAACACCATTGAAATTCTTGCATATGATCCCAATAATTCCCAATACATAACATGAATTTCATTCATATCTATATAAGATAGTAGTCAATTATTAACTAGATTCTCTACCTTGAGATAACTCTACCAGCATTAGGATCTAACCTTTCTTCCACACCGAATAGACCATAAACCCATTTCCCTTAATTCACTAGAGTAGTGAAGTAATTCCCTATCTTCTAATGAAACTTGAGTCGATTTGTATAATAAAACCAATATTACATATCTTGGAAGCTTCCAAAATTCCCAAACCGATGGAAGGGTCTTGGTGGAACTAGACATTCTTTATAAACATGACCCAACCATCCAAAATGAGATCCCACAACTGACCCACCCTCAGTGGTCATAGATGAAGGAGGTCAGGATAGGTGTCCTGGGATATAACCTATATTTTTTTCATTCTCTTCACACATGATCTTCCTTTTAGATGAACCAATTCAACCCTAGACCGCAAATGAATCACCCCTAGATAAACCAAACTATTTGGCACAATAAATAGTCACCATCAAGGCTTGCTCAATTGTCCCAGCATACATCTTCAACATAAATAAGAAGACCATGGAAAACATTTCTGGCCATTTCCCTATTCCAAAATGGAGAACTTTTATATTCTCATTATAACCCACTTAGGGTGTGAAATGAACCAACTACTTAAAATAGTGGTTATACTCCAACATGGAATGATACCGTGGATTGAGATCCATAATTTATTAGGTCTTGGAATGGATCAATGGTTTTGGGACTTACATTTTATGAAATACAACATTAAAATATTTATAACCAACCTTTTCAAGCATCCCATATTGGACCATTACGCCATACTACCCTTTCACTACGCCCTTCCAACATGAACAGTAAAGATTTAACTATTTATACATTAGAAGTATCAAGAAAAATAAATAAAATCTCAATATTTTCAATAAAATCATTGTATTCCTTGGGTTCTTTACTACCCTAGATGGAAGGAGGATTGTTTTAAAAAATTCACAATCCTTTTAATTTTTCTGTCTTGTTCGACTTACATAATATGAGCAAGACCATATCCCATCCCAAGATTAAATTCTAATATATCATGTACCATTAATTCCATTAGTCTCTGATCAACCTTTCTGGCATAACTGTCACCAGAAACTTCGATTGCACAAGAATTAACCACGGAGGTATAATGCTATATAAATTAGAAGAACCAAGGAATCCAACAATACATTAACTAGATAAATTTTATTTGACATTAAATTCAAAAAATTCCCACAAAAAATATATGAAATAATAAAAAGAATAATAATTAGTCAAACTCTTCCACCCCTGCTTGGTGAGCATGAAAAATCTCTAACTAGTACAACACACCTAGAGTATATGTCATAAAAAATACCAAACATACTATCCGGAGGAGTTTTTTTCAGACCCCCACTCCTAACCAGCACATCAACTCCCAACTATCCCAGAATTATTCTATGAAGACTACCATAAATAACATGACCCAAAGAAAGTGAAAAACATGCTCTATTACTAATTTTTTGTGAACCACATTATACGTTCATCCAACCCAACACCTGATCTAACCAACACCCAGTACTGAATGGTGTTCCCTATCCCCAAGGGAATGAATCATGTTCCTTGGAATCAAACATCACATATGGAAACAATTAATACTAATATAATAAATTAAAACCATAATAAAAAATTTAAAAAACTCCGAACAAAAATAAATATCAAATAAGATCAAAATATAACACTACAACATGATTTATAAATTTCAAAATGTCCACAAAAACCCAAATGATCAAAAGGGTAGGGAAACCAACATAACCCAAAACCCTCCATGAAACAACTGGTTTGACTCCTCATTCCACAATCACCAAATCCATATAAAGTAAGGAACCACTAACACATTGATCCACTGCCACCATAGGGAAACATTACTTTTTTAGAAAAAAAAAGGTCTTCATAGACCTAACTGTGTATGTATCATGTGAGAAATGTATCCCACAAAAAGGGATTCCATGAAATTTAATCTGATGAAAAATTAACATGACAATTTTTTATTAAAAGATGGAAATACAATTTTGAATAAAACAAGATTTTAAATTAAATGGATAGTGATATATGACAATGAGATGAATAAAAACATATAATGAAAACTACGTTAAATTTTAATGGAACTAGGAATACTGGGGTCCTAGGATCCGTTTATTCTCAATGACAACATCTCCCAAACACAAATATTCTGCTCAAGCCTCCGATACCCATCACATTGAATTCAGTTAGTGTTTTTACATTAATCTATGTCAGGGAGATCGAGGCTCAACCTTACTAACTCACATAACATACATGACCTTGTCTATCCACCAAGATACCAAGGATTCACTTATGCTGAATTCCATTAACAATTTCACATGAATTATTTTCTATAAAATAAAAAATACAACAATATAAACAAATATAAAAAAATTTAAATAGGAATATAATTATTAAATACATATACACTCTAAAATCCTTGAAAATATTATTTTCACAACCAAAATATTTCAATAACCCATTTGGAAAAATATCAGACATAATTAAATAATAAATTAATTCCAAGTCATGGAACCAACAACATCTTACTTGTAAATCACCTGAATCTAGATGGAATCCATAACCACACCAATGAGAGATCCTATAAAGGTAAAATCACACCACATTCACCATTATTTAAACAAAATAATCACTATTAATAGAAATTACATCAAAACACATGATGGATTTTGAAAATTCAAGAGGGAATGTAAAAGAGAGAAATAATGGAGAAGGGAAGAGAAAAAGAGGAGATTATGGGAAATTTCCTTGAATATTATATGGAAAATAACCCACAAAATCGGATCTAAACACATAAGATAGAAAGGGGGATTCTTGAATAAGGATAGGGAATTTAAATGGGTTGAGGTGGGGTTAAAATTATATAGGGGTAGTTTAGGTATTTAAAATCTTTCTAATGTTCATGAACGCTGCACATTTTTCTGAACCGTGTGCCAAATATGAAGCAACTCTATCCGAGAGGAAATATGGCTACAATTTTTTTATTAATGGTGAAGTCCCATTAACCTATCTATACACCATTGATTGGGTAATAATAAAATTTGTGCAGTTAGCCCTGGAGGGTCAGACACCCATGATCTAGGTTGTGTGACCTAGAAAGTGCCACCATATGGGAGCATGGGTTCCCATGAACTGGATAATGGTTTCCCCTAATCATTAGATAATTATACGTCTTTTATATCTGAACTAAAACCACATATTTTTCAAAAATCCATCATAATAAAACAATGTAATAAAGTCAAAAAAGAGAAAAAAAACCATGGATGTGATAATATGTCACATTCAAGTGGGTAAATCTTATAATTTTGTATAACAATAATTAAAAACATTTTAATAACCTATCTAACACATTTTACATTTCTATATTATGAGTATATTTTGACCATCCGCATCTAATATTTTAATATTTGGAAACATTGGGCTATTTTACTTTGATAATGACATATATATTATTATATGTAAAGAATAAATAATAAATTACATAATATTTATTTCAAAATATGTCAAATATATTTTAATTACATTAAAAAGAGGATATAATTGTATATAAGTGGTATTTTTTAATATTAAAATATCATTTTTATGAATTTAATTTATTTTAAATTTTTAAGGAAGTTATAATTATTCAATATGCTTACACAACAACAGTATAGTGTCTATGAAATCAAAAGAAAAATCAGAATAAATAATTTTAAAAACATTAATTGAGATATTTATTGGATTAATTGTGTTATTAATTGAATTAAATATGAAATTATAAATTTTAATTAATGTTATATGTGTATATATTTTTATTCAATTATTTTATTGATGTATTTGATGTCAAATTAAATGTATATTCACTTGAATGAATCTAATGATATTTTATTTTAAATAGTATTCTATTAAAAGTTTTAAAAATAAATAAAATCATGATATATATCTTTTTGGATAATAAATAGTAAATAATTTCCACGATTGAACATTTTTGAGGCATTTTACATTAGATAATTAAATTTATAACACCTAATTTGTGAAAAATTTGTTCCCATAATTAATGTTAAAAATGGTAAAAAGTGGGATAAAACAATATATTAGGATTAAAATACCACATAAACATGTATATATTTTATGTTTTTATAGATATATAATAAATATAATGTCATAAATTTGAATGTTTTTCTATTTGGTTCAACATTGAATGATTATGATATTTAAGATATTTTAATATTCATTACAATATTAATTCCATCCTTTACACCTATCATCCATTCTACACACATAAAGAGCCAATTATCTTCACCAAAAATAAAAATACACAAATAAAATTTCCTAAATAAAATTTATATGTTATGATATTATTAAAAAACCATCCAAAGTGTCTTCAAGTAGTTATCCATATTAGTATTATCGAAGAAGGGGTATGACTCTTAACTCAATTCTGTCATATTAATTTTTCTTTTACCTTATTTAGTAAAATAATAACCTTGAGGTTATATTTTAGTTTGTATATTTAATAAAATAAAATTATATTATGATAATAAAATTTCCCATATTAATCTCGTTTCCATCCTGTTATAAACGAAAACATTATCTGTGTGTATGTGAAGACTACAACCTCTACAAAGGGACTTGTTTTTTGATAATAACAAAATATGGATGGACATTATCATGGAATTAATGAATATATATTATAGTCATGATATTATTAATATTATTTATAGATATTATATAATTACCCTTACTACACTTTAACCTTTTAAAAAATGATTACATTGATCGTGTGTATGAGTTTACTATATCCTCTATGAAGTAATGCAATTCATTTTTTAGGAATAGATTTGATGGATGATTATAAAATTTTATTTCATTTGTAATCATTAAAATTTTTTCATAATAAATATTATATAGATTTTTTATCCATGATCCCTTTGACCATTATAAATATAATGAAGTTGTTATGTTATTATGAACCGAGCATCCTCAAAATGCCGAATATGAATATAACTAACATGTTAAACATATAAGAACTTGTTATAATTTATATAAAATAGAAAATAATATATAATTACACCTAAATAAGCTCATAATAATGAATATAATGAATATAAATTAAATTATCAGAGATAAAGTGTATGTGAGGTGTGTTAGTCTTAAGGTAAGGGTTTCTTAACTCATTTTTTTTTTCAAAGGGTTATTTTACTTATTCATTAACCATTTGTGGAAAAATTTGTGAGTAATGGTCTATGATTATTTTATGTTTATTGAAAAAAGTTTTAATTTAATTTACTATTATTAAATATAATTATTTTATTAATTAAATCTCACTTTGACGTGACTATCTTTGAATTGGTTATCTTGTCTTAGTTTTGTTTTAATGAGACCTATTCCATAATAACAACTTTTCCATTCATTTGGTTTATATATTGATCCATTTATTTGATATATCATGAATTTATTTATATTAGTGGTATATATATTTTTATTTTGTGTTTTTCATTACATGGAAGTTATTATTAAATTGTTACTAAATCATGAAGGTTTTTTTTTCACAGTCTCTTCATAATTTTGGGTTTTTTTGTGTTTATGATTCCATATGAAGAATGATATTATATTTCTATCATAAAAACTATATGTTTTCATATAATTATTTTATTTTTAGGGTTTGAATCATTTTATACAATTTTACTTTCTTTGGCAGTCAATATGACCTAAATAACATTTTTAAGTAAAAATTACATTGTTTTTCCATTCGTCAGAAATATTTTTCTCCAATGTTAATATTTTCATTAAAATGTACCCATTAATTTTTAATATAAGGTATAGTTATTTTTTAAATACAATTTTAAGCATGTATAAATTTATATAAAATTTATTCAAATGAATTTCTTGTCATTTTCAAAATGTTGTACAATTTACTAGAGTGGTGAAAAAATGATTATTTTAACATTAACCACATGAATGAATTTTCCTTCCACCACGACTGCTATTTTCATTGAACCCACTATTAAATATTTCCATGAATATATTCAAATAAATTGATTTTCCAAATATTTTTGGATGTTTTTATATTTAAAATAAGTGATTTTAAAATGAAAAATGGTTTTTTTCTTGAAACATTTTCCAATGATATTTTAATATAAATTTTTTTATATCAACTTTTTTTTATAAATATTATGACTTAATAGGGATATAAAATAATTAATCCAAAAACTATATAACATTGGACATATGATGATCATGCAGTTATATTTTTTCCTTGGAAAAAAATCAATATTTCATATGATAGTTTTTAAATACAGATATTTACATTCATTATTTTAATATATTTATATCATTCTAACAGAAAACAATTTACATTCTATTAAATTAATTTCAAAATGTTATTTTGATTTTATACCTTTTTTATAATTTTTTTTAATTAATAAAAGTTTTCGGGGTGCATCTTAGTGTTTTTGGTATGTGTGTGGACCCCAATCTATAAATGAAAGTACAATAGTCAGTCTATGTTCTCTTCAATAGGGTTTTCCCAATGGTCAATATATGAATAATATTATAGGTATACTACAGGAAACAACTAGATAACCAGTTAAATACCACCAACTAGATTATAGTGTTTCCATAAATATATGCAGTTTTATTGTACCACGGGCTAATTGGTAGGACCACTGGTAGCATCTACTAATATTTAAAATTCACTAGTTCACTAGTGTCAACGTTCCAGGAAAGAATTTATGGGCTTGATTTGTATTTACACCACCCATAAGTTCCATGTTATTTATAAATTAATCCTCTTAAACTCAAATTAGACTAATTGTATTCTGAGAATCTATTGAGGAATTATTGTCTGTCCCAACTCATTCCACCAGTGGATCAAATCATAAATTAAAATATTGTTATTATCTATGTATGTTTACATTAAATTTAGACATGGATTACCATATTTTTTCAATTAACCATGTTTCCCATTATGGTTTGGAATTAACAAATAGTGGGAATTAAATATGCATTTTTAATCCAATTCATTTTTTTTATTTTTTGAAGGATTTAGGGATGATGATAGATTATTTAATCCTCATAGTCTAATGATAAATAATTTGTTAGGTATGTGTTTTATCTAGAATTCATTGATAATGATCTTATCAATTTAGGGAGTTATGATTAATAATTATTTATATAAGATTCCATCTTGATTCATAGGCCCTTTAGCTCATCACATATGGTTTTCTAATCAAAGTATCTTAAATTAAAAGTGTTTTAAGGATGTCGGTTTTGAGACATAGATTTATCTTGAGAAACATGAATGGATCTGTATGAAATTTCATTATAAAATTTATAATAGGAAAGAAACATGGTTTGAAATTATTAAATAATATTTTTTTAGAAATTGATTCTCTTTTTAGTGTTTTAAAAGTATATAGTTTTAAAGGATGTATTTTTTTGATTCAGGTATGAATTTTTTATTAATTAAATAATTGTTATATAGAAAATTTCGTCGATGATGAGGTAGGTATCCATCATTAGCGATTAAATCCTATACAATAGATTTATCCTACATGGTTAATGTGTGAAAAAATTTCTACAAAATAATACATCATCGATGGATTTACAACCACCGAGATCTCAGATCTCTCCTGCATACTCAATCCACTAGGGTTCCATCACCCTTATCTTCATCCCCAACCTTCACTTCTTTCTTAATAATGGCCTCTAGGGTTCCTTCTCACTGAATTGCATTCCCCAAATCTCCCATCTCTCATCAACATTGCTCTTTTAGGCTTTCTCCCCCATATTTCTCTCATGGTTAGTCTTCAATGTTTTAGGTCATGTTAGTCTTTATGACTTTGGTGAAAGTGCAGAGTCCCTTCCCCAGCATCCTCTTCTACACTCTAAACACATGGTTAACCACTCATTTATAGGTCGGATTAAGAGTTTTGGATTTTATGAGTTTTTTATAATTTTTATTCAAGTGGGCCTTAATATAATAATGAATCATTCCTTTTCATTAGGGTTTATACCCACATTCCCCATCCTATTTAATTGTTCGACTTTTGTTTTTACCCTATTTTATTCTTGTTACCATTATCTTTTTTGATCTATTCCCAGATCTATATCTTCTTTTCATTTACTCTTTGATGTGGTGTTCAATCAAATTTTTAGTCCTTTGTGATGGGTTTGGTATAAGGTGGTTATGATGTTGGTTTTTCCCTAATTTTGTTCATCTTCAAGAAGGATGAAATGAAGAGTTTCTCAGGCATCTTGTCGGTTCTAGAATGGTCTCTCCCCTGTATGTAGTGGAGATCCGTTTCTGTGGTGTGAAGGGTTTATGGGGTCATATCGAATTTCACCAGTGTTTGTTGTTTTAGGATGATGTGATTAAGATGTCAGGGTGAGTAGCTCTAGTGTCTCATATTTTTTATGTCTGTAATCCAATGAAAATAGTGTGCAAATACATATTCTTCATAGTTAATGTTTTGATAAGGTTCTTGTCATTTCTCCTATAAATGCTAGCATTTTTAAATCTATTAAATCCATGTTTTCACCATTAACTCTAAGGTGGTGTGGAAATATGGTCTGCATGATTATTTAGGGAGTGAGTCTGTGCAGAAGGTTTCAGGGGTATTTAGTCTTGAATAATTGATCGTCAATGGTATGTCCATCTTCTATGTCATTGTCTATGGTGTGTGGCTATGAATATACTGTTAGGGTTTGCTAGTTGCAGGATGGATGGTTCATGGCTCAAGGAATTAATGATTTTCTATTGGTTGAAATTAAAAATAGGGTGTTTAGAGATGGTTCTAGGTGCGTTGAGGTATGTCATGTTTGAATTTTTTTAATTTTTTTAATCAACATGATGAACATTGTTTTTTGGACGGTTGTGTATGATGCTATTATGATTTTTTCTATATGGTTTCCACTACTCCTTAAAGAAGATTAAAAAACGAATTTTGAGGATTGAAACACATTTAATTATTTGTGGCATGGAGTCACTCCCAATAGTGTAACATAACAACATAGATATTTTCTACATAGTTAATGTGCACAACAAGTGTCCTATTGATCACCATAACGTAGAGTTGATCCTCAATTAAAATATAATAGTTTACACTAATGGAACTAATTTTTTGAAATTATTTGTTCAAAATTAGTATATTTTATAAAGAAATTTTATAAAACTCTTAACAGAATCATAATAATTCCTTTTTTTTCACACACATAATATAACATTGCGTGTATGTAAATATTATTATAAATGTTGCAGTTAAGAGATATTTTACATAGAGAGTTGGTAGGTCTGTTGTTAGCATGGTTTAAAAATTTAGAGGTGATATCATGTCCCATGGATTTTGGATTATTATTTTTTGAGTACATTATTTGTTTTAAAGTATCTTGGAAATTTTTTAACCAATATTTTATAATAATATATTGTTATATTTTATTTGGATTACCAAAAAATTAAATAATTCTATAACCTAGTTTCAAATTATTTTCAGAAAAATCAATTCGGAAGACAGTCCTTGATGCCCATGTACTTTATGGTAGCCTGTGGGGATCAAAAACAACTATCAGTCCATGTCATGTTTGATTCGGGTAACATATGTTTAGTGTATTATATGATAGATTTTTATAAATTTGAATAAAATGTGATTTTTGAATATTTTTTTTATATGTGTGAATTTTTTTGTATGTTTTGGTAGACATGAGGTAATAATATAAGATAATAATGAATGGATTTTGTGTGAGTTACTAGAAATATATCAATGTAATGAACCTTAAGATACCACATGTTATTGGGAAAATTATCATTTTGACATTTAGAGAGTTATATAAAAATTATTTTTCTATATATTTAAAATTCCAGTTTAATTAAATAAAACTATATTTTAATTTATTAATGGATCTCATGATCTTATGTATCTTTGTCCATTGATGCCTGCTACCTGTCCTGATTCAATATGGAGGGGTTGTACCTTGATTGGATGAGGAAAGTATTTAGGCATAAGAATTTTATCACTAGAAGCTACTATATTTAAATGGAATGAATGATCCCTATGAGGTAGAGGATTAGTTTTAAAAGATCAAGTAGATTTTTTATTTATTTATTAATGAATCCTAGAACGTACAATGTATTGTGCACCTTATTCATGATTTTTAGTACGAGTTAGATGTGGTGGGAATCAATTGTTTTTAAAATAAGATTGAGGTCTTGGAGTGGATGTACTACATGAAAATTTACACTTATATGTTATATAAATACTATATGATCATGGAGAAATTGTTGGAGTTTCTCAAGATTGAGCTGGGACATCTATCTATGATATAATTTTTTAACCACTTCAATTAGAAATCAATATTTTTTTCTAATGTTGTATAGGAATATAAGATGATATCTTAGGTGTTTTAAAATTTAATTAGTTCTAATATCCTTCTTAAGGTGTTAATGTAAAAAAATAAACTGAAGTGTTAGATAGTGATATTATAGAATTACTAGACATTAAAGGGATGAAATTATTTATTGGTGTTTCTTTTCTCAATGGTGGAATCTTCAATGCTCCAATTTGACCCACAAAATTCGTTAACCATATGCCCTTGATTGTTTGGAACTCATATAGGAACTGTGGACACATGAAATGTTTTTAATCTTTATATTCTCCTCACCATAGTAGTGACTTTTGAAACATAGATGGTATATGGTACAAGATCAAACATCCTAGAATATAGGGTTTGATCCATAAGAATCTATAATTAATTAGTTATATAAAATTTTTGGAGTATCTAGTAGAGGTAGATAAGGTTCATGCACTTTGAGAGGCACCACTTCTATTCCATTTACCATGATGACTTCCTTATTTGATATTGGTTCCTCTCACTCCACTATATTGACATGTATAATGGATATTCTAAAATATCAAAAATAAATAATTCCAATAATTATGTAATTAGAATCAACTTTTAGATTGAATATGGAGTAGTGTATTTGATACCCCTCATGCACATTATTTATGTGTAATGTTGAGATGATTTGGGATTTGTTAGTTCTAGAATTGAATATCTTAAATATGTTTATCTAGATTGATTGATTTATCACCCACACGTTTCATATTTATTTTGATCAACTATGGGAATTCTTTAATTCATATTATGGTAAATCATGTAAGCTTTATGAAAAAATCGATCCAAGGTCCAGTCAGTTAGAGTCATCCATTATATAACATAAGAAGTTGTTATTTTTGTTATGATCAATATTGGAATAGAAATCATGAAATGATACTATTCCATCAATGGTAAAAATGTTTCCTAACATGTTTTTGAATGACATCTAGAGTTTTCCATTTTTGGGGGAGGATTGTTTATTTATTAACTTAGTGAAAAATTCCAATCAATATCGATGTTTCCCAACAGAATAACTCTAAAATAATTGAATGATTTGAATATTTTGATTGATTTTTTTGGGAGAAAATGAATTTATATTCCCACATATGTACCCTCAGGTATCCTGATTCTTTTCTCTAATTTGGACATTTACAATTTATAAATTATATAACTATCAATAAATTGATGTTTATGAAAAAATATTATTTTCACCACATTGATTATTTGTTCGAATATTAATTATTAAATTGTGTGTTTTCTAATTTTTATTTCTCGGTTGGTTATCACCAAATTAGAATCAGATATTAAGATATTACTATGAATATATTTATTAAAAGGTATAGAAATTTCAATTACATAGTGATGTTTTTTGGTTTAAATATAACTGATCTTGTATTTATGGATTTGATTAATCAAATCATCCACAAGTTTCATAAACCATCTATCAAAATTTTCATTGATGACATAATTGAGTACTCTTTGTCTGCAAAAAATTATTTATGTAAAATGATTTATGTTTCTGAAATTTTAACGAATTTTAGTATTTATGAATAATTATCAATGAACCAATTTTCAACTCATGAAGTTATGTTTTGTGGAAAAATAATTTTAGAAAATGGTTTCTGATTTTATCCAAAGAACATGTTAGTAATTATATCACATAAAGAGACAAAAACAAAGTGGATATAATTTTCTTTTGGTTGGCTGGATAGTAGTGGTTGGTTTTAATGGATTTCATATACATTTCTTTTCATCTGACCTCTCTCACCGAGAACATGGTGAACATCGTATGAGGATTAATGTTTCATACTTCCCTTGATGAGTTAAATTATTAGTTTACATTGACACTAATTTTCAATTTACAAGAGGTGATAAATGGTTATTTAGAGTACCTTTATGATTTAGTTTCTATTTTTGACTATATCATTATATAGGGATATCATATATCGACTTATGGATCACATCACCTTCATCCTCTTGATGACAATTACAAAACACATGATTTGGATATTGTTATGGTTTTCATGTGAAAAAAAAATTGAAGCACTATCATTTTTGTATTAATTTTACAATTTAAATTTACCAGAATACCTTGCATTATATATTTATAAAAAAATATTTGAAAGTGTACAAGCAGTGATGGGTGGAATACTTACAATCATTAGACATTTAAATTGACAATCCATCATGAAAAGGTTATTTTGTGGATAATATTCATTGAATATAGTTAACTTATTTATCATAAAATAAAGAAAAGGAAGAGTAGAATTAGATGGAATTATTTATTTGATGCTCTTAGGATTCATGGTCTGAGTGTTTGGTAATGTTCTAGAAAGTTATAATGTGACTACCACTCTTCTAGATATGACTCTTACGAATAAAAATCAGTTTTATTACTTCATTAGAATCATTGATTCTTTATATGGGGGGAGACTTTAATTAAGTTGTATCTTTGCTCAGAGTTCATCCATTTATTTCAAAGATGATATATTCTCCCTTCATCTATCAAAAACTATATTTTAGGAAATTTTCACTATCATTTGTGGGATATCTAACCTATAACAACAAATATGTTTTATATGATGAAACATCATTATTGATTTTCATGGATGGGAAAAGACACATATGACTTTATATTTCATTGTGATACTTGAAAAGAAATAAATATCAAGCACCAAAATCCTTTATGTAAATTTTTAGACATGTCCCATACCAACAAGGAAGTGGCATGTAATTTTGATGGATTTGAATATTGGGTTACTCGAAAATCACTAAAGTCATAATGAAATATGAACAATTATTAATATGTTAACCAATTCACCTCGATTTATATTGATCTTTGAAAAGACTAAATTGTAGGACCCATGAATGTTCTTTGTAAATGATATTTAATGGATTTATAGAGTTCCCATGGCCATTGTCTCAAATAGGGACCCTTATTTTACCTCATCATATTTATGGGGATCTGGGATGAAATTGGAACCCAATTCAGGTTACAAAATCATATCAACCATAGAAATATTGTCAGAAATAAAGAGATAATTAAATTATGTAAGTTATACTTTGTTCCTTTGTCATGGACATCAGATTTTCTTGGGATAGTAAATTAGGGATGGTTTAACTTTCTTATAAATGTAGACACTATTATTCCATCAATATGACACCATTCAAAGAATTATATGGACATGTTTTCACCTCTCCACTGAATTGGACAATGGTTGGAGAATATACATTAGTTTAACCATTAATGTTTTAGTTGATAATGATGTAGATATAATTAGTTCATCATTGATTGTTGATGTATCGTATCCAATAACTAACTTATGACGATTTACATCATCATCCTTTATAGATTTGAGTTAGTGATCCTAGTTTCAGTAATGCCACAATCTATTTTGGTATTAAATTTCTCAATATAAAGTAAATCACACTCCAAGGTTTTTGGAATTATATTTGATCATGGAATGATTGGATAGAAAGATTTTTGCTTGTATTTATGACCTAATTGTATCTTGATTTCAGTTTTTTCCATGTGTATCAAAATAAAATATAGGAATAAGACATTTCAAAAATTATAAACATAGAAGTCATTTACAAGGAACCTGGAATATCTATTATGGATCAACTAATTTAGGTTCTTGATATTCAAGTGAAGAATCTACATGGAAGTCCAATATGTCAAGTTTTATTATTGTGGTAGAATAGTTCTTAATAACATGATACATTATAAGGTTAGTATTTGATGATGGAATAGTGGAATTGAATATTTGAAAGATATATTTCATTGAAATTTATTTTCATTGTGGAATAAAATATTATAGGGATAATTTTATCATCCAAATGATTTTTTCAGGTATTACCCCATCCATGTTCATTTTTTGTTTCCCCTTGGGATTTAAAATTCTTACATTGTCTTCATAGTGGGTTTTAGATGAATAATGTTTTATTGGGGAATATTTATCTTCTTGTATAAGTTTGGACTCAGACATATTTATGTAAGAGCTATAAGTAATCCACCATCTCTCTAATAAGGGATAATATCCAACCAATGGAAGGTGGGTGGTAGATGTTTCTTAATAGAAAACCTCTATCCATCTAGTTCTGTGTCTAGATGTGAATTAATTCCTCCATGTACACTAGAAATTTGGTAGGATGGTCTATATATTCTTCGATTCTACTAAATACACCTACCTATTATGGGAATCCAACAGCTCACTTATGGAATAATTTTAGGAAAATAATGTAATTGGTAGTTTAATAACATGACCACCTTGAAATAATATTTTAATTTTAAATTAACACCCTTCAACTCAAATAAAAATAACATGATTTTGAGTCCCCTTTATGTTTTTACATCTTATAACTCATTCCAATGGTAGCTATAAGTAATGATCAAAACCATGTTCTTATCTTTTATATAGATCATAGTTTTTTGTCTTAGATCTCCTCCATCTTCCAATTTTACCTGTTTCAATAAATTACTTCGATTCATCGATAGTTTGATTTGTTTACCTGAGTTTCTAATTTAATTTATTTTAGTGTTTTTGAAAAATTGAATGTTGGGGATTATATCCTAAATCCTCATGGTGTGTAGATCAAAAATTGGGGTGGATATTATTCTCTTTGGACTTATGTTTTATATTTCATGTGAATTTAGATAGTTATGATTGGGGATTCTTGATCTCAGATCCCTTCTAGATTCTTATAGCCTCAAATAATTTTATATTTTGGTTTAACCATGGGTATCCTCATTTATGATATTTCAATGAAGGTGGTTTCATAACAATGATTTATCATTTCAGCCCTAAATTATTTCTACTTGACATTGATTTTAAAAATTCATTTATAATTATGAATCATTTTTTGACAAAGGGAATTAACATTTGTTCTGTTTTTTCAAATGGATTCCCCCTTTAGTGTTTTAAATTGGAATGACTGTAACTAATGTAGAGTGTAGTTTCACGTATTATTTTATCTTGAGTAAAAAAATTTTGGTAAATTGAATGTGCTTAATTACAAGGAAGGTTGAAATATAAAAGAGGGACTATTTACCCCTATTTTAAATCAAATAGGGTATTGTTTTCACAATGATACTTAATTTGTGCCTAGGAGTCAATATTAGGAGTGTCATATTACCCCATGTACATGATATTAAAAGGGATATTTTCAAACATAGTGGCATATTGAAAAGTATAATATAAATTAGAACCTTATTAACCTTTAATATTTTGGTACTCATTTTATTATTTTCTCTAAAAGTAATCCTTGGAAATTTTAATAGTTTTTTTATTGGATTAATTTAGATACATTACTAATTACTTTTTTTTTATTTTTAAATTGGTGATTTATCAATTATTTATGATAATATTTATAAAATACATTGTTTCGAATTATAAAGGCATGGTTTGTGTATTTTTTAAAAGTCTATTGTGGAAACAATTGGTTTGATCCTACTCAACTATTTTTCTCATGCTCTATATACACCACTAGGTGTATATAGATCTTGTTATATTGTATTCATGAAAGGGATACATTAGGTAAGGAGGTGGAATGTTTTCTCATTAGCAGGGAGTGAGATTTTACAAGTTACATCTTGTCACATGGTGGTTGATTTTACAAATTTTGAGTATATTGGTTATTTTTATGTATATTAGAGCATCATTAACAAAAGTCATTCTATTATCATAATTTTTAAACACTGAAATAATATATATATATATCACCATTTTTAATTTATTTATGGAAAAAACTATTCTCAGTGATAGTTCGTGATAAAATAGTACTTTTTACCACATGTTGGTAATCAGGAGTGACATTTCATCCATGTCATGACTAATTATTATTATAGAATCCTTTAGTATTCTGATTTTTTTCATGAAAATTATTTATTGTTTTTATAATCCTGCCCATTCATATAATGAATTCATTAGACTTAGTATCTCATTAGAGGGGCCTATTATATCACCTCAATGCATTGATATGTATTTTCAGGCAAAGTAGTGTAGGTATTTGGTGTATTGATACCCAATTATTTCTGATTTTGAGGAATGAGGCCTTGATAATATGTCTGTGATACCTACTAAGAAGGCCCTAAAATTGAGATTATAATGTATAGTAGTATATATAACATAATTATAAATTCATTTTTTATTATCCATGAGATAATTTTTGATATTATGTCATCCATGGATATATTCTCCTTTTATTTTATAAGTTATATGGAATATCTGATTATTTTCTATCTAATCTATATTATTCATGATATCTTTATTCAAAGATATCTTCTAATGTACACTTTCTATTAGTGATTATATAATATCCCCATTTATTGTGCATTTTCTTCCTCAAGATACCATTAATATATTTATAAATTATTTATAGGATATATTAGGATAATTAATAATGTTTTCCCAACAATGTAAAGTTGTATTTCATGTTTTCGACTCTAATGTGAGAATTATTTTTGTATCTATTATCATAAGAGTATTAAACCATTCGGTTCTTCAAGATGTGATAACTTTTATGTTTCCCAAATATACTAATTTAACACTATGGTATCAGTTAATTGATTTTAGTGTAATATTTTGTATAAAAATAATTTTATTAAGACCATTTTGAACTAGATTTAGGGAAACATAGATTAGAAAACATAACCCTTTGATATATTTTAGAGATAAATATATGTGTAGATCAATATCAAGAAGATTTGGTAAATTAAATATTTTGTGGTTATCTTGTCAAATAAATAACAATATTGATATTGGATTGTTTATGAGACTATAAAATAGATTAACATAGGGTTAATAATTCTTAAAATGGAAGACTTATTATTAAATTGATAACCACCTTTTCATGATGAGTGGGTAGAATACTACATACTAGGATAGATACAGCTGAGGGATATTCTAGGGATAAATCACATTTTATTTATAAAAAATTGTGATGAATGGGATAATATATCTTACAACAACCTATGATATATTATAATGATATGGGAAAACGTGTCATTTTTGTGTAAGTCAATGGTTGATCATGAGATTAATGGGATATATAACACCTTTTTAGTTTTATGTGATATGAGTTCAAGATTATTAAGGATATTTTTTGAGACATTTATGGGAGTACAACCATTGAGTTTTGAATATGTTTTAGAGAAATGGTTATTTTTGGAAGAATTATTTTTATTTTATGTAAATTAATTGAATGAAATTGATAATAATTTTTCTTTATATGATATTTTATGTCGATATAATAATTTATAACTACAAAAATAGTGTTATAATGTTTTTGGAATTTGTGTGTTATCATATAGATAACCATGTAATTGAAATCTCTTTTAGGGATGAAGTGATAAAAGTTATTCATGAATATGATCACTATATTTTTTAGAATGTGATATGATTAACCTAAAATAATATTATTATATTGGATTAAGTTCCATTATTGGGAAAAATATTGAGTTAGATTGTAGAATAATATATGTATTTTTGGTATTTTTTTGATTTACATTATTTTTGGGAAATATTATATATTTTTTTCGAATATCTGATTTGGATATGTTTTGTGATCATGGGATGATATATGATCATAGAATTGAAATCATTGGGTTTAAATTTTTTGTGACATATTTTAAAGGGATTAAAGGTGAGTTATTATGGAATAATTTTATATTAATATTTTGGTGGTATTTCTATGCATTTGGATATTAATGTAATATTAATATATATGGTGGTTTATTCATATTGGATATTAGCTTATTATGTGTTAACCATTTTTTTTAATACATAAAAAGCCCTGGAAAAGTGATCCTAATTTATTATATCTAATTATCTGATAAAAGTTATTTTTAGTGATTCAGACATGAAAAATTCTTTTTTCATATTCATTTCCTTGAGTAATAGATGAGATTGAAGTAGAAATTCATAAAATCAGAAAAAAAATGAAATTTTACTAATGAAATAGATTGAGTTAAATTAAATATTTTTTTATATATTGATTGTGAAAGAATCCTCAAAATATGGAATAATGATATCATAATAAATATTTTATGGTTTTACCATCATTAGTGATGAATTTGTTATATTAATTTTTTATACAGATTTTTGTTTATTTGGTTATTATGTTTCTAATGATCATGTTCTATATCACTCTTTATTCTTACTTGGATGTTATTTTCCTCCTAAATTTCCTTATTTTCAGGTCTCAAAAGTTTTCTTCCTTAGATATTGTTTTAGAATTTATTTTTTATGTAATATATTAGATAACGAGTGGTAGACACAACATCGTTCTTAAATTATCCTTGACAAACTACAATTTAAACATGTGCGTTGTAACATAGTTGTTGGTTTGGAAATTATTATTATGAATAAATATATTATCAATTATATATATAATTTTTTTATTAAAAAAATAAATAATAAACAAATATTTATTAACATTTGGTTATATATTGAATATAAAATCATTTAATTATAAAATAAGAAATTTTCATATGACTTATTTTATAAGTGAAATGCATTTTAACTTTAATATATAAAATTAATATCTATTGATAAAATATTCAAATTAAATATGAAGAATTTATATATTATTTATTTAATTAAAATTAATTCAATCATGTATAGTGGACAAGTAATTAGAATAAATTCATTTTATGGTTTAAAAATAATATTTTTTCAATAATGGGTTTTATATCATTTTCGTCTCGAATATCTTAATTAATTTATGATATTGTTTTCAATTGTATTATAAAATAATTATGTCATTTTTAAAATATATATTCCATAGTATGATTATGATGATTTTTTGTGTCTTTGAGAAATGAATGATTTTTTAGTGAATAATAGAAATGTAGCCTTTAGAAAACAACAATTTTTTTTCTTTAAATAAAATATTTTAAAAGAAACATCAAAATTTTTATTTTTTATTATTTTAGTATATTTCTAATTTAATTATGCACAATATAATTTTTTAAAAAATAAATCATATCATATTTAATTTTGGTATAAGCTGGGTTTTAGTTTTAAAATCATATTTTTCTAATAACGAATTTTCATTGAATTTTAAAAATTTATATTAAAATTTATTTCTAAAATTTATAAAAACTAATCATTAAAAATTCATTCATTATTTAGAAATATAATTTTAAAATTTTGTAAATATTTCACTGTAGTTATTTGTTTTTATGAATGGTAATCACAGAAAATATTTGTCACCTCGTTCATGGTAAATTATTTAATTAAGATTGAATATAATGATATAAGCATTTAAAAATAAGTATAAAATTTTCCTTATTACAATTTGAGGATTTTATTCTAACTAGAAACACCCAATATTTGAATATATTTAAGAAATTTTGAATTTTTCTTTGATAAGGACCAATATATTATTTTTCGTAAAGAATAATTAAAATTTTCAGGATCTTTATTTTAATATATCTAATAAATTTTAATTGGGCTAATATAATTTATTATAATTTATAAATGGGTAGTTTTAAAATGAAAAAATTATTATTATTTTTCTATTTGTTTATTTTTATTTTTTATTGATGGCATAATTACCATAAAAATTCTTACACAACCATGATATAATGCTTATCCAAGTCGAAGAAAATTACTGTTAAATGAATATAAAAACAATAAAAGATTTTTTTTGATAAATTATGGAATTATATATATTTTAAAAAAATTAAATTATAATTAGTGTCAAATGGTTTTATTTTTGAATTTAATTTATATCTTTATGTCTTTGATGTTAAATTAAATAAATAGTCAAAAATGACTTTAATGTTATTTTGTGTAATATTCTATTCGATTAAATGATTTTAAAAATAAAAAAATATATTTAATGATGTAATGTGGGATGTAAATTTTCATAAAATATCATCTATAGAACATTTTTAAGCCACATTCCATCTAATATGTAAATTGCTAAAACATAAGTAGTCAAAAAATTTGTTTTTGTAATTAATGATATAAAGGGTTAACGATGGGTTATACAAAAAGATTTTGATTATAATGAAACATAAACATAGAAAATATTTTTTTAAAAGTTATTTAATATTTTTATGTAATAAATTACTATTTATTCCCATTTGGTTCTACATGACATGATTATGGTATTTATTGTATTTTACGGTTCTTGAAAAGTATTGTTGTTACCTTTCCCCGTCTTACAAAATGACACCTCCCATACAATATTATAAATATTTATTAACTAACTTAGATTTATCACCCCATAAAAACCTCTTGTAAGTTTATGTAGATACATTAAATATTTTAAAGTCTTCTTAAAGTACCAACCCAAATTTCCTTACAAGGAGATATAAAAGAGGATTCCCATAGAATATGGATAACACATAATTAAATTCTATCATTTTATTTAATTTTTACCTTCATTAATTCATTATTAACCTTATGATCATTCATATAATTGAATTTTGTAATTATTATTGAATAACTGTTATTTATATCATTTTCCATGTTATAGTAAATGAAAACATCCCTTATGTGTATGTGTGGACTAGCTTCTCCAAAAAGTGGCAAGTTTTCTTTTTCAAAACCACATCACAAAGTTGTAATTATGATGTTTTTGATTAATATAGTTATGATATTCATGATTTTTTTATTTTTTAATAATAATATACTACAAATATTTTTACCATTCTTCCAATTAAAAATTATTATGTATCTGTTGCATATATATGGACTACCTCATATAAGAAGTGATGTGACTCACTTTTCTTGTCCACATTTTATAGATGATTATAAAATTTTATTTAATTTCAAAGAAATTATAATTAATTCATGAATAATATATTATATATGATATATCAATTTTCACTTTTATTATGTTCAACCTATAATTTTTTTTCGAATATAAACTGAATGCCCTCAAAACGTCTAACCTAAACATAAATTACTTAATAAATAAATATTTCAGTATAGTAGGTTAATTAAAAGGTATAATTATTTGAGAATACATTTTAAAAGGTTATTAATTATGTATAAAATTAATATAATTTTTTATATGGAAGATAAAGTGAGTATGTTATGAGATGTACTATAAATAAGGGGTTTCTTAAATGAACTTCTTTTCATTGTGTTAAATTACTACATCATTTGACTTTGTTATTCCAAGATTAAGAGAGTGATGTAATATTAGTATTTTATATTACATTAAAAAAAATTTATTTACATTTTTACTCATAATAACATCATTGATTAATTATAATTTCAATTTTATAATTTTTGTCCGCGGTTTCTCATATCACTTTTTTTATCGTGATACGTAAGAGATATTCAACACTTGTTTAATTAAGGTGTTAGATACACAATTACATTTATATTTTATATCATATATCTATTATTTTCATGGTATTTATAGTTACATTTGAATTTTTTTCTTTCACAAGGATTATGATTCAACTGTTATTAATGTAGTAATGGTTTACTTCACAATCTCTTCCCTATTCATGATTGATTATTTTTATGTTTCAATTTGATGAATAATATAATACTTATATCATAAACCACATATATTTTAGTCTAAAAATTTTATTTCTTTGGGTTTTTATAATTTTTTATAATCTACTTTTTTTATCTGTCCTAAAGACCAAGTTAATGATTTTAATATGATTAGACAGCGTTTTGTTTAGTTTTTAGTAACATTTTTAGACAATATCAATATATTATTTTTGTATTTTGAAATACTATTTATATTATTGTAAAATGATTTATTATTGAAATTTTTATCATTGTTTAAATGTTTTATAATGCTTTAAAATGAAGACTATAGTCATTTTTCAAATAAGGTACATTTTAACAATAGTACAAATAAAATCTGTGATTTAATGTTTTCCACAAAAATGACATTTCCTTCTATAAAAAATATTCCTTTTTTCATGAATATTGTTATATATATTTCTATAAATATTTTCTGAGAAAATATATTTTGTAATAATTTGATTTTCTATTATTTTAAATAATTTATTTCATAATGAAAAGGGTATTTTTTCATGAAATTTTCCTCTGATATTAGAGAACTATTTCCATTTACTTCCACTTCCTTTGATGAATCATATAATTTTTGTTTTATTAACTTTACTGATTTTATATTCTATATTACTATAGATGAATATTGGTTAGAATTTTTTATTTTTTGATGGAAAATATTCACATTTCATATAGATTTATATATATATATATATATATATATGTTCATCATGTGAAATATTTATTACTCATATAATATATATGATCAATTATTATTAAATTTTAAATATTGGGAATATCCCATTAAATCCACTTGATTCATCAGTTATTCCATTTGTAAAAAACTAACCATGGTTTTGGTGCATGTCTTCTTAATTATTTAGGATATCATGGAACTTGTCATTGATGATATATTTATGATGTATTAGAACCATGCTATGTTTTTATGATTATGATGTCTATAATTAGTAATTACATCATTATGAAATCATTTATTATTATCCATTTTATTATAATTATTTTAATGTAATCCATGGATGTATTCCCCATTTATGATATTATTAATGTGAAATATTTGCTTATTATTTCTCTTTTGAAATTATTCATTCATTATTTAATCTATGATAAATTTTTTTTTGTATTTTTTATTTTTCTATGATTCTAATATCACCCATTATTATGATATACATTCCCTAAGATACTAAGAATGGATCTATGAGATATTTTAGGGATATAATAGAAGACAAAATAATGTTCCCAGTAAAACATTAAGCTTTATTTCATGTTTTCAAATGTAATGTGAGAAACATATATGTATCTAGTCTCTAAGGCCTTATAAAAATGGTTATACTTTAGGATAATATGTCTTGTGACTTATGGAAATAAAATGAGGTAACTATTGACAATGAGTTACTAGAGTAAATTTATTTCAAGCAAGGTTCGTTCTCAGTCGTTATTCATTCCCTTTTATATTTTAATTTGGATGTAGTGGGGGAATTATGTGAAAAATTAATAAATTTTGGGAACATAGATTTTGATCTTATTTAAAAAAATAAAATCATTTTCTAACATATTTTCATATACCGTTAAAATGAAAGATCATAGGGCTATACATTTCTTAAATGGGTCTTCCAGTGAGATCTTATCTATAACTGTCATATAAAAATAAATGAATAAAATTTTAAATAAATAATAGATAATGATGAAAATTTATTTTATAATTGAACATTAATATATTATAAAGTCTTACTACTATTTAATGGGGAGACATTTTTGTTCACTTATTTTTATCTAAACACTCATTTTTTAGAATTGGTTTTTGACGTTTTAGATACAAAAATGATTTCCAATATCATGTTTGATAAAAAATGTATCCAACTATATTCCATAAATTAAAAACCCCTCTTCCTAATCCCATTAATATCTATAATATCAAATTTTAATTATGATTCAATGATAAAATTAAGGATAAATGAATCATATAATTTTTTAAATGTTAAAAAATACATGATAACTGAGATATTTTACTAATATACACTCCAACAAAAAAATAGTTCCCTCTGGTCAACACATTTCTAGATAGGATAATCGATACTAATATTAATTCAATTATAATGCGCCATAGAAATATTATTATTCATTGATGTTGGTTATACAAGGTTACCCTTATAAATGAACTAAACTAGATATCTTTTCACACTTCCACTACTATGTGAATGTTCTGGTAAACATTTATTCACATGTATATAATGTTTAGGTATATTATCCATTGTACTCTAAGAGGACATAATAACAACATGGTCACTAGTCGTAGGATATTTAATTTTATTAATTTTTTCACAAATATATGTTAAATTTATTAAATTTCTTTATATTGTTATAATATTTACATGAAGTAAAATTTCAAACATCTGTAGATGTTTCACTTCCTCCATACTATTTAAATAATGAATAAATAATAATTTAATTATATACTATGAAACAGTAATTAAATAGACGTATATTAATCTTGTAATTAAATATTTTAAGGTTCACAAGATAATAAAAAAATTGAAATATTAGGGAATATAATATAACTGAAGAATAAAATGGACCTAAAAAAATGAAATATAGATTTAACCATGCAAAACAATAATGTCAGGATTACTAGATTAAGAATTGTTCCAAAAATTGATGTATATAAATTTTTTTATAAACATAGATGAAATTAAGATGATATAGTAATAAAAAAAATTAATCATACAAAAATTAATTTGTTGTTAAATATGTAAGTTTAAATTATGAACATAAAAAAATTATTTACCAAAAGTATTATGATACTAACATATTATTTTCTTGTATAACTTATATCAAATAATTCTTTATAACACACTCCATGTTTATAATGTATCCTCTATTATTGTCATGTTTATTTAATATATGGGGAAATTTCATATGATTACACATCATCATTAACATTATATTTACTCATGTTTTGTTTTTCCATGGAATATTATACATCCATGAATATTTTATTATTCAATAGTATAAAAAATATTCTTCAAATTTGTTTCCCAGATAAAGGATTTCACTTTGAAAATAATTCATTTTAAATATATATTTTTGAATCCAAAACACATTTTCATTGTACTATTACTAACTTACCAATCAAACAAAAACATTGGTAGTACAAATTTAAAGTAATCAATTTCCTATATTTAATAAATAACTATACAATAATGTACTTATTCATAATATTTTTTAACTTTCTCAATTGAAAAATTCATTAATTTAGTGATGATCATTACTTCACTATTTTGAATGATATTTCTATTGAGTATATTTTTTTATTTAAAATATAAAACATTAAATTTAAAAACTATACCACAAGTTATAATTAACACATGAGACTATTTCAAACAATTTCAATGTTTTTGATATAGACAAATCAACTCTAATGGTCTCATTAAACCATGATACTACCTCTTTTTTTAAACACATTTATTGACCATAAATAATTTATTGTCAAATATCATATTTTAAATCATATAATATGTGATGACATATACGGTTGAACCTTACCTTTTTTTTCAAAATGTATCAATGTTCATTTTTATTTTGTTAAATATTACCAATATTAATTTTATTTAATGGATCAACTTATCTTGACTATTGAAATTCACAATAAATAATTTTGAGAGAATTATGCACTCAAATTCATATAAGATGTTAATATTGAACTAAACCATGTAGTTATATATTTTAAAATAATATATATCTTTGTTCAAAATGGACTATTAAATCATCTATTTACCATTATCACATATCATTATAAATATTATATTGAACATAAATAGACATGCCAACATAATTTTATACCTTAGTTAAATAAATCTTTGTAAGCATAGTTATTCCACAAAATGGTAGAACGTATATAACATGTTTATAATGTATAATGAATTATTTCTTTCCCACATATTTAATATATTTGAATTTATTATTTTATAGAAATGGATTTGAAAATGATGAATAAAATGACTATCTTTTTTAAATAAATTTATAGAACCCATTTTATTATAACTGGTGGTTTTTGTTACATCAATAGATAAAAATAATGATATTTCACGCCTATCAAGTTCACATCTTATAATGACACCAAATTTTTCTCAATTTAATAATAAAAAGTCACTACATTTATTACATGAAGAAATTGATATAATTAAACATTATACCCTATATAATGTGTGATAAGTTGATGGTAAGTATAATTGTTTTTATTTTTTATTGGGAGATAACTCCATTAAAATTCCATTTGTAATTAATTCATATATTTTTAAATCTAATTTTAATTATTTTATTTTAAATAAAAAGGTGTTCAAATAATGTTATATATATATATATATTTACATTCCTAAAATAAATGTTATGTTCTCCCTCTAAAAATTACCAACATGGAATATTTAATAATAAAGACAATTTATTCCATGATTCTTTTTATATTATAATTCATGTGTATTAAAAATAATTTGGTATTTTATATTTTTTGAATATTGAACATTTGAAAAGGGTATAGGTTGGGGGGTTCAGACTCTTGGAAACCATTAAATTATTTTTTTAATTAGTTTTAATGGGGAATATTTTTAAAAAATGTTCGCTAAACCATTTATTAATTACCAAAAAATGTCTGGATGTAATTATTATATTTTTTTTAAAGAATTATTTTATCAAAGTACATTTATTATATTATAGTGAGGGATTTAGTGTTAGATTAGTTTTTGGGAGTGGTAGTTGCGTCCCTATTACCAAATTAATATAGGAGAGGCCACCAAAAACATGGTTCAAAGTTAGTGTAATAAATAATAACCCATTATCCCATATTTCCATCTTAGTTAACAGGTAGGAGTGTATTATCTTTATAGTGGAGCATCAGGTACAAGATAAGGTAATAATTAGTACCCACTTGTATTATAGTTGCATTTCCCTTAATTGGGTTTTTAGTTCTTCTTATAAAACTTTTACAAACATTATTTCTCCAACCATTAACCCATCCATGAGTTAAATAATCCATAGGAGTTCCTCCACACACAAAATAATATTACTATTATATATATCATTCTGTTTTGACATGTCTTATATTAGGGAAATCCTTTTTATGTATTCCTAACCTCTCATATATTTTATTTGTGGGAGTGTTTTCAAATTATTATTATTATATATAAAATAAAAAATTTACCGTTTTATTTATATAAATTTAATTTTTTGTATTATACTAGAATAAAGTTATTTTACGTGGGGTGTTTTCTCCTTGTAGACTGAGTTTGGTTGTTATTACCATATGATAATGTTTATGTGGGATTTCATGTACCCTCAAACATATGGGTGTTTTACCATGCCTTTATTTCTATTTACTAAGGTGTTAATGTAATTTTTTAGGTAATATATGAAACTTTCCCCATTAAAAGGATGTTATGAGTGTTTTGGATTGAGTGTGACCTACATGTAGTGTTTGGGTATAATGTTATAGTGTAATCTTCATTTTTTTTAATTTCAACAAGATTGAGATACTGAGACTGTTATATGTATCAAAAGGTGTGTTGATTGCATTATGGAAATTTTTTCCAATATTATTCAATTTTTATGATTAAAAGTCTTGTGATATATAGTATGGGATGGTTGAGATGAGTTGATTATTGGGTGTAACTAGTGGGTGGAATATACATGGATACTCTGATGGGGTTAGTGACTTATAGTGTGAGTGTGTAGACATTGTGTATACCTTTGTTTTGGTTTTGGTCGATCCTCATTAGATTGATTTCAATATGATGTTTATATTTTACATTTAGCATTACCATAGATGAGATAATTGGTTTTCCCTTTTATGGAGGTCAGCTTTGTTATCCCCACATTAGGGCCACTTCCAACGGATGAGACATATCAATGGAACCCTAATCTATTTATTGAATGGTTTAGATAATATAGATTGTCATCAAGGTTATACAGTTCGTTAATATACATTCTTTGTTGATATGTTTTAATATGACATACCTATGGGAACTTACCCAAAATTGTATGACGAATTATATTTTGTTGGAGGTTGGATATATTATTCAATCCATTTGAATTTTTATCATTTTTTAATGGTTGATTCATTGGTATGAGATGAAATTTCAATTCAATACTAACATAATAATGTTTGTTCTAGATTTATTACATCATATTTATTTCAGGATGAACCACCATGGGTGGATGGTTGTTTTATTTTTATTTTTTCCCTTCAAATAAAAACAATCCAAAATATATATTTACTTATTTTATGCACATTGTGGTAGTGACCTAGTTGATTTTTATACTGACAATAAGAATAATAACCATTGTGTGAAAGTATAATTTTTTATGTTTTCATAGTGAGGTATGGTCTGGTAAATTTGGTTGATGGATTAGATGATCCAGTTTTTGATTGAGTTGTAACATATAATAACTCTATGATCCATTAATATTATCTCCTATAATATTATTTTATTATTGTCTATATGTATTGTATTTATCCAAAACATTTGGGGACCATGATTTAATTTCTCAAATATGATTGACATGGATATTTTTTATTTTTAATTATATGTGATTTATCTGGAAGGAATATAAGTGTGATTTTCTATTTTTATTTATTATTAACACTTCTAATATTTTTTTCATGAATGACTTGTTAATGAGGATATAGTCACCATAGTTTATGTCGTTAACCATCACCACTAGTCAACAAACTCTTTCATATAAAGAATCTTGCATAGGTTCATGTGGTGATATGACTCTCGAAGTGTCACTTCTATTTTTATATTTCATATTTTATAATGAATGTTGAATTAGATATGGTAAAATAGTTTAATTATAGGAATGTTAAGGGTTTGAAAAAATTATATATAATAAATAATATGGACGAGTTTATGTGTTTACTTGAATTGGATGACTATTATAGACAATTTATTTATGATTTATATTAATTTGTAGCATTTATTCCATTATTTACACTACAAGGGTGAAATTTTATTGGACCAATACAAATGATTCCACATTTATTGAGTTAAAAGGGAGGCATAAACATATTTTGTTTCATATTCTACTAGACTCGGAGAAGAGTTATGGGTATTTTTACTATGACCAACTGGGAAGAACTAGTATACCTAGGATTTGAAGAGGTTTAATAAATTATATTCCCTATATTTTTAGATCTAGTATCTCTATTGAGTGAGTTTTGATGTATATATATAACTCATGATCTTATGATACATATTCTATTAGAATGTCATGAACCTGTATCCTTTGGGTATGTTAGCTATATAAATTTAACATTAATAGGCATTAAACCCTAGAGAGGGGGAACTCCATGGATTTTTTTAATCAATAAGGAAATTAATAATGTAGTTTAATTATATAGTTAGGGATAAAATTTTATTACACTTTTTTTAAAATGCTAACTAGAAATGATTGAGGAGAAAGATTCCATGAATAGTTCCCCTATGGTGGTAACTTTTTCACTAGTGTATTGGGTGAAATATATCAAGATATTTTATTTATATTAGTTTATGATAATGAATAATTTTTTCTTTGTAATGAATTTAAATGGATGAAGATTAAATAGTAATTGAGTGATTTATATATTTGGAAGGGTGGTAGAACCCACTACTATGAGAGAATAGTTGACTAGAATCATCTATACCAATAGATTGGTGGTGTCTCAAATTATTATAAAGTAATCACACAATTTTAGTTAAGACTTATGGTGACCTCAAACATGGAAGGATTTAACAATCTATATGGATCATTTTATTTAATACTAGAGGGTGATGGAAATGAATCAATGACAAAGAGAGCTAATTACACCACTTCTATATCCTTTTTATAATGGGGGTGGTGATTAAATAAATATGTATGTATTTGTTTAGATGAATATATGATACCATGATGGAGTATGTATTATGTTAAATAGTTTAATATGGATACACACTTAATTATAATTCAAGAAACATAGTGAATGGATTAGTTAGGAAGGTTTTATATGTTTGTGATCATAGTGTAATTACACATTAAATTTCACAACCTGATTTGGTTTATTTGAATAGATTTTTATATATCATTATTCAGACCTTGAAACAGTTTATGTCCTAATGTAATGGTGGATCATAAATGACATTACATGTTTTATTATATCATATCTAAGATTCCATTAAATATTTCCCTTCATAATATATGTTTTGATTCTTATTATTTCTCACTAGTACATGTATAGAAATGAAAATGGTGATGAACCCATAAAAGTTATAGGACCACACTATATCCCATGTGAAATGTTAATTTTATTAAATAATGAAAAACATAATTATTTTTTGAAAAAACTATATTTTCTTAATGAGAAATATGTTGTAGTGGACAAAAAAATGATGAAAGGGCTCAATTAAATTGATATTTAAATGATATATTTGGGATTTGAGGTACCCCAAAAAGTGTATTTTCTAAGATAAATGATATTCAAAAAAATGGTATCTATTATCTTAAATTACAAGAAGAAACTATGTAACCATAAATATCATTTCATCTAGAAATGACTACCAAGATTTTTGTTGTTTGTGGTGAATCCTTTGAAATGAATCACTATATATAAAATCTATGGTAATGTTTCATGATGTGATGACCTTAAAAGAGTATTATAATATTTTTTTAATCATAAAAAAACACCATCATTATGGACCTATGAGGAATATAATGGGGTATTAAAGATACACCAAAAATGTTTTAGTATATATGATATTTTTTATAGAAGATTTATCTACTAATGAATATAAAAAAATTAAATTAAATAGTGGAGAAATATAAATGTGTTTTTATATATTTATATATTATTCATAAGTTTTTATATAAACTATTTATATTTTAATAACTTATTTGGAAATTCTTTATGAAATTATATAATCATTTATGGTTTCAGTATTAAATGATTTTTTTAAAATAAAATATGAGTTATTTTAATTATGTAATGTGTTTGCATAATATATGAACTACTTTTCTTCTAATAAATTTTTTTATAACATATATCATATTATAAATAGTACGTTCTTATATATGACATATAAAATACGAAATCAAAATAATCACAATAAAATAAACCTAAAATTTCAATATTTATTTTTTTATTTGATATCTATAAAATCATGTTAAATTTTAATGAGTTCATTATTGATTAATTTATGAACTGTTGATAAAACTTTATTTCATGTCAAAAATGAATAATTTATACATTTATTAATATCCCACTTATCATAAATATAATTTCTTATATTATGAATTTTTTTATGTTTCAAATAAAATTTAACAAGATACTTCTTTAAATTATTTTTTATGAATTTAAAGAGTAACATGCTAAGGATTGTCATTGATTTCGTTATGTTAAACAATTAATTGGATTGTATTCACTTATGAGCATAAATTATGAATTAATTATCATTTATACATATTAAAAGTTATATATTTTTTTAAATTGTGTTTTATTCTATGTAAACATGTATTTGTAGAGGGACATAGGTTTTCAATTATCACCTTCCTATAATCTGATGCTATGTGTAGAAATGTGAGGGTTGAATTCCTATAACTTGATACATACTATTTTAGGATTTATGATTTCAAATGGGTTTTAATTTTTACATGAATGTGTTTCATATACCTAATTCATGTGATTAATTTGGTTATGTATACAAATATCTGAAGAATATCTTTTTTAGTACCATAAGTTAAATTTTTTATAAAACAGTACACATCATTTGGATCTAATCATATTGTTTTTTGTGGTAATTATATAGAAAAAAATTTAATCTATTAGATTCATGCATATATGTAAAGGTAATAATGTTATATAACATGGTGAGGTTAAATCCACTTAAAAATACTGAATGTTAGATTTATTCCAATTAAACCAAATGTTACGACCTTGATGATCTTAATTAGTTGTTCATGAAATTTTTTTTCTCAATGTTCTTATTCTGTAAAAAATGAAGGTTAAATGTGACCATAATAGTGATGTGGATATTTCAAGATTGAGATTGGGTTACATTTATCCGAGAAATCCTATAGATTGATTAACAATAGAATAGTGTTGATTCATACATATGATGGATGGGGAAAGGGGTTTCCCACTTTATTATATAAGAGATTTATGTGATATCATTAACATGATTTTATTACATATATAGTTTCTAAATATGTATTGATCTTAGATAGGCCAATTTATGATGAAATATTATTTAAGGATCACTAATGGATATGAATAATTTAAAATTTTTAATCATATTAGTGGCAGAAAATTTATTGAAAATATTTATTAAGTTGATGTTAAATATGATTTTCAATTATTTAAGTTTTCTATTATAGATAAAGATTGATTCATCAACATATAAAAAAAATTTGTGATCAATATTTTAAAAAGTGAAAAATATTATACTTCTAAGAAAAGTACCGACCCTAAATGATATATCATAAGAAATATGAAAATAATTATGGGTTATAAAAACACCTTAATAAGTAACCAAATGATGATATTATTCAATATGGTGAATCAATATGCATAAATGATGAATAAAATTATTTAAATAATGATTAGAAGATATTTTTTATATACATATTAACAAAAAAACCTTAGTCCATACCAACATGATCAATATATTTAGGTATGATAATGAAATGGTGAGTCTGTAGATATTCATTAAGGCATTATCGAGATCTATGACTTATTTTGTAATAACTAATAAATAATATTGAAAATAGAAATAAACTCGATAAATATTTAACTCTAATATTAAAATTTTCACGGATAGATGAGAATGACATGGGATTTTTTTTCCCTTAATACCATGCAAATAATATAGAGGTGTAAAATGTTGACCAAGGTGAAGAAGATTTCATTTTATAATTACAATCCATGGTCGTTTAAACCAAAAGGTGGATCTTGGAAGGTGTGTCAATTTTAACATATGATGAAAACTATCTATATAATGCTAATTAATATAAAAAGAAATGTAGGTTGTGCATATTTTATATCAATGTTATATAATTAATTCTAATTGATATGAAATTTTTAATTTACAACGACTACAAATATAATTGTGTTTATAATGAAGGTTTGTGGGATAATATTGTGTGTATTCAAATGTCGATGAAAGGTGACTCTATATAAAATATTCAAATTAAAAGGAATATTTTCATACTTTAATGAATCTAAATAATTGATTTTTGTTTTAATATTTCATTTTTAAAATGATGCATGATTTTTTGGATTGATAATAGTAATTATAAATGATATAGAATGATTGTTTTGAAAGAGTTGATTTATGACTCATTCAATTTTATAACATGTTGAATATGAGGATATGGTAAAATGAACATTATATGGGGTAAAATATTTTATTTTATATTTTTATTAATATATGAGGATTATTATAGAGACATGTACAATTCATACATAAATATAAAAAATTATTAGATCAATATTCAATATATAAAATTACAATATATTTTATAATCTTATAAGTTTATTGTCTTTATAAACATGGATACATAAAGAACTTATTTATAAGTGATCCAAATAGTATACCACTATGATCTTCATAACTAACACCCTTATCAAATATATCATTCATAATACATTTCCTCATTACTAGGTTAAATGAAAACATAAGAAAGGGTGTACTATGATTCTCAATAACGGTAAACAAGGTGAATATGAAACATAATGCGAGAATAAAATAAGCATAATGATATGGATAATTGAGATTATAATTTAAAAACAATACCCTACATATGATAAATCAAAATCATAGTTTATAAAATCAAGAATGGATGTTTATAAGGCATGATTCATAATATAATCAAAGAACATGATATATGTGATTGTAATATTTTTATATAATATATGTTGTTGGAATAAACATAAGAATAGAAATTAATTTCATTAGTAAATTATCATTGAAAATAATGTTTTAGTGGATTAGTTTCACACCTTATTCCATCATATCATTAGTCAAGGTTCACATCCAAGACTATCCTAGTGGATAAATTACCTTACATAACTAGATTGACTCTTTATTATAATATCTATTATCTGATTAGATACCAATCTTTACACAATGTATTGGTCGGCTATATAATTATATATCTACTTATCACATAATGAGAATTATACATATTTGTGTGAAAATATTATAAAATAATACTTATAGAATATATTTTTTATAGTGAATGAGATTCATAAAAAAATTCATCCTTTAGTTATATCATAATTCATTGAAAACAATTGGGTTTTCAAAACTTTTCTTCATAATTTAATTAACCCATATAAATAATAGGATTATCTTGAATCATCATTAAATAGTCATCATAATAAGACATCCAAATAGAGAATTTGGATGGTATAATGGTATCATATCTCATGTAAATAATATGTAACAAAAAAGGATGTTATCATAGACATAAAATTACATTATTTTATCATTGAAACATTTTATGAATAAAATACCCTTTTCACATTAAAATAATTTATATAAAATATAAAAATTTCTAACATATTAATAAAAAAATTACATTATAATAGAAATGTAGATTCATTTGGTTAAAAATTCCAATCATAGAATTTTTATGATGGTGGGAAATTAAATTCATTCTATATATGTAAAAAAATATTCCATTCACGTTTTAATTAAAAATTCAAAGTTATATTATTCAAAAATCAATAAACACCAATTTTAAACCATTTGTTATAAAGACAATCACTGTTAAAAATTAATTAAGTTAATAATATTTTAATATTACAAATAATTACAAATGTTTTATTGAAAACATGTATATTGAGGAAATGTGTTTTTTTACTGAAGGGAGAAACAATGTCGATATTCCATAAAAATTGTAGTTATATATTTTGATTTATTAAAAAGAGTAAAATGAGAGGGAAAAATAAAATATACATAAATAAACTTATTATAATAAAGTTAAGGATATTCTTGAGTGTAATAATAAAATTAACCTTTCATTAGAATTATTAACAAAAGTAATCCCAAAATATAGTGTGATTATAGCATAAATATGTCACCTTGAGTATGCTTTACTTCAAAAGACCATCGAAATCCTATATAATATATATGAATTTGTTATTATTGTTTAAAATAGTTAATTAAATACGTATAATATCATATTTTATCCATTTTTAACATTTCAAAACCCATTTATTAATAAATACTTATTAAAATAATCATTTCCCAATGTCATCTACATTATTTATTCATGATATTTTTTGTTTGGTAGTTCTGTTACATAAAGTTTGATCTAGTTCTATTATCTCTATAATGATAATTATTAAATAAATATGATATAAATACATTATATATATATATATATATATATTTACAATTATCCATAGAGGATAAATAGGGAAAAATTAATTACATTATTCACGACGATGGTATGTCGTATGTATACATGAACACAATTTCTTCATTTTGATGGATATAATTAAATAATGGTAAATTATTTATAACTTTTATAAAAACAGTATTATATCCTATGTTTCATATATATTCATTAAATATATCAGTATTTTCATATATATAAAGCAAAAATGAAAATTAGAATCACATCGCTTCTTAGAGGTGTTAGTCTACACGTACACACAAGTGAAACTATTGTTTTCCAAATGGTCAGATTATAAGAAGGTAGATACTATACTATATTTATAGAATAATAATTATTCCATAAATATCATATATTTTAATATACAATATTTTTAATGAGGTATGGTACTTATGATATTACTAAAAACCTCTTGTTTTTCTATTATAGTACTCAAGGGAATAAGGATAGGTTCAAGGGATTTTGGGTCTCATTAGGATCCTGGAGCTGCAAAATTTGGAAATTTAGTTTCATTCAAACAAGTAGCACATGGTTAGTTCTAATTGTGCACTTCAACTATGCAGTGTTCCCAAGTGCATTTCAGGGGGCCACATGGTGGGTCCTAACCATGTAGACTAGGTAGCACGATAGTGTAAGAGCCATATGTACCTTTATAGAGTGGGTTTTATGGGATGTGCATAGTTATTCAAACTATGCACCGAAACCATGTTAGGGGTGACATAGGGAAATGTATTTCACATAGTTAGAATATTATTGGGTAAACCACATAACCAAACAATTCACCTCTTAAAAATGGATTGATTATGATTTTTCTCTTCTTTTTATTTAAATCACCCCACTCATTAATTTCTTCCTCCACACAAATCAGTACCTCCTCATCCTTCAGAGGTCTTTGGAATTCCAGCATAGGATCTATAGTAATTTAATTATCTAGAATTAAATTCCTTTTCAATTACATTATATTGGATAACTAATGGTAATCTCACCACACCTCTTCCATACATTATTTTATTTATCTCACCCTTTTATATACTATTTTTGTGTGAGGTAATATTTCCCATTTCTAGTGAATTTTTCTATTTTGTTTTTTATAGAGTTTGATATATATTAAATGGTTGAAAATAGATAAGGGGTAATCTACAATCCTAATGTATGTGTTTTAGATATTTTTCCAAGAAAATTATGCTTCTTTATGTAATGATTCATTCTACCTTATGACAGACTCTTCAAGTGATTCTTACCAAATGATAAAATAACTAAAATAAAAGGATGTCTTATTACTTGGTATACTTCTAGGGATACAAAAACAATGTCAGAGTTTAACCACATTTAAAAGAGAAACCCCTAAGGGTGTGCCTCCTTTAAATTCCTTGATTAAAAAGATTGTAAATATATTTTAAAACCAAAAATTTAAGTGTGTGAATTTACCCTTTTAATTATTACTAATGTATTGTTTAAAATTTTATGAATTGCATGATTTCTAAACACATAAAATTTATTCTAGACGATGAAAATAAGAGGTTCTTTAAAAAATGACCCTTTTTACTAGATCATAAAAATTTATAAATTATAGTATGTTAATGAATCTCAATATTCTAGGATGGATACTTATTTTATTTTATAGAATACCATGGATGGGATCACTAATCAGATGCGTTTTATACTTTACCCAAGAGCAATACCTGGTTCCCAAGTGGATTTACTTTCATAAGGTTGATGGGAAATGTTTTTATACCATTACACATGTAGTAATTAGTTCTATATTTTGTTTAACATTTATAGAATTATTGAGATATGTCTTATTCCATATCGGAAGTCATACATGGGATCCACATATGAATCTCCATTGAATGAATCCAGCATTGATAGATACCTATAGTGCAACTAGAATGATACAATGTTATTTCTACTTTTGGATTACCATCACTAAGATTTTGATATCTCTTCATTAATAACTATTAATGACTTTGGATAAAGTATATATATATTTTCACCATTCTTATGAAAATTTTTAGGTATTTTCAATGTTTATTATTTTTTTATAACATCCATGTTTTTCATTCATGACAAGTACGCTAGCATATATATATATATGGTTATATGTGTGAATTTAAATATTACATTAGTGTAGGTTGATATTAGTTAAAAAATATCCAACATAGATTACTTTTAGTATTTTTGATCTACTATCCCTTGGGGATCCCAAACCTATGGGGTTTATTTATCTATTATATTATTTTACCATAGTTTAACCAACACACTGCTCATTTTATATGCTCAGAATAAATTTATGTTGACAACATTGTTGGTGGCCAATTGATTATATCTCACGCCCTACTTAGGCCACCTATGGTTCCCAAATATACTTTATTCCGACTAGGTTAGGCAAAGTGAAGAACCTTTAACAATTGGGCTTTGCTTATAACACATACGCCCTACTATGACATGGTCATCGAGTTCTATCCCACATGGTGCCACATGTTTCCCCACAAACATGTCATCCCCCACTTAGTGTACACTTACCTTCCCAAAACAAAGTTCATAAATATTTTTCTTAGGTCGAATCATGTAGTGTCGGTCGGGGATCCTTTGTTAAACCCCGACCGATGATGTGAATTTATCATTTATTTTCATTATCATTATATTTACCAGTACATGACTCATTTTGTATGACCATAAAATATTTTCCACGGAATAATTGGTGGTGTCCTACTATGTATATCTCAAACCCTATTTGGGATGCTTATATTACCTAAATATACTTCATGGATGGAGAGGTAGAAAAATGTAAGAGCTTGTAACAACTAGGCTATGCTAACAGAACATACACCCCACCTTAAAATGAACCTCAATCATAGCCATCCAAGTTCCACCATTTTCACTGAATAAACATGGTCCCCTATATCAGGACCACCCACATTCCTATATGGGTCATCATATTAGTAACAATCCCCACATTCCAACACGTTTTCATTTAGTGTACATTTTCCTCACTCACATATTTCCCATGAAACATCCCCAGAGGCCACCTATCTGAATCACTACTATATGACATGTATGCTTAATTTTGGAGTTCTAATGACAAAGTGTACCATTTTAAAAGGTTCAAATTATTTAATTGAGTCATATTATTGATAATTTTATCCCTTTAATAATAAGGGTGTTAAATCTCACCACCCCATTTAGAGAAAAATATCCTCGATGTGGACACAACAACTCAACCTAGACAGACAAATCCACCACACATAAAGATTTGTTCTTGATTTGAAAACATTTTATAGACTATGACCCAATAACCAAAAAAAGAACCCACAATTTCATGGATATTGAGTCCCATCCCACTAGTTACCATCAGTTTCTATGTGGACATGTGGTCCCCTACATGGGGCCTACTCATGTGCTCATATAATATGCACAAACTAAATTTTCATGAACACCATTGGTCATAGAAAATGGATTATATCTCACACACTATTTAGGTATACAATGATACCCAACCTAATTTCATGGTTTTATGGGTAGACAAAGGGAATAAGCTATAACATTTGGGTTACATTGATAGTCCAAACACCCTGTACTAACATAGAAATCAGGTCATGGACTTTTAGGGGCCACCAGTTACCCAATATACACATGGTCCCCTACATGTGGCCCACCCACATGATCACGGGTGTTAAAATAACCCACACCTTTATAGAAATTAATCCTTATTGTGGAACCTATACACTGAACCATTCATTACCACTATAATTCATGACAAGTTTCTCCATTGATAAAAATGTATCCATTGGGATCAATTGATAGCAAAGAACGCTCCACCCCCACCCCCAGCATGGCATCAGTTATTGTCCCACCATGATCTACAAGTTTTTGCCTAGATACAAGGCCCCAAACTTGGTCCTTCCCATGTACTCATTTCATAAGAACAAAATAAATTGATATTGAAACCACTGGTGGCTTACTATGTACATCTTACACTCTATTTTTGAATCCTATAGTGCTAAAAAACTTCATGTTTTCAAGGTAATACTATGAGAAGAACCTATAGTAAATGGGATCCACTGAAATCACTGAAAACCTAGCTTAAAATGGTCATCTATGTATGGTCTATCCAGGCGCCACATGTTGTTCCGCAGACACATGATCTCAATCTGGGGGCCCACCCACATTCCTAAACTTGTTATCAGACTAATAATTGTCTCTACATGCCAATATATTTTCTTTTAGTGTTCTTTTTCCTCAATCAAACATGAATTTGAAACATCCCAGGTGGTAATCATTCCAAATAACTACTCTACGTGAAGCATGCATAACTATACTGTTCTAATCTGATAGGCTCTTGGTAATAATGTTGCACCATGTTGAAATGATTCATAAAATTCAGAATTTTAAACCATTAAATAAATAATTTTTTATATTCAACCCCTATTGAGTCATGTTCTTATTGTGGACCCTATATATAAACCCTGTAAGTTATACTATACATCTAGTTATATTAATCCTTTGATAATAATTTAACAAATGGGCTACAATGACCACACAAACACCCTTCATTAACGTGGCTATAGATCCCTAGCCTATTAGGTTCCCCCAATTCCCACAGAAACAAGTTTTCCCTAACCTGGGGCCCACCTATATGATCGAACAATACATCAGACTAATGAATGTACCCACCAGACAACTCATGTTCTTTCATTGTTATTTTCCTTCACCCACATACATCCTATGAATCATTCTTGGATCTTACGCATCCTAATCACTACTTTGGTACAATATCATTTATTTGGGGATTTTTAATTTGGCCATCTCTAACAAATAAAGGTTCACCTTATTGGCCTGATTCATAACATTTAGCCTTCTAACCCTTTAACAATCATTGGCGTTATAGCTTCAAAAAACCACTCTTTGATTTTCAATACTTGGACAGAGTAAGGGAACAATAGACCAATCCTTTGATCATGATGATATTAGAAAGAGAATTTGTTTTTTTTATTTTTTTAGAATTTTATCTATTATTTAATCCTTATATATCTTTTATTTATTTTATTTATAGCATCATGACATGATGATAATTTTTTTATCTGATATTTATTTATCATCCCCCTATTTATTATCAGGATGTTTTATTTTTAAAATGTTATTTACTAAATGTAATTTCTACTACATATCATCATTATTCACCGTTGTGCTACACTATGTTCAAGAGGGCATAATATACCCATGAACACACCCTAATCCCTCTCTATTGGGCAGAAGCCTCTAGTAAATTTGGAGGCATTATTATTGTTATATGACCAACCGGATCTGGTCATTACTCAGTGGAATCCTAGTTGATATCTATTATATATATATATATATTAAATCCATCATAAAAACTATCGATGAAATATCGTGGTGGAAAATAAATTTTTTCGCTACATAGAAATGGTAGTCCACACATACATATGAGCAATACATTTACAACAAAATAAAATATAGTGGATAACAATAAACCCATAATCATAATTAAATTATAGTATATTGAAAATTATGGTGTCATTATTTTATTATTAATAGCACATATTTAGTAAGGGTATAATAAGAAATAATTTTAAAGAGGTAAAGTTGGAACATTTAATCTTCTTCCAGTGGCCTCCTTTAGATCTCTTCTTTAGGATCCTTGAAATGTTATTTTATGAATACCATCACCTCTATGTCATGAATATGGAATTTGATATTTTAAATTGTCTAGTTTTTGTCAATCTACATGGAAAAAATATCTATAAAGAAAAGTGAAAATGGGTACCCTTCTATGTTATAGGGAAATGTCACACTTTGAAATATTGAAAATATTTAAATATAATTATTGTCTTTTGCATGTATTATGATTCCAAATAAGAATGAATTTGAAGAAAAATAACCTCTGATTGAAATATAATCAGCAAATTTTATTTTTATATGTTTTGGTTTAACATACCGACCTGAGTCAATTAAATATGCCTATTGAGTCAGGACATTATGGTGGTGAGGAGAAATTGGATTATGGAAAACAAGTATTGAATATATCCCAAAAAAGAAATAAAACCATAGTCAATATTATGAAAAATAGAGACACAACTAGAACAACATAATCAATTCCAAAAATATACAGCTAAAAAATTATGTTAGGTCCCCATGTGACCAACAATCACCTCTAAATAAAACCTAACAGATTTTAGTAAGAGAAAGAGAATCCATCATGCAACAAGATGAACTTCCTTTTACCTAGATTGTATAATAAAACATATGAATCTAAGGAAAGTAAAAAATTTAATTTGTGAGAAAAAAACCTAGTGGTATATAACCAAAAAGTCTTTAGAATGTCTAATATCAAGAATGAAACAGTTCTTAGTTTTAAACAAAACAATTTTACAAAAAATTATCTTAAATATCAAATCTGTTTGAAAATTATTTTCTGTTTAGTTTTCATAAAATAGTATTTTATTTACAAACCCAAATATGAAAATTAGTTTAGAAAAAACGGATTCCAATCCATACCCAAATATTTATGTAGGTAAACACATATCCCTGAAATAACATTCCATGAAAAGATATGTGATACAATATCATTGAAAAACCTGTGAGTGACAATCCAAGAAAAAAAAATCATGTGATAGATATGAATAAATGAAAAATAATCTGTTATTGGGTCATATCATATGTGAATAAGTACCATACACTAAATATACAAAACATTTATATTGTTGTATCCAAAAAATATTGAGTCCTACCACAATATATCAATATCAGAAATGTTAAATCCTAGTTGTTCCAGACACACTATGGATTCCCATGTATATTTTTTAAGGAACCCAAGATGCCAAATGTTCCACATTTTTAAAAATAAATTTCAAAACCATGATGACAATTTTATAATCATTATCAAATAAAATAAAAACGGAATCGATGTTTAAAACACCATTTTAAAGTCAAGAAAATCATTTTTAATGAAAACCCCATTTAAATACATTTTCATTTACTATAAATCCATTGACGCCCCCATTTAAATTCAATCAAACTTCCAACCAATTTACACGAATGATAATCATTTGATCCAATTAACCCATTGTATATAAACTTTTACCTCAAAATAGTATAATCCTAGACATATTTGAAAACGATGATTGAAAACCAGGTGATTATCCTTTGAAAGAAAAGGGATGATACGAATTCGAAAAGGAGTCACAAAAAAACTCCATCCAATCATGAACTTAGACTCTAAATGTTGGTAACAAAGTATCCATGAAAAAAAGGAACAAATAACCAGAAGGAACACTTTCACAAAGAGGAATGCCTTTATAATCTCTACTAACTGATCATCAAATGAATGATCTGAAAGGGATGTTATAAACAAAAGTACCCTCGTGTGTGCTTCAGTTTGAGAGAGTGAAGGATTCAAGAAAAATGAATAAAAAATATCATATTAGTTGCACCTAACACCCCCAGGCCATGATATTGAAAAATAAATTAATCCCATTATAATCATGTATTCCCTAAAGTATGTAAATGTTGAAAACTGCATTACCTTTTTAAAATAAACACAATTTTTTACACTAAACAATGTGAACCAAATAGAAACAATATAATCCATTCATGTCATAATAATGTTTAACAGAATCTTCATGGACACCATTAAAATTCATCTAATCCATTTACACGGTGTGTAAATTCCAGAAATATCAAAGATAACCCATATTTCAAAATAAAAACTCAAAAACACTAGATACAATCTGTAAATATTTGTAGAGACCCACATTTCTAATAACACATTTATACCCAGACTCCATTATTTCAAAGAAACGTACATCCCAAAATATTGAATAATTTTCCCCATCAAATTATGTCCATCCCTAAAAAGCCTACATATAGACGTAATTAAGGAAGATAAAAAATGTAATACCTAAAAAACCTTGTAGGGTGTTATTTTATCCTCACCATAAATTATTTCTACCCCTAGAAAACCCTTAGATTACTATATCTGAAAACGAGAAGACCACTAATACCTCATTAATGACATCATGTCCCCATATTATAGATATCATATCTTTAATACCATTGTACATAGACCAACACATTTTTTTAACATGTAGTACCTTATATTGGAAATCCTTAATCTGAACGGGCTGCTCAACCATTGTGGCGTCATTCTCTAGATCAATACCATCCCATCCAATCACATGGGAAGGACCTAGTATATACATCCTCAATTTGGAAAAATGAAATTTTTTATGTATAGGAGTCAAGAATGAAGGTATTCCCAACTAATATAAATCCTTCCCCAATCATCCAAGGATCTAAAAGGAGATAAAAACCTTTGGATGTAAAGTATCATTCTTACCTAACTGATGATGTCCTAAGTGTGAAAAAACTCCAACGAAGACCTGATAAAAAAACTCCAAATACTGTGGTTGATGATGATATGATGAATATGTTTTTTTGGAAATTTTGTTTTTTGATCATTCTCTATAGGATGAACTAAAAAATCTCGAACATATCCTAAAGAAGTCTTTCCCAAACGAAGGAACTCTCTCCCAACTACTCCTAGAAAAAAATATATCAACATATACTCCCATAAAAAAGAATAAAGGGACCAATATTTATCCAATCCTAATGACCATTATTATTAGAAACCTCAAAAATTGGTAAATTCATTTCTCAATATCATCCAAAATCACCCACACTAGCCCATAGAATAACCTCAAGAACATGGATGGTCTAATATGTTTTCAATACATCTACGGAAGATAGTCCATGCTCAATTAAATATTTGAACCCATCGGCTCCTATAATAAATTATAAAACCAAGATGTGTACCTTGAGACCCTATCTGATAAAACCATTGAGGATAATTTATGAATTATCACAATCAATCATACATACAAATACCAATGCTATTTCACCACCATTATCTATTTGTTAGGGAAAGAATGAACAAATCACATGAGTTGTACAATGATCAATGAACTATCATGATTATATGGAAAATATATGATGAAATTAGTAGAAATATAACAAAACATGCATACCATAATGTTTAAGTAATAAAAACCAACTATAAGGTCTCACAAGCTCTATATTGAATCTATGACAAGGAAGACATTACGAATCAAAATCCACAGTTGATTTCCTCACCCTCAGCCACCAATACTAGTTTATAAAGTCATTATACTTCGTGGTAGACTTATGATATATAGAACAGTGATAACAATGTCTTCTATCCAACAACAATGACAAATGAAAAAACAGAACAATCAATATACAACAAAAGAAAAATTCACCATTGGTAGAATAATACCACTCACCCAAAGTCACCCGCCATAAAGGCTTTCACTAAATCATTGAAATGTAGTGTCTATCACATGAATGAGCTAAATTCAATCATCCAAATATGAGCCATTTTTTTCCTTAAATTAAATAATACATACCAACCTATTCCTTTCCTAAAATAATATTTGTAAAAAACCTATCACAGACTACTTCTAAACTAATTCCTACCTAGCTTATGTTGGTAATTTTCAACTCATCAAATTTTCATCCACATTCCATTTTCTAAGAGAATATGAGATTTCAAAATAAACCTTATAAAGATACTACACTCTATATCTCCATGTTAAGTTTATATCTCATTGAGTAATAATATATTTCTGAATCTTATGATCTGAATCCACTATAACAGAATCCCCAATTAGATAGTGACACGATGTTTTGAGTTCTTAAATAATTGATCCCAACTGAAGATCATGGGTATGGTAGTAATTCTCACAATGGAGTAATTGTAGTGGGATATATGCCACCACATGTTTCCCCTATATTTATATATGTTACAAACCTATAATAGAAGCATCACAAAAATCTCCACAACCTAAATTTTTTTTAAGAAGAATAAAGACTGGTGAAAAAATTAAACCCACATCTACTTAAAAAAATATCGCTAAAATTTGTCATTTCATTCTAATATTACACCCTTATGGGTTGAAGCTATCATAAAATATGTGATCATGGAGGGAACTATAAAAAACCAAATATAATAACTAAAAAAATTTAAGAATCTTCAGATCTCAATCACATTTTCTAGTTATTCCAGAACCTTAATTTCCATCATCTTTTGGATATATACTAATATTACCCCATAATATATCACATAAACTAAAAATTTTAATTCTTGGATTCATAACTCACATCTGAAGAGATTACCATATGAATATATTCCTTCAAATTTCAAATAATGATATTTAAAATGTCTTTATGATCCTCCTTGGACTTGGAGTACACAAATATTTCAAGCACGAAGAAAACAAAAAATAATTCCCCAAACTAGTGAAACATTTCGTTAATAAAATCCACAAATACCACATGATTATTAGTTTGAATTAATGGTATAATTAGAAACATGAAATTAAAATATCAGATTCTAAATGTTTTTGTATGTATATCTTCTTATCAAACACTCGAATAGTGGTTCTCTGACCAATGATCAATAACAAAAAAACATTCCCCTTATAGCTAGTCAAAATTTTCATCATTCAAAGAAAAATTATATTTGTTCCTATGGGTCACATAAATTAACTTGTGATAGTAAATAAATTTTTTATGTTTGGTGTCTCCCTTCTTAGAAAAGAGGACTAGTGAAGCCCATTGTTACATTCTATAAAAGTAAAATCATCTGGCCTATAGGTCCTCATTATGTACTTTAAGATCTAATAAGTCAGCAAACCCCATTTGATAATATAGAAGAGAAATTTGATTCATAACATGGATAAGGTCAATCATTAACTGAACAACTCTCTTTATAGGTAACCCAAAAAAATTTAGAAAGAACCTGGGGTAAACATACTACTATAGGTAGAAAACCACCCAAAAAAGGTGAACTATATCCAGAAACATATTTAACATGTAGAATGTTATTACCCCAGTATAAATAACAATATACCCTTCTCTTCCTGATATAAAATCCCACTAACCACTAAATACACGAGTGACCTCATTGGAAGATAGGAATTATACCTATATGTGATAATATTATATATGGGATGCAATTTTAATTATCCAATCCATGATGATAATAAAGTGGAATTTGTCATTATTGATAACCAAGATGTATAGCTCCACCTCAACATCGATTATCATCACATGACCAGTTATAAAATTGAAAAATAGTTCATACATCATTTCCAAAGTCATGGAATGATAAAAAAATATTATAGCATAAGATCTGAATGGAAACAAAACGCATAAAATATTTTTGATGATATAAAATATTTGGTTGAATTTATATAAAACAATCACAACGTCCCAGATGATAAAATAAGAACTATACATATATATGTAGTTTTCTTTTCTTCATATTCCAATGGTTCTTACTTCATAGTATAAAGAAGTATAATCTCAGAACATCCCTATGCTTAGTAATTGGACCATCCCCATAAGTAAATGGATAATACCCCCACCCATGGAAGAATCTTTATATACCTGATAACTGATGGTGAATGTGGATCCTACCATACAGCCCAAGAATATCTTAATAAAAAACATTTCAGATGTCCTTATTATCAACCATGGTGAAAAGTAATGGGATATATTACATTATTAATATTGGTATGACTATTCCTCACACAGAAATAATAGATGACCTATTCCTCTACAGATGGAGCACTATAAACTAATCCTAAAGAAAACTCACTGGCCTTTTACTTCATCATCTGTCTATAAAATTCACCATGGCTAACATCCTAATAAATTAAAGATGCACCCAAATCAAGACTTATAGTTATATCTTCCTCAACCGAAATTTTTTTCTCAACCACTCTACAATGATTGTAAGGCACATGAGATGTAATGTGGAAAATATATCATACCATAATCCCCACTAAAACCTCCCAATCCTTTAAGTACTCATTAGTGAAAAGATTTGGTGCTAGATGCACGACCTCAAAAAAATTGAAAAATAATCTTGAATTGTATGAACTCACTGCCATATTGTTAGAATCTCTTGGGTATTTTATGCATGAAATGTCTTAGTGTAATTTTTTATAGAATATTTTCATGAAAGAATTCCATGTAACATCCACATGAAATATAGATTTCCAAATAGATTCTTACAATATCCTTCTTTGCCCCATGAGTTTGTATGTGGGAAACCAACCTTAGTGTAACTAGGATAATTCAATAAGTTCAAAAACCTATCAATCAAATTATGAAACACTTTAGAATACTCGTGTATTTTTTCATCACATAATATGGGTGGATAATTATTATTTAATTCTGATATATGTTCTGTCACACAACTTGGGATCCCAACACCCAGTTAACCCAAAGAATAAACATCATATATTATAACATCACCCGAGGATGGGTCCACTAGAGGATTCATATGTAGATCATGTCTCGTAGCTTCCTCTCTCATATTTGGAAGAGATCTTCTCAGTGTCATTGTACAGTAAATACAAGAGAATAACTGATTTGATCAAGAGAAAATACAAAAATAATATGAACACTTTCAAAAATCAAATAATTACTTTTAAACAACACTAATTAATATAAATTTTGAATTATAGAAATTAAATACATCATATTAAATAAAATGAGTAAATTCAAATAAACACCCCATTAATTTCAGTCAGATTACCATTAAATCAAAGTCTCAAACCTTGAAAATGTCTCTTACCACCCATGATAATTTTAGTTCAGTTATGAAAGTGATATTACCATGCCCCTTTTCCAAATATAACATCTAATTTGAGATAATCCAAAATATTTTATCCCCAATTCAAGTACAAAAACATAGGGAGTGTTAAAAAAATTATGGATTAGTGCCCCTATAACATCAAATTTTTAAATACCAACCCTGGTTAAGTAGACATGCCACCCATGTTGGTCTGTTACATTGGTTTTAGAAAGCATGAAAACATAAACAATTATTGAATATAACCAAAATAAGAAATAAAACAATATTATATATAATAAAAATTGATACATGACTAAATCAAACAAACTAAATCCAAAAAATAATAAACCATAATGTATTTCTTGTCTCAATGTGACCAACTATCACCTCCAAAACTAACGCAAACTGATGGTGTGAATAATAATAGAATCTAGTATGCTATATTATTCCCTTCATTTTACCTAGATCCTACAATATAAAATCTAAAACCAAGAAAAGGTAATTTAAGGATGTGATATCAAAGAGTAGTAGTATTCTACTGAAAAGTCTAGACACAATTTAATATAATGAATATAATAATTATAGCGTTTAAAACCGTATTGTTCTTGAAATTTTTTCCGTAAATCACAAATCAATTTTTAAATAATTTTAAATTTGGTTTTCATAAAATACTATCATATTTACAAACATAAATATGAAAATTATAATTGTTAATATGTGGATACCATTTCATAAATCTAGAGGTATTTAAGTGAAAACCTATCCATTAAAAACATTTTATATGAATCTATGTCATACAAATTAAAATAAAACCCTGTGAGAAAAATATCATGAAAATAAAATTATGTGATAAATAACCATTAATTTTCAATCACCTAATATTGGTCCCCATCCTAATAGAATACAATCTTAAGACTAATGATACTATAAATAAATAACTTTGGATCTAACAGATATAGAACCCTACCATAATCCATCGATATCCAGAAGGTTACCTTAGAGTGGTTCCACAACTACTCTTATCTAATTAATAATTTAGTAAAGGTTACAAATGTTCCATATTTCTCAAAATCCATTTCTAAAGCATGATCAAATTTTAATAATAATTTTCAACACCATTTCAATATTCTTTGGTTATTATAAACAATTTCTAATTCATGAAAATATATTTTTAAAGAAAAAACTCTTGAAAAATTATTTACTTTACATTATATCTTTTAGGAAACATATTTCACTTAAACAATATGAGAATCCCAATGGAAATTTACAATAATGATAAGAAATTAATAAAATAAACCCATTTTATCACAATAAATACCTCTAAAGAGTATAATATTAGCTGCTATAAACAATGGGGATTGTAAACCATGATATTAGCCTTCAAATCATAGAGAACTATATTAAAATAAAAAGGATTAATAGAAAAAACTATATGATCATGATTTAAAACAATAACTCTATCCGATATAATATCCTATACTAATGGAACATAGAACTAGAAGGAACACATACCAAGTGGGTACCTCTAAGAAAACCATAATTAATAATCACCAAATGAATGATACAAAATACAGGGAATCACCCAAAATTTTCTAGGGTGACCTCTAGGTATTAAGAGGGAAGGATGCTGATATAATAAATAAATAATTAAACTAAAGAGAATCTAAAAAATACACACTATGAGATTTAAATTCATTATAATCCCATAATCATTCATGTAATCTATCAATGCAAAAAATGGTGAAAAATTCATCAACATTTTTTTAAAATAATATTTTTCCATTTGACTACATGTTCCAAATATACAGTGGGTAATACATTAATTCCCTAAACCTGTTTCCTGAAATCTTTCTAGAAAACATTACCCAATGTGTAAATGATAAATAGAGTGTATAAAAAGAGATTCAATAGAAAAACTCCAATAAACTTAGTATGTTTTCTAAACTTGTGAAAATTATAATATTAATTATAATTTATATGAGCAAACTCCATTATTTAAAAAAACATAAATCCCCAAAAATTATCTCATTTAACATAGAAAAGGATATCCATCCATAAGAAACCTACACACACAATCATCATGGAAAATATAATAATAATTAATATGTTAGTTCTTGAAAAGTGTACCAGGGTATTAAATTTAGTGTAATTTTAAGCCTTATCATTTAGTTTAGCCCCTTTATTAACTAATTTTAACCAAATATGTGGTACTGAATTTTTCAAAATTAAAGTGTTATAATATGGATTATAAGGAAAAAATATATTATTAATGCTTATTTTATGACATTGTATACCATTTCTAACCCTTATTTTCTATTCCTTTTATTTTATAAGTTATAAATAATAAAATAAAATATTATTCTATTAAAAATATCAATACTGTTTTTTTGAAAAATATTTATTTAATTTAACAAAAAATAACTGAATAATTGTATTAAATTAATATATGACTTATTTTACCATAAATTATACATTATTATTAACTATTACATTACTGTTACATCATATGTAATCCAACAAGTATTACTTGTTATGGTTTTAATATCATTTATTTTTATTTTTCTATTGTTTGAATAAGCACCATCTTGATGTTATGTATGTATTTTTAGTAATAATTTCACCACTAATTAATAAAAATAAATTAATAAGTAAGAAAATAATTTATATTTTAAATAATGAATATAAATTAAATATATCCACATTTTTCCATTATTTAAATTTAAGTGTTATTAAATATAACACAATGAAATTTTTGATTTTTCATATATAAAATAATATTGGTTTCATTATTAAGGGAAATATAAATAAAAGTCCACATATATGAATTTGGTTTGGAGATGGTCTAATTATTCCATAAAAGTTAATTAAGGGAAGTGTACGGTTAATTTTGTGATCTTATCTCATCATATTAAACCTATTTTACTTATTTTACCCATAACAAGTTGGTAAATATTAACAATGTTTTATATTCACAATGAATTAAATAAAAGAAAAACACTTAAAAATATAACCTATTGAGTCCAAAAAATATTTTCTTTTTAAATATTCAATTTATATTAGTAGAACAAATAAATTTAAAATTAATCTTTCAAAACAAGATGCAAATTAGTTTTCTAGGAAAATTTTCTCTAGAGTATAAAAATATTTTATACTAAAAGAAAACTTAAATATAATTTTTATCACCTTAATTTGGTTACTAATAATGAAAATTATGTAATTTTTTCTTTTAATATTTATTTCAACAAATTATCTCATTGTGAATTCTTGAAAATGATTGTTGTCAATAAACATCATGATTTTTCAATATCCATTAAAAAATAAATAAATTGAGAAAATTATATAATAAAAATGAATAAAAATTTGAAAATGATTATTTAAAAAAGAACAACTATTTTTCAATTATATTTGAAAAATTGCAATGAAAATAATTATTTAATTTTCTCATAAAACGAAATAAAAATAATTCTGAGAATAAATGTCATTTTAAATCATGTAATGACCTCTCTAAATATTGGGTAATTCTATATTTTGTTTATTGAGAACCATTATTAATATATATATTTTTAAAATGATGATATAAAAAACTAAATCCCTCAAAAAAACAGTTATGTTATAATTATGAACTATTTTATAGCCAATATAGTCATAGATTTGCACATATCACAAGCTATTGAAGGAATTTTATTTCAAGAGAACTACATCATAAAATATATGTATGTTACATTATAACCATATCAAAATGAATTTACACCACAAATTTTTTACTCTTCAATAATAAAAAATAATGATATCTATGATTTATTATATTCTAAGGTCTCTAAGTATATTTATCAAATTTTTGATTCCACCAGACAACATTAACTTGGTGATTATTCATTTTCTGTCGTGCTTCATATGTAAAATAATAAATTTCTACAAGTTTTTCATTTGAAATATAATGATTTTGTTGAAAAACATATGTGTTCACTTCTAGAGGATCAATTATGCAGTTCATTAGGATAGAAACATGGAACTCATTGTGAACATGAGATAGGTTCGTTGGAAGCACCACATATAAGATATCATCCATACTCAAAAATTAATAGTGAACGGTCCATTTTTCAATGGTCATAAATTTATATAATTTCCAAATAACATAAACATATTTCATGGATAAATTCACTGAATACCATCTCACTAATATAAAATTTTATATTTCGTTGATGATTGTCAACATAAAGTTTCTATAGAATCTAAGCTACCTTGATGTGCTTATGAATATTTATTAATTTCTATAAATATTACATTGATATATTAATAACCAATATATTTATTTACTCAAATTAATTATAGATCATAGGAGTTCTATAGTTCATTTCATTGATTGATTTATAAAGAGCCATATGAATACTCTAGGGAAAGTAATTGTTGTAAGAAAAGTCAACTGGAGTAAGGTGTTGATCACAACCTCATTTTAAATCTATGTAAGAAGACATCAAGATATACTCAAGGGTTTTAATGGTTCTATTAAACTTTTAATATATACAAGGATAAAAAAGATTACTAAAAATCAACATTGTATCGAGATCCAACTGAAGACACAAAATAAAATTTTATGTAAACTTTATATCCTTATCAAGTAAAATAGAATGCATCACATCATGAAACCTTGGAACATATTTAATGTATATTTCAATAATATAATCAAAAAATAGATATTATAATATAGAAATGAATTTTTATCTTTTCATAAGGTCATTAAATGCTACCCAAATGACATTATTTACTGTAGATGATTTGGGAGTCCATTGAAAATAATCCACGATGATGTTTTACAATTTCTTTTAATGGTATGGGTAAATGTGGTAGTATACATCTATATATAGGTATAAAAACCATAAATTTGTGGCATACTAAGAACATATGTACATTTTGTACAATATTTATCTTTAAGATGGTTCACAAAAAAAATACTATTTCAGATTTCTCTATATGTTCATACTTATGTGATGAATAGATACTGTTGAACTATCAACGTCTTCTATTTCCTCCATATTCATGTCTGGTATTTATGGTAAACAAGAAAGTATCCCATACCTTATAATTCTATAATGTATAAGTTTGAACAGAAGATCAATTATAACTCTCATTTGATGCTCTATATCTTTATTCTATGCCTTTTAATCACCATATAAATAGATGGTTGAAAATTCATCTGAGAAACATAATATCTATCCATTTCATCGAGATTTCATGTTTTATCTTATATATAACAATTAGTATGGAATAAATTTTGATCCTTGACATGGAAAAACTAGCATGTTCCTTGAAACTCTGACCATTATCATGTTTATTATCTTCACATTATGGTAATGTATTGAAAAATCATAGTCATTAATAAACACTAATCATGTAATTTGAATCTTATTTAAATATTCTTTATTAAATATATAATTTAAATTTATTATAATTATATATGTCACACCTTTCCATTTAATAGAAATTCCATCATACCATTAAAGAAATATTACCAATGAAAACCCCAAATCATTAGTTGGAAATGTTTTCTCATGATCCTCCCCTTATAATGAGGCATAATGTATCACCACATCATTCGAGATGAGAAAAAAATCCTATTACCATCTTTGATGAATCACTATTGATCAAAAATGTATATCTACTACTGGTTAATGTAATCAAAGTTGTGTCTATTAACCTTTTATTTAAGTACATGAAATTTTATTCACATTTATATTTCCAAATGAACTTGGATCGCATTTGATTTAACATAGTTTGGTGATTTTTTTGCTACGTTAAATTATCCACAAAGAGTCGATAACATCCATCTAAACCACGAAAAATATCAATCTCAAGCATATTGGTTTTTATAGAACAACATTCAATTATATCCATCATTTATAGATCCACTGATATATTGTGTTGTTATTATATAACCAATAATGTCAATTATATTCTCATTTGTTAGTTTAGACTGACATTCAATAACTTCTTTTATTATTGGATCCACCGATATATCTTATATTGAGATTATATGACCAAAAATGAAATTTTTATAGAAACAATTCAAACTTGGGAAAACATTCATACATCGGCTCCAATCATAAGGTGATTAGTGAAATTCTCATTTGATATTCATTATCTTCCTTAATATTAAAATATAAAAGTATAACATATATAAATATTACAACAATATGATAAATGTAATTTTAATATAAAATAATCATTATGTGCAAGAAAATAGTGGGGATATTAGTAAACTAAATAGAATATCGATAAATTGATTATATTCATACCTCTTATAGATGGGTTCCTTTGGAATTATTCACTTTTGAAACTCAAATAATAGCATCCTAAAAAAATAAAAATCTTATAAAAATATTTTTCTCCTAGTAATTGATTGGAAAAATAATTAATAAGGGGAAGATGTTACATTTTCTTCATTGTGATATTTTAGGTTCCCTATAATCAATGTATAGTATTATTGATATATATTTATCCTTATCATAAATAAAAAGTTCAATCCAATTATAAAAACTTCTATTTATTAATCCATTATCATGTTTTTATGGGAATTCTAGTTTATTTACTAAAACTCAATTTGACACTTGTATATGGAGTCTTTGAAATTGTTTTAGAACTATGTAAGAGTTCTATTGAAATTTAATATTCCTCATTTAGGGGAATCCAAAAAAATTATTCTATAAAATATCAAAATTCCACCCAACAATAGGCATATAATTTATGTTGAGTTTCTCCCCAACCATTTGAGATAAGAACCATATTTTAATGGGAATCAAGACAATTACAATGAATGTAATTTCAATTAAAAGTTATTATTTATCATCCTCCTAATAGATGAATATATTTTGATTCAAAAAAAATGTTAATTTCTTCCTCAGTATTTGATATGGGCTCAATGTAAAAAATATAATCAATTATAATTATTATAGAAAATTCAAATAAATGGACAATAATGAGATTTATAGGAAGCACATCCACACAATATTCAGTAATAAAAGATTCATATAATTGAGATGAAATCATCATAACATAAAAAATTTCCAATTTTAAATCAAAAACTTATAATTTTATTGTAATTGTGACTCCCTTATAAAAATCATTAAATATCAAAGAGTTGGAATCTATGTAATGATCTGTGTTTTGGAATGGACTAAAAAGAGATGATTTTTAACCTTTTTCAATTATTGAATGGGTTTTTTAAACCAAATCCTAGAACATAATTTTAAGAGTTGGTTCAATTTCAATCTAATATTTTGGACTTTTTTTAAGTTGTTTTATGTTTCCTGGGTGACTTGAAGAGTTTTTGTAGCATGAGACCTAGAAAACTATAATTTCCGAAAACTAAAGAGGGTGGTTAGTTTTTCTAAGACTATGCAGCCAATTGTAGGTAATTGTGAAACCTTATTTAAGAGGGAATATGTGTTTCACCCAAGAAAAACCTGATTTCCAAACCATGCACCTAGCCCCATTTAAGAGAATATCTTAGATGGGGGTGTTTAATGGATTACACATGGTTTGAAAAACCTAATGGGTCAAACCATGTGGCTGTAAATATTTTATGAAATAAAAAAATAAAAAATATATGTAATTAAAATAAAAACACAACACCCTCACCTTTCCTCCCGACTTATTAGCATAACACCCCCCCCCCCTCTTAGAGCACTCAGTACAACATACCCCTCTAATATGTCTTCTTCTTTAACCACCGATTCTAACCATTTATCTTTAAAAAATATTTTAGGAGAATCAAGGAAGGCATATCTCTCTCCTTCTCCTACCTCACCTCGATCCATATTAGTTATTATTTCACACTTTTTGAAATGGGAAAACATCTTAGGTTAGAGTTTGATTCATATTTTTGTGTTCTTTCGATTTAAGGATGTGTTGAGGCTTCCTCGAGCCATGTTATTATATGTTCCAACAAGTACAACTAGATAAGAGGTGGTTTGTGTAGTATCGGTCCATTGGAATCAATTTAGGGTAAGTTTCATTCTTGTTATTTAGCTTCACAGTCACTATTTGAGATTATTATGGTGTTTATGAGTCCTTGGCATATTATTTGCAGTGCATTAGACATTGTCATGTGGTTTTGAGTCACATGGTCTAGGTAGACAAACATTTATGTGCATAGGTATGTAAAAATTTGTATCTGGGTTCTCTCATTACATGTATAGTCATCCATGGAAATGATTATAAAAGAATGGGGAAAGGTATTCCCATTTTTATAAATGAAAATAATTATATGGGTGAGTGGATACTAGTATATTCATATAAGTATAAATGTTAGGATACCCTACAAATGCTCATGGATATATGCATGTGTTCATATGGGATAGGTGTCCTTTCATGTATGTGAAGGTGTTTATTCTTTTTGGGGAGTATCAACCTCTAGATAGAAACCACCAAGTGCAGATGGGGATGGTTTGGTTCTACTTTTACGTATGGTCCCTCTCTTAGGGAATATTATTCAATAATTCCATATATTTCTCTTAGCTACCTTCTTAATTCAACTTGTTTATTTTCTATTTATTTTCTAGAATAAGTCATTATTTAAATTAAATGTTTCTATTGAAATACAATTCATGGTTTTCGAATAAAACTCATTCAATAAAGGTATGCGGTCTGCGAAAGCCCACACTGGTAGTCATGATCTTTTATCATGCTTGGTATTATTACATCGATGCCAACTTTATGCAGTCTCCTTGGTTGGTAATGACATGTGTAGTGATTCAAACTATTTTTTTAATTAAATGGCTTTCCTCTTTAAATGAAGAGACCCATGCATCAAGTGTCTTTTAATGTGACTAAGACTTCCCATGGGGGTGTGGTCTACCTAGATAAGGAATTACCCATGTGGGTAATCATGTTGTTTTCTATGAACCCCACTCCCTTGAACATGGAACTCATGGTTATACATTTCATTTACTTTCCTTAGTGTGTCCTTGTTTTCCTTATAGTGATTGAATTTGTTAGGATGGTCTAAATGATTTAGTGTTACCCTTTTTTTCTAATGGCCTTGACACTTGAATCTTAAACCAATTAGTAATGTTTATGAAAATTGGGTGATATGACCTTGAGTGGGGTGTCTCACCCGAAATGGAATGATTTTAATAAATTTTTTAGCCTTAATGAAATGTGTCCTTATATTAAATGGTATAAATGAAATTTATTCCATGAAATTTGGATATTGAATTTGAATTATGACATTCTCTAGAGGCCTTTGCCCCATGTATTGAATTTTAGATGACCATTCCTTGAAAAATGATTAATTAAAATACTTAAGATGGTTTATAATAAGTATAATTGTGAAGGAGATTTCTTATATGTAATGTGTTGTGTCTATTTAAAATTCAAAACTGGTATTTCGTTGTGAATTATATTATATGTTTGACAATTATGGAAATGATTAAGGATGAGATGAATTATTACATCAGACCATTTATGTAATCTTATATGGACAAGAGGCATTCTTACCTCATTCCATTTATGCAATAGTCTATGTTTGAGAGGAATTATAACCTCATGCTATTTAAATAATCTACTATAGATGAGAAGAATTCTTACCTCCTTCCAATTATATATTATCCCTTGGACAAGAGGCATGCTTACCAGGAACAATGTACAGCCTCTCTGTATATATAAATCAATGAGAAGAATGCTAATATAATCCTAGGGATAACATATATATATATATATATTAATATTTATACATGGTGACATGATTAGACATACCAACCCTGGGATAAAGAAATTATCTCTTTCATATATCCCTTAGGAACTTGTATTAGTGTTAATTATTTATTAAATTCTATCATTAATACTTTATACCTACACACTATTAAATTTATATGAAACTATCTAGATAAGGCTAGAAACTGGGGGTACTGGCCAACTAAGATTTATATCACACACCCTGCTCAACCCCCTATTGCATTGGGGTACCCGAGGTTACCTTACTTGATCATATGACTAAATACCTTGGCCCTTTCTTATAGTTTTACGCTAGTACCTTGCGTTAGGAGAAAAGGACTAAGCTGGAGCTTATGATTTCGGTGGGGATTTGATTAGGAATTTTTATTAATCATCCATATTTGAGCCATGTATTGTTTTATTTTGAACATATTTTTGTTTTTATACTACACTCAAACATGTATCATTAATAGGTCATGAATTCAACCATTGTATAAACAAGAATTGGCCACTTTTGTTTAATTAAATGAGAAACTTACTTATAATGTCATTCATTTATATACTACATCCTATATTATTGCTCTTATCTACTTGTTATACTCTAATAATACTAATGTGGATTTCTAATAAGAGGGTATAGTCTCCCCACTATCACCCCCCAAAATCCTCGCCGCTAGTTGCCAGCCTCAGGCATAAAGGGTGCTGTGATTGTGGCCCTATAACTTCCTAGCCTAGCTAAACATAGGCTGGATCATTGGAACCATTGTAGTTTGACTTATATGTTAAAAATGAATTTTTTATGAAAAATTACTTACTTATGATGGGATTTCATTAAATATTTATATTTTTAAATGGTTGTTTTATGAATTTTTTTTATTATTCCCTTGGGGTTTTTGATAAAAATCATGAACCATATGTTTTTTAAAAAAAATGGTACTTTATGTTGGATTAGATATTTTAATGTTAAATTATTACATGTGAATAAATATAATGTGAGTTGGAAAATGTATTCAATAATAGTGTTCATTATTTAAACCCTTGAGTAAGTGTAGTTTGTTTTAGCGTGACCAAATGCATAGTTCTACACTTATGCTTTTGCAAGGGTCTAGCCCATAGTATTTATATCTCTTATAAACATTAATGCATATTTTATCATATTTCATTATAGGAATTTAAATTTTCAAATGAATACATTTTTCGAACGGGTGGTCATTTTGTGTTTTGTCCTTTTTTGTGGGCATGATCATTTAGTAATGCTCATTCCATGTATGTTAGACATGCCTTGGTCATGGATGGTTTCTCCCTTGTTTGTTTGATCCCTTATCATTTCATTAGGTTGTATATGTTGATATACATGGTACCATTAAGAATTAAAAGAAATAAAAAACATGTTATGTTCAGTTAAATTATTGAGTTCTTTTCTAGGGAGTACCGTCTTGGGTCATCCCTAAGTGGAGTAACCTGAGGGTTAAAGAAACAGTTTTATCACAATGCATGGGGATGGATTTCAGAAGAATAGGGTGTTTTGACATGCCAGTCCTTTCGGTTTGGTTTTATTCAAATGTTTTTATGTTTTGAGTGTGACTTGGAGGAACCTCACATGTTAATTTATGGTGTTTTTTATAAGTGCACTTGAGATAAATAAGTTAATCTTCTATTCTTTAAACCTAGAACACTCCTCTAGTGGGGAGCGTCATTTCAAAAATGGGAAATGTGGTTTTCCAAATAGAAGGAACACTAACTATTTTGGAAAAAATACCACTAGTTTTCCTCTAAATATATTTTTGGTGAATTTTTGTTTTTTGAAAAATAACTTTTAACATGAATGAGAATGGATGGTGTTTGCCGATGTAGGTTGTTAAAGTGGTATTGATTCCCAATGTTTTCCAAATTTTTGGGACTCAAAATCAGAAGTTCGATTTCTGAAAAAGGATGATTTCTACATAGGGGTACATAGTACCCAGACCATGAATCCCAGTTATCTAATTGTAACGTTCGTAAATGGAACCTTGAAGGAAATAAAAAATGGAAGGGAACTATGAATTGTGAGATGTAAACCGCTTATGAGAGTTGTTCATGGGTAGAAATTGGTGCACGGTGTAGGAATGCGATATGAAGGAGTATTCAAGTATGTAGGATGTATTTTCATTTGTTGAAATGAGGTGGTGATTTTAGAAGCAATTAAGGGTATCATTTGTGAAAATTAGACAGTGATTTTGGCCCCCATGAAGGTATAAAGGTTGTATGTTCGCCACGTTGGGAAAATGGTTCACATGATCATTGTAGATCGCGAAAGATGAACATTACACAGTAAAGGTTGTACCACATTGAATATTTGGGTAATAATTAGTTCTTGTATTTTATGGATCTATTTACATATATAAGTTGAGATAATCCCATAATTAATTTGATTATTTTTCAAATGAAAACTTCTTTACATTTGGAATTTGATGATGTTAGAATGTGGTTCATGAGGTGGATCCCTCAAAGGGAGAAATAGTTCAAAAAAGAAATATCATGAATGGATTTTGTGAGGCACTAAACCCTACAAAGGAATAAGTGGTTAGTGGAAGATGTAAATCCACAAAAAGTATGGGGAATCAAATAATGTATAGAGAAAAATGAACTTCGCAACTGATACATAGAAGAAAAGGTGATATGAGGAAGCAAAGATAGTATGTAGAAGCTGGGACAGAAGGACGAATCTGGGAAAGTACACAAAAGTTTAAGAGAATATGTCCACAAAGGATTATGGGTCACATAATTAGAAGTATTCCATGAAAAGGTGATTCTCAATGCATACCCACTGCAAAGTAGTTAAATTAAGAAAGGTGGTTCGCTGAGGACTAATGGAATCTTGAAAAAGATCTAAAATAGGTTGAGAAAGAAATTTATAATAACTTATTAGTAAAAAATAGGATTTTATCTATAGTTGAAAATGGAATTCAATAGAGAATCCATATATAGTTGAGAATGTGTTATTTTATGCAAATGACAAGACCTACAAGTCCACAAACTGTGAGCGGATATCTTCGAATAGTAGTGAGAAATGAAAATGGAAGATAGTGATCCTTCACATCTGTAGTGATGAAGAGGTATATACATTTTGAGTGACCCATAGGAATGTAGTGAGATAAACCAAACCCTTGTAAAGTAAGTGATACTCAAAATTTATGATCTTGCCAGAACTATATAATTGGAAGTGAGCTTTAGTGGATTTGGTACATCATCAAATCATCATTGAATGCTCCTTGGATGTAGCCTAGTGAGGGTTAAGCATGTAAAAATAGATTTTTAATGTGCATTATTTTATTTCTATTCATATATTTCTATGGGAGAAAGATAAAAGTGTGTTTTGTGTAGCAATAAAACAACATCAAAAGTGGTAGTAGTTTTAATCTATCATACCCTGGTTTAACACCCCTTAGCATATTTGACATAGTAGAACTAACTATTTGTATATGAGGGAATGGTTAAAAGATAGTTCTTCTCTCTATATAGAAGAAATCATTGTGTTTAATTAAAAAGGAATTTCAATCTTCGATGGTATCAATTTAGATCTATATAAGAATCAGATAGAACTTATTTCTGATCATTAAAAAAATATGTCTTCACAAAGCTACGCATGGAATATCATCCAATATCTATAGTGGGGCTTTATTAAAAGATGACATAAAATATTTGAATGTAGTCCCAAAAGAGATCAATGATTTAGGTGGAGATCTATAAAATCCAACTTATATGGAGGTGACCTAATTTAAAACATTACATGCTATGTGGTAAAAGATAATAAATATCTATGATGAAGATTCAAAATTCACAGAGAAGATTTTGCAGGTTTCGTGGAACAATTATAAATATATGAGAATTAACCCAAATTAATATGATGATGCATTCTTCTATAGGCTTAATGTTGTAGTGGATGACATGTGCGGTCTTGGTGATGTCCTTAAAGATAAAAATATTTTGAAGAACATCTTGAGGAAACATCCACCTGGATTTAATCTATATTTTTTTGTATTGGAAGATGAAGACACAAAGAAAATGAAATTAGATAACATTTACAGAACTCTTGTTACATATGAAACGACAAATGATGATTACAATGCTGTAGAAAAGGGAAATTCTAAAGAAGTGGAAATCAAGGCCATGACGAAGCTCTCTATTTAATATGGTAAGGAGGAAGACAATTTGGATTATTTCATATCATTTCTCTATTAAAATATGCAAAGAGGGAGAGTATAATTCAATGATAATCATCCACTTGCATTCTTGTGATGTGAAAGTATATGATATTTTATATTGAAGTATCCTAAGAATTTTGAATATTACGATGAAGACAATGATGGAATTCCTAAAAATAATTATCCATCTGATGAGAATGTTTGGATAAGTGCTATGAAAATGTTCCAAAAAAATAATCCTCTTTCAATATAAGATGAAATTTCATAATAATATGAGGTAGAATAGTTAGAGGTCTTAAATGATCATGAGATAGATTCATTGGTGGAGTTTGTTGTAAATTGTTTCACAAAAGATAAAAATTTCAATGTGTATGGAGTATTTAAATGAAGAGTGGACCTTAATGATGAATTAGAAGCCTCTCTTAAAGAGATATATGTTTGGAGATCCAAAAAAAGAAAGCTAATAGAGTGGTTCATGATGCAAAATTCCAAATGGCAAGGCTGACATGGGGCTTCATCAAAAACAAAAAAAGTAATTTTTGAAGTCATACCATAAAAACCCACACCATGATTGAAATTTTATTTGTGTATAAAGAAGAATAAGATATTTATAGAACCCAAGGTATATCCCATGGTGAATTATTTCTACACAATAATGTTCCCCATATTATATTATATTGTTGTAGAAATATGGGACACTAAAAAATGTTTGTTCCATAGGGAAGAGGTCTGTAAGGGAACACGACCAACAATGGAAATCATATAGAGCTCAATTTTATATGTCATTATTTTATGGTAACTATTTCTGGTGTGGTGGATTCAGACACAAGGAAAGATGTATCTCATAAAAAATATAGATGAATATGATGAATAAGACTAGGTTTTGATATATTTAGTAGACAAGTTTATCATCAAATGAGATGAATATTCAAAATCAATTTTCATATCTAAAAGATGAATATGGTCTATTATGTTATGGGGAATGTCAAGAGTATCAATCCATACCAGGTATGAAGTCAAAAATACGGATCAAAAGGAAAATATCTGAGAGGGAAGTGGTTGCAGAGATTGAATTCAAGGAATAAGATAACACTTGGATATGGATCATTGATAATGAATGGACCTTCCATTTTATAGTAAATAAGTTTCTAGTGATTGGAATAATCTATCTTAAAAAGGTATAATAACATTTGGTAATGAAAAGGGGTTGAAAATCATCAAGTCTTGGAAAGAAATATTTGGGGGAAAGACTAGAGAAGTTTAGAAGTACTTATTGTTGATGGTATTAGTAACAACATATTATGTGTATGTCAATTTTGTGACTCAGGAAATGAAATAATATTTTCTAATAAATTGTGTGTCATCAAAGAAAAATAAGGTGAGAATTTTTGTAGAGAAACCATAGAAAAGGTAATCTTTACCTGATGAGTGGAGAATGATATATGTGCTTTATGTCCAAAGAAGAATAAAATATGTTGTGGAATAAATATCTATCCCACATGATTCAGGATTCGATGAATGTTTTGGTGAAATATGATTCTACTTGAGGTCACCCTATATTATCATGTGATTGTACACAGATGTGTGATGCCTTCCAACAAGGTAAGATCATTCAAAAGACATATAATGTAAAGGAGAAAAGGACAATAATATTGCTTGAATTGGTTCATATTTATGTGTGAGATAAAATTTCACAAAGAGATTTTAATGGGTGGAGATATTATGTTCATCTCATTTATGATTATAGCATAATGAAATGGGTTTTATTCATCTCCACTGAATATAAGTTATTTAGTCTCATAAATACATATTTAAGAGAAGTTGATAAGATGTAGGGTCAAGAAATAGGGGAGATCGAAAAAGATGATGGAAAATAGTATATAAATTTCCTTGTAACATATTATATCAAGAATCATGGGATAAGGCATCGTGTTTTAGTTGTAATAACTCCATAACAAAATATTGTAGTTGAGAGAAGAATTTTGTTTGTTAACAAAATACCTAGATCAATGCTCCCTAAGAATGGATTTCCTGAGAAATTTTTTAATAAAGAAGCGATGAAGGAAGTATACACATCAAATATCGAATTACTATCTCCGAAATAAGAGAAGACTCTATATAAACAATGTTATAGAAAGATGTCATCATTTAAGAACTTTTGAATCTTCGAAAGTAAGTGTTTCATTCATAACAAGGAGATATATGATAAGTTTGAATCCCATGGAGATGAAGGGATATTTCATTGATACTCAAATAAATAAAAACTAATAATTGATTCAACCAGAGTCTAGAAGGTATTATTAAAGACATCAAGTAACTATAGTGGAGAATGTGCAGAATATTCAGCAATCACAAGATAAGTCTTAGAAGCATAGTGAAGAAGAAGTAATCTGGCCGGGGGATGATCTAGTTCTAGAAGTTTATTATGAAGAAGACTCAGATGATGAGATGTATGACGATAAGTCAGTATCTTCACAAACGTAGAAGATAATATCCAAAATTTATTGAAACAAATAATTGGTGATCAGACAATGCTAATTAAAATAAGGATTATAAAGACTATATAGCAAGAATCATACTTATAATAGGGAGTGTTAAAATGTTTTAGTAAAGATGCCCATGATAGGAATTGGGTTCAGGTTATGAATGAAAATCATGGACAAATTGATAAGAACCAAACATGGGATATTGTTTTGAGACAAACAGATAATAATTTTATCAAGAAATAATGGGTCTTTCAGTAAAAATTGAATTAATATAGTGTTTTCATTTAAAAAAAGCATGACTAGTTGGAAAAGGGTAATCCCATATTAAGGGTATTTATGTTGATGAAACCTTCTCACCATTTGAAATTATAGAGATAATTAGATCATTCATGGGAATTATAGTGAAAATAATGTTAATGGTTTTTTAGATGGACGTCATGTCAGCATTTATGACTGGAGTTACGGGATAAGAAGTTTATATTGATCATCCAGATGGTTATCTCAGCAATGAAGATGAAAACAATGTTTTTTTGGATGAAGTAGGCTTTATATAGTCTGAATCATGTAACAATATAATGTTATTCAAGGCTATATTAGTTTCTGAAAAATATCAGTTTTTAGTATGGGGGAGTTGGTTACAATCTATATGTCAACCAAGATAGTAATAAATGGATAATGGTGCTGGTATATATAGATTAAATAATTTTTAGAGGATCACATGAGGCACAACATAGATAGTTTTTTAATTTCATGAAAAGTGACGTAGAAATGTAAACGATTGTTGAACTTCCATTTTTTATTGGACTACATGTGACAAATGGAAATAATGAAACATTCATTTCACGATAAAAATATGCCAAGGATGTTGTGAGAAGGATTGTAAATTGTAGTTATATGGCAATGAATACTCTAGTGGAGATTCAAGTGAAACTGTCTCAGGATGATGAAGGAAAAGTAGTCAATGCCACAGAATATATTCATATCATTAAATGTCTATTATACTTTACAACAACATTACCACATATTGTTTTCTCCACGTGTTAGGAATCATGATATAAAAGTAATCCCATGGAAAGACACATGCATTCCATAAAATAAATACTTTTGTACATCAAGGGAACTATGGATTTGGGTTTGATTTCTATTGACAAATCTCATCCAGAGCTATTGGGATATATAGATGTAGATTGGGCCTGTTCAACAGATGACATGAAATCAATTATATGAGGTGATTACTATCATAGTTTATTTTTTATTTCTTAAAAAATAAATAATCATGATTTAATTTTATTTATCATCGCATAAATTGAGTATATTGTGGCCACTCAATAATGGACACAATTATTATTGATGATACAACTGCATGATGATATGGACATTGTTGTGAAGTCTTAGGTCGGAATCCATTAAGACAATTCATATCCTATAAATCATATAAAAAATTGACTCTATCACCCAATGAAAAACAAAGTTGATGTAAAATATCATTTTATCAAGGAGAAGGTGGAACAAGTGATTATGAAGATTGATTATGTACCTATCAAATAATAGGTTGCAGATATTCAATAAAAGGCATTACCGCAAAAAGTATTTGAAAGGTTTTGACTAGCTCTTGGAGTTTATTCATCTTCCCGCACATGGAAGAAGTGTGGGTGTGGGCCCTCTCTCCATGAGGTATGATGTGTTTTTCCCTAATTTTATAATTTGTGTTATTTACCCTATTGTATCCCTCAATGGAAGAGCCTTCATGTTTGTTGAAAAATGGTATGAAAAATTTCTATTAAAAGGTAGAAAATTTTACAATAAAGACACATTTGGAAGCTATTGGGTGGAGCAGCCAGGAAATGGGAGTTGAATATTATAGGGGGGGTAGTGATGTATGGGGAGTATTAAATCTAAAAATTCTAGATATTATCGATCAGAGGAAACATATCAAGACATGGGGTTTTGATAAAAGGATAATAGTGGTCATGGAATGGAATAATGTGATTAATTGATAAAATTTTCATTATAATCGTATGTATCATATCGAATAAGGATCTTGTGGGTATAGAGTATGTAAAGTGTAAATCCTTTATCTCTATCTCAATCTCAATAATAAAATGAAAAAAAAATTAAGAAGAATCATTAATGAGACACCAAATTATGAATGTGATGTCAACAAACACAATGGGATATATTTTTTGGAAAAAATATCCCAAGGTGTCCTCTTAGAATTTTTTTTGTGTGTTTGTGTTTTTTGAAAAAACCAGATGACCATGAATGTGTATGGTTGCTATTTTTCTATATTGGTTGTAATGGTGGCATGGTTTCCCAATGTATTCCAAATTTATGGGCCTCAAAATCGAGATTTTGGTTTTGAAAAAAGGTTGATTTATTCATATTGTTACACAGTACATGGACCATGAAGCTTGGTTTGCAGATTGCAAAGGTTTTATGTGGAATGTTGAAGGAATATTTCATTGTAAGGGAACGACAAAGAATGAGACACAGACTATGTACGAGAACTGTTTGTACAGAAAAATTGGGTCATGATGTAGGTATACGGTACAGAAGATGCTTGTGGCGAATAGGATGGATTGTTTCTAACAGAAAAAAAGCTGATGATTGGAGATGTCACAAAAGGGGTTGTTGGAAAAAATGATATGGTGATTCTGGCCGATGTGAAGGAAAAAAGGTGGTATACAGACTGTGTAGGGAAAATGGTTCACAAGATGATTAGGGTTGATAGAATATATATAGTATATAGAGAATGTTGTACCACATTGAAGATTTTGGTATTCTTAGATTTTCAAATTTATTAGATTTATTTTCCTATATATAAATTGTTAATCCCATCATTACATAGATCATTTTTTGAAAAGAAACCATATTTTTTGGGAATTCAGTGATGTATAAATGTTGTTCACAAGGTGGATTACTTGAAGGGTGAAGTAGTTTTTGGATGCAAATTTGTGAAATTATTTTTAGTTTCATCGAAGGCCGCAAAGGAAGAAGTGGTTCATAGGAGAAGGAAATCAACATGTAGTAAACTAATGCAATTATGATAAGAGGAATAAGGAAATTCACTAGCAGTAAGCTGAAGAAAATATTATATGCTTAAGAAAAGATAGTACACAGAAGATGAGATGGTAGGTGGAAGCTGGGACGATATGCTGATGTATAAGAGAATCGGTCCAAGAAGCATGGCGACTCGATGAAGCAGAAGCAGTCTATAGAAATATGATATATGAAGTATAACCACTATACATTATGTGAAATAAGAAAGGTGGTTCACAGAGGACAGATGGACGATCGCCAAAGTTATAAAATAGATTACGGAAACAACTTCTGCTAACTTAACAGTTTGCTGAAACGTGGATTTCATCTATTGGTGAGAAAAGGACATCAATAGATAATCTTACTTGAGTTTATGATGCATGATTTCATGAAATTTATGGGACCTACAATTCCATAAACTGTGAGTGGATATCTTCTAAGATAAGTGTAGAAAGGAAGTTAAAGATGTCGATTCTCTTCTCTAACAGTGAGCTAGAGGAAGATATATGGGGACTTACCCTTTGGAATGTAGTGAGAAGACCCTAAACCATGTAATGGAAATGATCCTAGGTATATGAGATATTTTCTGAACATTTTAATTTTAAGTGAGATTTAGTGGATTTTCTACATCGGTACATCATCGCTGTATGGTCCTTGGTCATAGCCCGGTGAGGGTGAACCCAAGTAAAAATCTTTGTGTCATAAGTATGATTTCACTTCTATTCATGTATTACTATAGGATAAATAGAGAAGTATGTTTTTAAATGAAGTAACAAGATTCAAAGGTACAGTAGTTGTAATCTTTCATACACTAATTCACCTCACCCTCTTAAGGTATTTTTCCTAGTTTAACAAACAACCTAAAATTCAATTTGGAAATGGTTGACCTTGTTTTAATGCCTTTGAGGATGTGAGTTTTGGAAATTTTGTAGAGAATGCATTGAGGCACAGCGTTGTTGAGTTTGGTTGTGTATGAAACCCCTTATAAACACATTTGGATCAGGATCAACATCAATAGTAATGTCAATGATCATGTGATGCCTCAAGTAGAGGAGGCATCAGGTTTCAATTAATGGATGTTCATTAGTTGGTGATGCCTAGTTTCCCGCTTTTATGTCGACCAGTTGAGGTTCAAATCATTTTTTAGTAGTCGGGTATTGTAGACCAGTATCCATCTAAAATCCACTTAGTGTACTCTACTAAGAGACTAGATCGTCCCCTATATTGTATTCATCCTATATACGATAAGAGAGTGTCGGTCTTATGTCATAATGAAAACATTAAATGATGTTGATATTTTTGTGTGGTTCTCTTTTAGTGTTGCACGAATGATGCAGGGATTCCCTCTTGGTATGACCATAAATATTTAATCAGTTGTTTGGTATAGGGTTCGATTAATGTGTTTGGGTTTAAAACAAGCATTCTTGGGAGAAGGAATCACAGTTCAGTTTATAATATGTCGGTCCCCTAATTTGGGAATACTTATGATTAGTTATTCATTGTGTAATGACTCTTTATTTTCTTGATTAATTATTACAATTAGGGAAGAACCATTTTAAGACATAATCCTCAGGTGAGGACAAGTGTGGTTGGTGTTGACAGGGGATTTTCTTGAAATGTTGGATTAAATTGATATTGAGGTTGATTTATAATTAACCATTTGAGCATTTTCAGTTTACAAAAATTGAATCATCAAAATTCTCAAAGAATATATTTGAAAGTCAATTCCAATGGTGGGTTAAACCAAGCTAGATAGTTTGAATCATAATGTTTAATACAATTTTGGGAAGTAAACTTGGCCCAATGCATAAAAAAATGATGAAATGATCATGTACCTTGTTGGATGGGATCATGTAATTATCACTTCAATGTTTGGGTTTGGAAATGAGAATTGGATTATGTTTTGATGGATTAAGGGAAATTTTATAATGAATATTTTCAGGGTGTGATGGACATTTAAAAACATAATGAAACTATTTGAATGAAGCATCAAAACCACCATAGATTATGTTATTTTTATGTTGTTTCTGATGGATTCTTATGGTTGAGAAGTTCTACAGTTCATAGGTTGTAAATATCTACATTTTGTACTATACTAAAAACGGATGGTTTTTGAATCTTTTCAATTACTGAAAAGGTTTTTTTAAAACAAAGACTTATAATGGAATTATTATAGCTGCTTCACAATAAAACTAATGTATTTGGATGTGGGTGTAGCCTTTTAAAGTTTCTCAAGTGTCTCGAAGATTTTCAAGAGCACCATACCTAGAAAAAGGGATTATTTTTTAAAACGAATGAGGGAACACTATTTTTGTGAAACCTTACAGCACATTTTAGGTAACTGTGTAACCATATCTAAGAGGGAAGAGTTGTTTTGAATGGGATGTGCATGGATTCCCAAACCATGAACCATGCCCATGTTAAGGGAGTCTCTTAAACAAGGGGTGTCGCTCAGTTTGTGCATGGTTTGGAAGAGGAAGCAGGCCCAACAATGTGGTTAGTTCTGTTTTAAGAAATTAAAATTAATTAAAAATATAATATAAATAAAATAAAATTGAAAAACCCTCACCTTTCCTCCCCTCTCCTTCTTACGACAACCCACTTCAAAGATCCCCTGGTGTGACACACCCCTTTTCTCTAACTTCTACTCTGACCATCAATTCTAACCATTTATTTTACGATTTCTTCTCTGAACATATATGTAATCCTCTCTCCTTCCTTATCCTCCTTCTTGTGAGACAATTTTGGTCATCCCATTGCACTACTCATTTTTTCCAAAAACCCTAGTTTAGGGTTTTATTCATTTTTTGGTGTTGTTTGATTTCTATGTTGTGCATAGGGTTCCTCAGGACGTGTTCTTATGTGTTCTAGAAACCGCTACCGAAGTAGAGGTGGTTTGAGAAGTTTTAGTCAACCAGCATCATTTCTAGGTTAGTTTCATACCTGATGTATGGTATTCATCTTTGTGTGTGTGATTATTATGGTGCTTATGAGTCCCCGGTATGTTATGTGTAGTTTGATGAACTCTGTCGTGGGGTATTGAGTCGTTGGGTCTAAAGAGACTCAGCTGCTTGTGAAGAGGTAAGTAAATATATGAATTTTGGTTTCCCTGTTACGTGTATACTCATACATGGAAATAAATAAACATATAGGATTTTAGTTATTGTCATTTATATATATGAAAATTCATATGTATTTGAGTGTAGATAGGAATATGAATATAAGAATATATGTGAGGATCCCGAGGCACATACATATGGCGATGTGTATCTGTGCACGGTGCCTAGGATTCCATGCATGCATGTGAAGGTTAATACAATAATTGGGGGACCAATAGCCTCTAGTTATAAAGCATAAAGTTATGAATTGTTCGGTTTGGTTCCTCATTGATGTAGTGTCCCTCTATATTCCAATTTAATTCAAGAATGTCATAAATTTGTCCTAGTTACCTTCTTAATTCCCCTTGATTATATTTAATTGATTTTATTGAATAATTAATTAGTTATGATTTATTTTATTATTGACTAAAAAATCATGGTTTTCTAATAAAACCTTTACAAGAGAGGTTCACTTTCTTTGAAAATGCATAGTGGTAGTTATGCAATTTTATCTTGGCATTATTTCGTTGATGTTAACTCTATAAATTTTCCATGGTTTGTAATGACATTTTTAGTGCATTATAATATTTTATAAAAGTATTGAATGGCTTAAATCTTTAAATAAAGTGACACTCATCTCAAATTTCTTTTCAATGATCCTAACATACCGCATGGGGGTATAGTCCACATATACTTGGAATTAAACATTTTGGTAATCAGGTTGTTTTACATGATCCCCATACCATGAACATGGACTTAATGTTTATACATGTTATATTCCTTACATATTGAGTCCTTGTTTTTGTTATGGAGTTTGAAATTGGTTAGGATGGTCTAAAATATTTCATGCCACCCTCTTTGTGGAAGGAACTTGACACTTGACTCTTAATCTAATTTAATAAGTTCATGCAAATTGGTTGAGATGACATTAAGTGAGGTGACTAACACCAATTGGATCTCTTTAAATAAATTGTTTTTCCTTAATGAAATGTTGTCTTGTATTAAAGGGTTTACATGAAATTAATTCCTTGAAAATGGATATATAATATTGATAATGTCATGCACAAGAGGCATTTTCCCCATGTATTGAATTGAATGTCACCATGCCTTATGAATGTTTAATTAATATACTAAAGATGGGTTTCATTAAGTAAAATTTTGAATGTTGTTTCTTATATGTAATGTGGTATAACTCTTTAAAATGCATAAGTGGAGTTCCCTTATGAATTATATTATAAGTATGAAAATTATTGTATATTATTATGGATGAAAGGCGTTATTACTTTGTACCATTTATGTAATATCCTAGGAACGAGACATATTCTTACATAATTCCATTTCTATATTATCTTATGGATGAGAGGAATTATTACCTTGTGCCATTTATATAATCTGTTGTAGTTGAGAGGAATTAATACCTTGTGCCATTTACATAATCTCCCTTTGTCAAGATTCATTTTTACCTTGTGCCACGAATATACTTTATAAAATCACACATACGCACGAAGGGAAGATATGAATTTTTACCTCTCCCCAGTGATAACCTATATATATATACATAAATTTATACATATTGACTTGATCAAACATACCACCCATGGTATGAAGTTGGTATGGTCATCATGTTTCCCTTAGAAACCCATATGGTTGTTAATTATATATTCAATTCTATCATTAATAATTCATTACTACACACTTTTAAATATATATTACTCTATATGTATTTGGAAAGACACCGGTGGTGCGGGCCAACTGAGATTTATATCTCACACCACACTCGGGGCCATCATTGCACTGGGGTAATCGAGTAGACCTCTCTTGTTAACTGAAATGCAGACATCATACCTTTCTTCTTATTGAATGCTCATACCTATATTTTGGAGAAGAGGACTAAGATGGAGCTCAGGATTCCCATGAGGATTTCCTTAGGGCTTTTAGTTATTTTCTTTACATTAATTGTTTTTCTGTTAAATGCATTCTATATTTTTACTGCTTTCATACATGTATCATTTACAGGTCATGCAGTCATATGTTGTATAAACTTGCTTTGGATACTATTTTTAATTATATAAGAATATTTCATTTATTGTATTTCATTTATCTACTATATCATTTATCCGTGCTATTTTATACTGGTTATAATATGATAATACCATATTACATCTCTAATAAGATGTTATTGTCTCCCCACTATAACCTCTTGAGAACCCCATAACTTGACAAAAGCCTCTGGTGTACATGGAGATGTACTTTAGGCCATGTGACCTAGTGGTTCGGCTATAGGTTTGATAGTAACCCAGGCTAGGATGTTAAAATATAGAATCAAATAATCCATTTTATTTAATAGATTGAATATTATGTGTACCATTCATCACATCATTATTATACCTCACATTTGTAACTATGATAATGTGATAGTTCACATTTTCTTTGGGCATAAGAGGTTGTGGCTGTTGATCATTTCCATTAACCTTTATATTTGAGAACTGGTTAATGTAATAACCATACGAATTACATTTGAAACACCATAGTGAAGAAGATGTATTATTTGGTTATTTTTCTCCATTATTATCCAACTTATTCTTCTTATGAATTCAATATTTAGTTCCCCATTGAACTTATTTTCCACACTTATGAAACTTACCAGTTCCCTTATATAAATTTTCATTCTTATCTCTTTCCCCATTTCTATTATTAAGGAAATATAATATTATTCCCTCAATGATATTTATAAATTTCTATACGTTATATATTTTGTTTCATATCAAAACCCTGACATTGATTTATAATTCCAAAATTCACTTACACTGTGATTGAAATTAGAGTGATTTTATAATATCTACTAAAATCTTTAATGTATAACACTTTTTAAAGACATGGTTTTACACCACAAAAGAGTCAGTAATGTTTAATTTTAGTTTGGATGATAATACATGAATATTACTTCACATATATTTTATAATTTTCTACATAGGTAATAATAGATTCATTATCTATATTATTCAGCTCATAGGATTTGTTGTCCATTTTCTTATAAAAAATATGTGTAATTTACCAATTGAAAAAATATTTTAATTTCATCCCAATCCATGGTTTCATTTTATTATTATTTCCTTGTGTTATTGATAATATTCCACCATTTTTATTTTTCATCTTCAATATGATAAACATATACAATTACTATTTATTTTCTAAAACACTTGTGAAAAAATACTATTTTTGTTGTACTGGTCCATTTACCAGAATCTCGTAGCTCCATTAACCCGTGTAATTATATTGTATCATTCCTCAAGAATGAATCAATTGAAATTTTTTCATTACTTTTCTCATTTTGTAGGTCAGAATGTTTCATACCTTGAGAAATTTAGTTAAGATCATAAATGATATTTTTTATTATATATCTCATAACATTTGGTTTATCTTGATGAAAATCATAGCATTTTCCATCACATTCGGCATCAATATGGTGCCATTTTGATCTAGTCATTGAATGAAACCAAAAAATAGTGAGATAATCAATAATCATAGTTGAAAAAAATATAATTCTTATATAAAAAATAATTTATAAAATTATCATATACCTAAACTTATCGCTATAGTTCTCAATAAATTTTTATTATCAATGTTTCAAAATGACATTAGAACTTGCATTAATTCCAAATATAATGAACCATAATTTTCATGCATATATATTACTTATTTATAAGAATATTTAATAAATACAATTTAGATCCATGCAATTATAATGTCACTTTATTTTCCTTGGATGATTTTATACTTGTTCATAAGATATTTTCATCATCTCACACTATGATATTCATAACTAACACCCCTCTATGAAATATAACAAATAAAACATTTCTTTATTACTTAAAGAAAAGAAATCATAACAAGGGTTGAGTTGAAATGATCAGTAATGGTAAAATATATATATAAATGATCACACAAGAATAACATTAGTATATGGGAATGATAACATTATCATAACATTTTTAACCATACCATTCCTGTCATAGATCAAAATCAGATGTCATGAAATAAAGAATTTTAGGTCATCCTACATGATTTATAATGGAATCAATGAAAAATATCTATGAGTGGATAACATTGGCTTAATAAATATCTTTTTATCATACACATAAGAAGAGAAAATCATTAAATTAGTTATCGATCACTACCAAGACAATGGTAGTGTGTTGGGTTCAATCCATATTCAATCATATCCTTAATAAAGGATTACTCCCAATATTTTAATAGTGGAATAAATTCCTTACAAAATTGTGTTTATTCCTAATTCGAGTCATTATTTTCCAATTATATATCCATATTTATCAAACACATTGGTGGAGTATATAATTTTTTCCCAACACATCACATAATTAAAATCATGAAAATGTGTTCATAGGATCATAAATCATTCATAAATAAATAATAAAATTTAAAGGAAATGGGTTTCATAAATGTTCAATCATTTCATCATATCATAACTAGTGGATAGTAAATGTGTTTCAGAAGTGTTTCTTCATATCTTAATTAACCAATAGAAAAAATCATGTTTTATATAATCATATTTAAAAAATCATAATCACAATTCTTCCTTATAATGAATGTGTATGATATTATTGGATCATATAATAGTAAATCATAAGAAACACAAATAGATGTTATCATAGATGAAAAAATGCATTAAAATATCAATGTCCTATTTCATGGGGATATACATGTATCATTTTGCAATCACTTATTCAAAACTTAAAAATTTACCAAATATTGAATAAATTATTTTATTTAAGAATTGATTGGATATTTATAAATTAATCATCAAATAACTGATAGGCCATAGTGGTGATAATTTTTTTTCTCACTATGAATGTATGAAAAAAATTTCTATTAAATATTTGTAAAAAAGAAAAACTATATTTTTTGTAAATTTACAAGAACATTCATTTTCAATAATTAATAAAAGTTAAATCATGGGTATAAATAAATTTATTAAATTATAGTTTAATATTAAAAACATTATATAATAAAATTTTAGAAAATATAGATATAGGTGAAAAACTATTATCGGCCATAGATTGAAATGAAATAATCTTTCATCAAAAGCATTCATTTAGACTATTAATTTATTAAAAAGAGAAAAATGGAAGGTAAATTTTTTAATATATATAAATTACAAATGAACTAAAAAATAAATATATTTTTTTAGGTTAGATCCTAAAAGTTCTCTATTTGATACATAATCATAAATAATACATATAAATAATGGCATTATAACATAACTTCCATACCCCGAGTTTCACTTTCATTGAAATAGATTTAACCTAAGGTATAATTAGTTTAAATATATTATAAATATAAAATAGGTTAATTTAATAAATTATAATATCATAAAATATCCACTTATAACAGCTTAACACTTATTTATTTACAATTTCTATTTAGAATTATTGTTTATAAGTGCTACCAATTTTTCCCTTTTCATGAGAATAATGTATCACTAGTTCTTGTCCTTCTAAATTGACTATGATTACAAAATATCTCTATTTTTTATTTTGATATTATATATATATATATATTGTCTCTAAAATATTATCAAGACAGAATGGTGATTTAAAACATTTATGGGAAGGTTTGGCTATACATACACATGAAGGTTTTTTTTTTAATATTTGATTAATACAGAAAAATTACATTAAATAATAATTAATTCAAATTAAATCATTATTGAATCATATATATAATATATAATGTAACGCCCCGAACACAGCTACCCAGAGTCGGTGCATTACTTTGTAACATTGGCATGATCACAAAAGATCAAGTCTCGAAAGACTGATTAGTTTAGTAGCCTTGGAAACACTAGATACATTCATAATTCTTACATTACATCATAAAGTAAAAAAACTACAATAAAAAAGTCTCCATAGTCCACACTCATATCCTCTTCTGACTATCCTTGCAGATCATTCATAAAATACTTCTTCACATCCGGGAAAATATTAAAACATTGAAAGGGGTGAGCTCAGATGCTCAGTAAGGATAACAATATTGCGGAAGCTTTCATAAATAAACATAAACATTTAAGGCAATGTATAACTAAAACTAAATCCTTTTAAACATGAATTTCAACATAATATGGAAAAAGTAAAATGAAATAATGCCATTTACTTATTCACATGGATATTCTACTGGTTGAATAATCACATGAAATATCAATAACCACTTTCATAATGATGAAATTCATAATTCCAGACTATCATAACCACATAGCCAAGGCCTCGTACCAAGACCACAAATAAGATTTTGTCAAGGCCTCGTGCCAAGACACTAGTTTGTCTCATGATACCTACCGACGCATCTAGGAGCTATAGCGGGCTCCACCCGTCACTTATTAAGTCCAATGCATTCCTCATATGAACAGGTTTAGACATATCATAAACCATAACATAATTGTATCACATAAAACATGCATAAAGGAAGCATAATATTTCCAAACTTCAATCACAAGATATCAATACAAAACATTGATATAATAAAAACTTTATCAAAACCATTTTCAATACCAAAATAAAGGAAAATTAAACCTTTGTATTTATTTTTCATTTAAAAAATAGTTATGGCTTATAGAGGAAGCCGAAACTCAAATAATAGTCACAGCGGCGGAGAATTTTTTGTCGCCGCATACGTAAAAAAAAATTCCTTTTGTCGTTTAGTAAAAACTCTTCATATAAAAATATTCCTCTTGAATAAAAGTAAAATTCAAAGGGGTTTATACACCGTATAAATGAAAGTTGTGTATAAAACAAAATATGCCTCAATGAAAGGAGATTGAGACGAAGACCCTTACAAAGATCATTTTTTTTAAATAAAGTAGATCTAATATGTGTATTCACTATAAGTACACATAAATAAAGTACAAATACAAGATATGACATAATAATATCATAACCTAATTTGAAAGTAAGAGATTAACCCAAACAATAGAAATTGGGTTAAGAAGTTCCCTTACCTCGTGTCCAACATGACTCGATCATTCTTTAATCTCCTGAATAATAAACTAGAGTTAATTTATATTTTCATAAGAACATTTTTCATGTTCATTATTCCTTTTATATCACTTATTTCCATGTTATGAATATTATGTAATTATTTACGCTAATAACAGGTGTTTTGTCGATCTTTGGTACTTGAGTCAAAAATATACTTCTTATAATTACAAGTTGTTCATGTGGTGAAATATCCATTATATACAGAATTATATTCATGATTTAGATATCATATATAACTTATATATCCAGTATATACATGCATTTATAATATTACATAACATTTAGAGGTAAGAAATAAAATGCACCGTTCATGGAGATGATAAGCCGTACGTACGCATGAACACTACTTTCATTTATATTTCATATTTTAATGGAGTGAAACATAATTATATAAATGTATAATATAATTCCAATATAATATAATATATAATATCATTTAATCCACCCTTTACACATCACTCATATGTAATTAACGATTCAAATCACTTTGAGGGGGCGGTAGTCCGCACTTCCTAAAATGAAAATATCGTGTTTACGCATAATGGAAACCATAAAGGTATTCCATAAATGAAAAATAAATAAGCTTAAGTAAAAGATAAACATATTATATATCATATATAAATATAGTGACATCTTAATGGCCACCTTTGAAGGTGTTATACGAGTGTTGAACAATCATCGTTTCGTGAGGCAGAAAATTTCCATCCACAGAAACAGTATGTTCGTTAACCATTAGATGTAGTTGTGTGTTATTGTAGCTAGAATACATCTTATAACAAAATCCTAGTATATTGAGGATACTTGTGTTGTTACAAAAGAAATGGATAAAAAGAGTTTAGGGTGTTGGAGAAGAAAAATAAAACAAAATAACATAAGAGAAGACATTACCTTAAAATCGGGCAACTTTTTTTGATTTGAGCGAAAGGATTCCTTGGGAAACTTATGACAAAATTGAGGATTCTAGGAGTTAGAGAGGAAAGTGGGGAGAGTATTTGGGCAGAGGTTTGGCCGAGCCAAATGGCTTGAAGGTGTGAGTAAGGTGGTAGTGGTGGGGGCCTTTTATAAGAGGAGAGAAGGGGCACTCTTGGAAAGATTGAAATGTTACTTTTTTATGAAATTATTTTCGGATTCTAAAGGTCTGAAAATGATATATTTCGAAGATAAGGTGATAAGGGCTCTAAATCTACTCATCCAATAGTTTTTTGACAAGTTTAAGCCTTATATTGTACATTATCTTTTCATTTTATGTAAATCGTTAATTAATGAGGTAATTGTTGCATCAGCATGGTTTCATAAATAATTTAATTTATATAATGTCTAAAAATAATAAAAAAATATCATGATGTAGGAAATCATTTTAGGTTTCTAATTAATATTTATAGTCAAAAATATGACTTTTATAACCCCAGTTAAAAATTGTATTAGTAAAACAACTCATGTTTGTGACATTGTTATTTTAACATTAAATAAAAAGTTCTTAATGTCATTTTCCTACCAATGTGGCTCCATGGGGTCCCCAAGTTGACCCATGGATTTTCTTGGTAGGCCATGACTCATCCAATATGGGTAGGACAAGTGTAAATGTATTTTCATATTCTTAGAATATCATTTTTACATTAAATTTCACTAATTACCTTTAATCGAGAATAATTAAACTTAAAAGTTACTATTCACCGAAAATTATTTTAATCCCATTGAACCACATTTTACAGCCTAATGACAACCATGTATGTCGGATTTTTGAAAATCAAATCACAGAAGTGGTAATGTTTCATTTAAACGAAAAATCAGTTTTCTAACTACCACTAAGTGGTTTCACTATTCATTAGAATTGATGTTTTTCAGAACAATGCCAAAATTTCACCCTAAGCTATAATTGATATTCCGAATTCGAAAATGATTTATATTTTATTAAATTACATACATATAAGTTGCATTAATCAATTTTATAATTAATTCCCACTGTCACAACAAATAGCGTGTTTTTAAGAAATAACATATATCAAAAGATTGACAATTATTTATGTCCAATTTCAATGTGAAATTAATTCTAATGAACACCATTGGATAAAATGGTAAAAATATATTCTTATTATACATTAAAACCAGTCAATAGTATAATTTATCAATATAAATTATTTTGATTAAAAAAGTAGTTTTTATGTCTTTTTCACTATTCATAGAAAATTTGATGTTCTTAGGGAATTACAAAAAATTCAATTTAGGATAAATTCTATAATCCGAAAAAAATGATGTCCATTTTGAAATATAAAATTTATATAATTTCATAAATTGGGTATTACTATTCATAAATACTACTTTGATTGGTCACGGTGTGTTAGAATCTCAAACTTGCATTAAATGCATGCTATTGCATTGTTGAAAGAGAAGCGTATCGTGAAAGCTTGGGGTGTTACATTCTACCCTCCTTCAATAAATTGAGTCCTCGCAATTTGAAAATGTTCTTCGAAAATAAATGGTTGAAAATATAAAATAACTTCGTGGAAGACCCACATCGAAAATAAGGTTAATAAGAATATAACATTAAAAGAAAGAAAGAGAAGTACAATGGTCACCCGAGATTGCCCATACTAGGATTCTATGAAAATATCAATATGGTGGAGAAACAAACAATCAAGGTCTGATGGAGAGTTTTAGAAAAAAGGATTAGGAGAAAGTTAACCATAAGAAAATCACAAACTTGTGATTGGTTAAACAGTAATTGAATCCCCAGTTGGAAAAGTTATACGACAACGTTTTTGTTTTAAGTAACCTTTCATAAAGTTGAGGAATTTATTTAAGTGATTTACTAATAATGTATGGAAATATACTTAATTTCCATGTCGTCTTTCATTCATTAATAAATTTTTACCACAAACCCATCTTTCACTCCAAATGGTAACAGAACTCAAAAATATTCTATGAATTCTAATTGTATAAGGTTCCAAATATTACCACATACCATTTATATTAGGAAAACTATTTTGTAATAACCATGGAATTCCTGTAGGCTAGTGGTAGGTAATAATGGTCTGTCTCACTATGGTTGTGGGTTCGATTCCTGTAGCTTTTTCCGACACGACGGGTTATGCCACACCCTGCAAGTTGTACTTTTCCAAAAACTATAGTATTATAATATTACAAAAATAATCTTCAGAAATGTATTAAACATTAACAATAATATCCAAAGTTCATCTTAATTCATTCCAACCTTTATAGTTATCCAAAATACCTCTATACTGACTTTCTATTAAAGGTCTCTAAATTCCAAAACAAATTGTAACACCAGATTCCCCAAACAATGTAATGTTTCTCTTATTATCACATACTAAATATATGATTACCTTAATCATATTAAATCCTTAATGAAAACAACGAGTACTATAGTACAATCCTTATATATATCACACTATTCTTATAACCAAAATCTAATCCTTGAGTCCAAAATCACCAATACATTAATTATTCCACTTCAACTGTAGTAACAACATAAGATTGTCCTTGATCCCTTGGCCTTTTCTAAGGTAAGTTTCCCTGACGCTTAGGAAATTCATTTGCATAATGCCCCATTTCTCTACAGTTGTAGCATTCAACATTGATAGCCTCTTTCTTTCCCTTACAATCACAAGCCTAGTGACCTTTTTCTCTACATTTATAACAAACTCCCATTCCTTTTAGGCATGTACCGAGGTGATTCTTCCCACAATTATCACAAAATGTAAAATCCTTCTTTCCATTTTTCTCTTTATCTGTCTTTTGTTCCACCATCCTATTCTTCTCTTTCTTTACTTTATTGTCATAAGATTTAGATAATTCCCTTTCTGTCTTGATATAACATGAGACAATATCTTCATACGATGAGAAAGACTATGAGACTAAGGATCAACGGAGAAACGATTTTAACCCATAAATGAGACAATCAATCTTACTTCTTGGGTTACATATATAATCTACATAATGTCTCGCTAACCTTGTAAAGTTGGCCTCATATTTGCGACATTCACAGCCTCGTTTTGTCTGAGACTCAGAAATTTCCTTTCCATATCTGCTCGATGATCACGAGGAAAATATTTTTCTATGAAAAGCACTTTGAACTCCTTCCATTCCATATTCGATACTTCATCATTTTCCTTTGTGTTTTGAATCAGCGACCACCACTGATCGACATCTCCAGTGAGGTGGTAAACTGCAATGACAACCTTCTCCCTTTCGTTACTCCCCAAGGCATGAAATATTTTCTCTAAGGAGTTTATCCATTTCTTAGCTACTAATGGATTTGTACACCCATTTAATGTTGGTGGTTGTTGCCTCATGAAGCGGTCTAACATTGATCTTCCACGTTGTGGATCAGGGTGCTCCATACGAGTAAGGTTATTATTCATATCTGAGTGAGTTGTCCCAGTATGGTAATAAGTTGACCAGCACCAGTTGTATCTCCAGATCCACAATAATTATCTTGAGCAGGAGGGAAATCCCTACACGGAGTGCGTGCATTGATACGGTTTCCATTCCTTCCACTAGGTGTCATTTATAAACAATGGAATAAACTAGATTAGGTTATAAATTAAAATACATAATTACGTACTTGTAAAATACATAACATAAATTGAACTATTTATGGATATAATCCATAATCATAAAAATGTTTTCTTTGTGTAAGGATGTACTCATAATCCCTTCATAATGGTTTGTAAAAAAATGTGATTTATCCTAGGCATATCCCCCGGGAGTGTCATAACCAAGAGTGCAGCAAGACCCGTTGTCGTGCACGAGTTCCCGTTTGAGTCTAGATCAAAGCGGTGTTTTTGGGTTTTACCCCTAGGTACATCTGTGCCAAATCCGCCTCTACCTGCTCGTATCCAGACAGGGATGTATTGCTCGGAAATATCACAAAATATCTATAATACCAAAATTCAAGGTAGTTCTTCTATACTAATCATCAAAGTCTATCTTTGGGCTATGTGCTCTAATCAGAGTTTATCTAAATCTAGCTTCCAAGGTTAGTACTAAATTGCCTCTGATACCAACTGTAACACCCCAACCCCAGCTACAGAGAGTCGGTGCATTACATTGTAACATTGGCATGATCACAAAAGATCAAGTCTCGAAAGACCGATTAGTTTAGTAGCCTTGGAAACACTAGATACATTCATAAGTCTAAAATTACATCATAAAGTAAAAAAACTACAACAAAAAAGTATCCATAGTCCACACTCATATCCTCTTCTGACTATCCCTACAGATCATTCATAAAATATTTCTTCACATCATGGAAAATATTAAAACATAGAAAGAGGTGAGCTCAGATGCTCAGTAAGGATAACAATATTGCGGAAGCTTTCATAAATAAACATAAACATTTAAGGCAATGTATAACTAAAACAAAATCCTTTTAAACTTGAACTTCAACATAATATGGAAAAAGTAAAATGAAATAATTCCATTTACTTATTCACATGGATATTCTGCTGGTCGAATAATCACACGCAATATCAATAACCACATTCATAATGATGGAATGCATAATGCCAGTATATAATAACCACGTAGCTAAGGCCTCGTTCCAAGACCAAAAATAAGATTTTGTCAAGGCCTCGAGCCAGGACACTAGTTTGTCTCATGAGACCTACCGATGCATCGAGGAGCTATAGCGGGCTCCACCCGTCACTTATTAAGTCCAATTCATTCTCATATGAACAGGTTTAGACATATCATAAACCATAACATAATTGTATCACATCAAACATGCATAAAGGAAACATAAGATTTCCACAATTCAATCACAAGATATCAATACAACACTTTGATATAATAAAAACGTTATCAAAACCATTTTCAATACCAAAATAAAGGAAAATTAAAAATCTGTATTTATTTTACATTTAAAAAACAGTTATGGCTTATAGAGGAAGCTGAAACTCAAATAATAGTCACGGAGGAAGAGAAGACATTGTCTCCAAATACGTAAGAAAACAACATTCCTTTTGTCATTTAGTAAAAACTCTTCATATAAAAAGATTCCTCTTGAATAAAAGTAAAAGTCAAGGGGGTATATACACCCTATAAAAGAAAGTTGTGTATAAAACAAAATATGCCTCAATGAAAGGAGATTGAGACGAAGACCCTTACAAAGTTCATTTTTTTAAATAAAGTAGATCTATTATGTGTATTCACTATAATTACACATAAATAAAGTACAAATACAAGTATGACATAATAATATCATGACATAATTTGAAAGTAGGAGATTAACCCAAAGAATAGAAATTGGGTTAAGAAGTTCTCTTACCTCATGTCTGACATGAATCGATCGATCTTTAATCTCCTGAATAATAAACTAGATTTAATATATATTTTCTTAAGAACATTTTTCTTGTTAATTATTCCTTTTATATCACTTATTGCCATGTTATGAATATTATGTAATTATTTATGTTAATAACAAGTGTTTTGTCGATCTTTGGTACTTGTGTCAAAAATATGCAACTTATAATTACAAGTTGTTCATGTGGTGAAATATCAATTATATCCAGAATTATATTCATGATTTAGATATCATATATAACATATATATCCATTATATACATCCATTTATAATATTACATAACATTTAGAGGTATGAAATGAAATGCACTGTTCATGGAGACGTTAAGCCGTACGTACGCATGAACGCTACTTTCATTTCTATTTCATATTTTAATGGAGTGAAACACAATTATAGAAAGGTATAATATACTCACAGTACAATATAATATATAATATCATTTAATACATCCTTTATACATCCCACATATGGCATTAACGATTCAAATCACTTTGAGGGGGCGGTAGTCAGCACTTCCTAAAATGAAAATATCGTGTTTACCCATAACGGAAACCATAAAGGTATGCCATAATTGAAAAATAAATAAGATTAAGTAAAATAAAAACATATTATATATCATATATAAATATAGTGACATCTTAGTGGACACCTTTGAAGGTGTTATACGAGTGTTGAACAATCATCGTTTCGTGAGGCAGAAAATCGCCATCCACAGAAACTGTATTTTCTTTAACCATTAGATGTAGGTGTGTGTAAGTGTAGCTAGAATAATTCTTATAACAAAATATTATTATATTGAGTATACTGGTTTTGTTACAAAATAAATGGATAAAAAGAGTTTAGGGGGTTGGAGAATCAAAATAAAACAAAATAACATAAGAGAAGACATTTCCTTAAAATCGGGTGACTCTTTTTTGATTTGAGCCAAAGGCTTCCTTGGGAAGACTTATTCCCAAAGTGAGGCTTCTAGGAGTAATAGAGGGAATTTTGGAAAGTATTTGGGTAGAGTTTGGCCAAGCCAAATGGCTTGAAGGTGTGATTATGGTGGTAGTGGTTGGGGCCTTTTATAAGAGGAGAGAAGGGGCACTCTTTGTAAGATTGAAATGTTACTTTATTATGAAATGATTTTCAGATTATAAACGGTCCCACAATGATATATTTAGAGGATAAGGTGATAAGGTTTCTAAATATACTCATCCAATAGGTTTTTGACAAGTGTAAGACTTATATTTTACATTATCATTTCATTTTATGTAAATCGTTATTTATTGAGGTAATTGCTGCATCATCATGGTGTCATAAATAATTTAATTTATTTAATGTCTAAAAATTATAAGAAAAAATATAATTATGTATGAAATATTTTTATCTTTCTAATGAATATTTATAGTCAAACATATGACTTGTATATCCCCATTTAAAAATTGTTTTAGTAAAACAACTCATGTTTGTGACATTTTTATTTTAACATTAAATAAAACGTTTTTAATGACATTTTCCTACCAATGTGGATCCATGGGGTCCCCATGTAGACCCATGATTTTTATTGGTCGTCCATGAATCATCCAATAGGGGTAGGACAAGTGTAAATGTGTTTTCATATTTTTATAATATCATTTTACCTTAAATTTCACTAATTACCTTTAATCGCGAATAATTAATCTTAAAAGTTAATATTCACCAAAAATTATTTTAATCCCATTGAACCAAATTTTACAGCCTAATGAAAACCATGTATGTCGGATTTTTAAAAATCAAATCAAGGAAGTGGTAAATTTTCATTTAAACGAAAAATCAGTTTTTTAACTACCACTTTGTGGTTTCACTATTTATCAAAATTGATGTTTTTTGGAACAATGTGAAAATATCACCCTAAGATATAATTGATATTCTGAATTCAAAAATGATTTCTATTTTATGAAATTCCATACATATAAGTTGCATTAATCAATTCTATAATTAATTCCCACTGTCACAACAAATAACGTGTTTTTAAGAAACAATATATATCAAAAGATTGACAATTGTTTATGTCCAATTTCAAAGTGAAATTAATTCTAATGAACACCATTGGATAAAATGGTAAAAATATATTCTTATTATACTTTAAAACTATTCAATAGTATAATTTATCACTATAAATAATTTTTATTAAAAAAGTTTTTTATGTATTTTTCACTATTCATAGAAAATTTGATGTTCTCAGAGAATTACAAAAAAATTCAACATAGGAAAAATTCTATATTTCGAATACAAAAATGAAGTCCATTTTGAAATATAAAATTTATATAATATCATATAGTTGGTATTACTATTCATAACAACTACTTTGATTGGTCACGGTGTGTTAGAATCTCGAACTTGCATACAATGCATGCTATTGCGTTATTGAAAGAGAAGCATATCGTGAAAGCTTGGGGTGTTACATTAACCCCTCATTCAATAAATTGAGTCCTCACAATTTGAAAATGTTCTTTAAAAATAAAAGGTTGATAATATAAAATACCTTCGTGGAAGACCCACATCAGAAATAGGGTTAATAAGAATATAACATTAAAAGAAAGAAATAGAAGTACAAAGGTCACCGGAGATAGCCCATACTAGGATTCTATGAAAATATGGATATGGAGGAGAAACAAACCATCAAGGTCTGATGGATAGTTGTAGAAAAAATGATTAGGAGAATGTTAACCATAAGAAAATCACAAACATGTGATTGGTTAAACAGTCATTGAATCCCCAGTTGAAAAAGTTAAACGACAACGTTTCTATTTTAAGTAACCTTTCATAAAGTTGAGGAATTAATTTAAGAGATTTACTAAGAATGTAAGGAAATATACTTACCTGCCATATAGGCTTTCATTCTCTAATAAATTTTTACCACGAACCCATCTTTCACTCCAAATGGTAACAGAACTCAAAAATATTCAATTTATCCTAAATGTATAAGGTTCCAAATATTACCACATACCATTTATATTAGGAAAACTATTTTGTGATAACCAGGGAATTCCTGTAGGCTAGTGGTAGGTAATAAAGGTCTGTCTCACTATGGTTGTGGGTTTGATTCCTGCAGCTTTTTCCGACGCGACAGGTTATGCCCCACCCTGCAGGTTTTCCTTTTTCTAAAACTATAGTATTATAATATTCCAAAAATAATCTTCAGAAATGTTTTAAACATAAACAATACTATCCAAAGTTCAACTTAATTCATTCCAACCTTTATAGTTATCCAAAATACCTCTATACAGACTTTCTCTAAAAGGTCTCTAAATTCTAAAATCAATTGTAACACCAGATTCCCTAAACAATGTAATGTTTCACTTATTGTCACATACTAAAAATATGATTACCTTCATCATATTAAATACTTAATGAAAACAACAAGTCCTACAACACAATCCCTATATATATATATCACATTATTCTTATAACCAAAATCTAATCCTTGAGTCCAAAATCACCAATCCATTAATTATTCCACTTAAACTGTAGTAAGAGCATAAGATTGTCCTTGATCCCTTGGACTTTTCTGAGGTAATTTTCCCTGATGCTTAGGAAATTCATTTGCATAATGCCCCATTTCTCTACAATTGTAGCATTCAACATTGACATCCTCTTTCTTTCACATAAAATCACAAGCCTGGTGACCTTTTTCTCCACATTTATAACAAACTCCCATTCCTTTTTGGTGTGTACCGGGGTGATTCTTCCCCCAATTATCACAAAATGGAAAATCCTTCTTTACCTTTTTCCCTTTATCTGTCTCTTATTCTACCATCCACTTTTCTCTTGATTTACTTTATTGTCATAAGATTTTGAGAATTCCTTTTCTGTCTTGATAGAACATGTGACAATATCTTCATACGACGGGAAAGACTGTGAGACTAAGGATCAATGGAGAAACAGTTTTAACCCATCAATGAAACGAAAAATCTTACTTCTTGTGTTATGTATATAATCTGCAACATATCTCACTAACCTTGTAAAGTTGGCCTCATACTTTGCGACATTCTCATCCTCCTTTTGTCTCAGACTCAGAAATTGCCTTTCCATATATGCTCGATGATCACGAAGAAAATATTTTTCTAAGAAAATCTCTTTGAACTCCCTCCATTCTATATTCAATACTTCATCATATTACTTGGTGTTTTGAATCAGCGACCACCACTGATCGACACCTCCAGTGAGGTGGTAAACTGCAATGACAACCTTCTCCCTTTCTCTACACCCAAAGGCATGGAATATTTTCTCTAAGGAGTTTGTCCATTGCTCAGCTACTAATGGATTTGTACCCCCATTAAATGTTGTTGGTTCTTGCATCATGAAGAGGTCTAACATTGATCCTCCATGTTGTGGATTAGGGTTCTCCATACGAGTAAGGTTATTATTCATAACCTGAGTGAGTTGTCCCAGTATGGTAATAAGTTGATCAACACTAGTTGTATCTCGAGATCCAAAAATAATTATCTTGAGTAGGAGTGCAATAATTATCTTGAGTAGGAGTGAAATAATTATCTTTAGTAGGAGTGAAATCCCTACATGGAGTGCGTTCATTGATACAGTTTCCATTCCTTCCTCTAGGTTCAATTTCTAAACAATGGCATAAACTAGATTAGTTTATGAATTAAAATACATAATTCCATACTTGTAAAATACTTAACATTAATTGACCTATTTATGGATATAATCCATAATCATAAAAATGTTTTCTTTGTGTTAGTATGTACTCATAATCCCTTCATAATGGTTTGTAAAAAAATGTGAATTATCCTAAGCATATCCCCCAGGAGTGTCGTAACCAAGAGCGCAACAAGGCCTGTTTTCATGCACCAGTTCCCATTCGAGTCTAGCTCAAAGCGGTGTTTTCGGGTTTTACCCCTAGGTACATCTGTGAAAAAGCTGCCTCTACCCACTCGTATCCATACAGGGATGTATTCCTCGAAAAACACACAAAATCCCTATAATAACAAAATTCTAGGAAGTTCTTCTATACTCATCTTCAAAGTCTGTCTTTGGGCTATGTGCTATAATCAGAGTTTATCTAAATATAGCTTCCAAGGTTATTACTAAACTGCCTCAGATACCAACATTAACGCCCTGACCCCAGCTACCAAGAGTCGGTGCATTACTTTGTAACATTGGCATGATCACAAAAGATCATGTCTCAAATGACTGATTAGTTTAGTAGCCATGGAAACACTAGATACATTCATAATTATTACATTATATAATAAAATAAAAAAAACTACAATAACAAAGTCTCCATAGTCCACACTCATATCCTCTTCTGACTATCCCTGCAGATCATTCATAAAATATTTCTTCACATCCTGGAAAATATTAAAACATTGAAAGGGGTGAGCTCAGATGCTCAGTAAGGATAACAATATTACAGAAGCTTTCATAAATAAACATAAACATTTAAGGAAATGTATAACAAAAACAAAATCCTTTTAAACTTGAACTTCAACATAATATGGAAAAAGTAAAATTAAATAAATCCATTTACTTATTCACATGGATATTCAACTGGTCGAATAATTAGATGCAATATCAATAACCACATTCATAATGATGGAATGCATAATGCCAGACTATTATAACCATGTAGCCAAGGCCTCGTGCCAAGACCAAAAAAAGATTTTGTCAAGGCATCATGACAAGACACTATTTTGTCTCATGATACCTACCGATGCATCGAGGAGCTATAGCGGGATCCACCCGTCACTTATTAATTCCAATGCATTCTTCATATTAACAGGTTTAGACATATAATAAACCATAACATAATTGTATCACATAAAAAATGCATAAAGGGAACATAATATTTCCACACTTAAATCACAAGATATCAATACATCACATTGATATAATAAAAACGTTATCAAAACCATTTTCAATACAAAAATAAAGGAAAACTAAAACTTTCTATTTATTTTTCATTTAAAAACAGTTATGGCTTATAGAGGAAGCCGAAACTCAAATAATAGTCACGGCGGCGGAGAAGTCATTGTCGCCGCATACGTATGAAAAAAACATTCCTTTTATCATTTAGTAAAAACTCTTCATATAAAAATATTCCTCCTGAATAAAAGTAAAAGTCAAAGGGGTTTATACACCGTATAAAAGAAAGTTGTGTATAAAACAAAATATGCCTCAATGAAAGGAGATTGAGATGAAGACCCTTACAAAGATCATTTTTTTAAATAAAGTAGATCTATTATGTGTATTCACTATAAGTATACATAAATAAAGTACAAATTTAAGATATGACATAATAATATCATGACACAATTTGAAAGTAGGAGATTAACCCAAAGAATAGAAATTGGGTTAAGAAGTTACCTTACCTCGTGTCCGACTTGACTCGATCGTTCTTTAATATCATGAATAATAAACTAGAGTTAATTTATATTTTCCTATGAACCTTTTTCATGTTCATTATTACTTTTATATCACTTATTTCCATGTTATGAATATTATGTAATTATTTATGTTAATAACAGGTGTTTTGTCGATCTTTGGTACTTGAGTCAAAAATATACTTCTTATAATTACTAGTTGTTAATGTGGTGAAATATACATTATATCCAGAATTATATTCATGATTTAGATATCATATATTACATATATATCCATTATATACATGCATTTATAATATTACATAACATTTAGAGGTAAGAAATGAAATTCACCGTTCATGGAGATGGTAAGCCGTACGTACGCATGAACGCTACTTTCATTTATATTTCATATTTTAATGGAGTGAAACATAATGATATAAAGGTATAATATATTTACAGTATAATATCATATATAATATCATTAATCCATCCTTTATACATCCCACATATGGCATTAACGATTCAAATCATTTTAAGGGGGCAGTAGTCCGCACTTCCTAAAATGAAAATATCGTGTTTACCCAAAATGGAAACCATAAAGGTATGCCATAAATAAAAAATACATAAGATTAACTAAAATATAAACATATTATATATTATATATTAATATAGTGACATATTAATGGCCAACGTTTAAAGTGTTATACAAGTGTTGAACAATCATCGTTTCGTGAGGCAGAAAATCACCATCCACAGAAACAATATGTTCTTTAACCATTAGATGTAGGTGTGTATAAGTGTAGCTATAATAATTCTTATAACAACATCCTAGTATATTTAGGATACTAGTGTTGTTACAAAAGAAATGGATAAAAAGAGTTTAGGGGGTTGGAGAAGCAAAATAAAACAAAATAATATAAGAGAAGACATTTCCTTTAAATCAGGTAACTCTTTTTTGATTTGAACCAAAGGATTCCTTGGGAAGACTTCATTCCAAAGTGAGGCTTCTAGGAGTAATAGAGGGATGTTGGGAGAGTATTTGTTTAGAGTTTGGACAAGCCAAATGGCTTGATGGTGTCAGTATGGTCGTAGTGGTGGGGGCCTTTTATAAGAGTAGAGAAGAGGCACACTTGGAAAGATTGAAATGTTACTTTATTATGAAATGATTTTCGGATTATAAAGGTCCCACAATGATATATTTCGAGGATAATGTGATAAGGGTTCTAAATCTACTCATCCAATAGGTTTTTGACAAGTGTATTTCTTATAGTTTACATTATCTTTTCATTTTATGTAAATCATTAATTAATGAGGTAATCGCTGCATCATCATGGTGTCATAAATAATTTAATTTATTTAATGTCTAAAAATTAAAAAACAAATATCATGATGTAGGAAATATTTTTATATTTCTAATGAATATTTATAGTCAAACATATGACTTGTATAACCACATTTAAAAATTGTTTTAGTAAAACAACTCATGTTTGTGACATTTTTATTTTAACATTAAATAAAACGTTTTAATGTCATTTTCCTTCCAAAGTGGCTCCATGGGGTCCCCAAGATGACCCATGGATTTTCTTGGTCGGCCATGACTCATAAAATAGGGGTAGGACAAGTGTAAATGTATTTTCATATTTTTATAATATCATTTTAGCCTTAAATTTCACTAATTACCTTTAATCGCGAATAATTAAACGTAAAAGTAACTATTCACCAAAAATTATTTTAATCCCATTGAACCACATATTACAGAATAATTACTACCATGTATGTCATATTTTTTAAAATCAAATCACAAAAGTGGTAATGTTTCATTTTAACGAAAAATCAGTTTTTTAACTACCACTTAGTGGTTTCACTATTCATCAAAATTGAAGTTTTTCAGAACAATGCCAAAATTTCACCCTAAGATATAATTGATATTCCGAATTAAAAAATGATGTCTATTTTATGAAATTCCATACATATAAGTTGCATTAATCAATTTTATAATTAATTCCCGCTGTCACAACAAATAGCATGTTTTTAAGAAACAATATATATCAAAAGATTGACAATTGTTTATGTCCAATTTCAAAGTGAAATTAATTATAATGAAAAAAATTGGATAAAATGCTTAAAATATATTCTAATTATACTTTAAAACCAGTAAATATTATAATTTATCACTATAAATTATTTTTATTAGAAAAGTTGTTTTTATGTATTTTTCACTATTCATAGAAAATTGGATGTTCTCAGAGAATTACAAAAAATTCAACTTAGGATAATTTCGATATTCCGAATACAAAAATGAAGTACATTTTGAAATATAAAATTTATATAATTTCATAGAGTGGGTATTAATATTCATAACTACTACTTTTATTGGTCTCGGTGTGTTAGAATCTCGAACTTGCGTACAATGCATGCTATTGCATTATTGAAAGAACAGCGTATCGTGAAAGCTTGGGGTGTTACATTCCTCCCTCCTTCAATAAATTGAGTCCTCGAAATTTGAAAATGTTATTCAAAATTAAAAGGTTGAAAATAGAAAATACCTTCGTGGAAAACCCACATCAGATATAGGGTTAATATGAATATAACATTAAAAGAACGAAAGAGAAGTAAAAAGGTTACCCGAGATAGCCCATTCTAGGATTCTATGAAAATATAGATATGGAGGAAAAACAAACCATCAAGGTCTGATGGAGATTTGTAGAAAAAAGGATTAAGAGAAAGTTAACCATAAGAAAATCACAAACTTGTGATTGGTTAAACGTTCATTGAATCCCCAGTTGGAAAAATTAACCGACAACATTTTTGTTTTAAGTAACCTTTCATAAAGTTGAGGAATTTATTTAAGAGATTTACTAAGAATTTAAGGAAATATACTTACCTATCATGTAGGCTTTCATTCTTTAATAAAAATTTTCCACAAACCCATCTCTAACTCCAAATGGTAATAGAACTGAAAAATATTCTATTTATCCTAATTGTATAAAGTTCCAAATATTACAACATACCATTTATATTAGGAAAACTATTTTGTAATAACCAGGGAATTCCTGTAGGCTAGTGGTAGGTAATAATGTTTTGTCTCACTATGGTTGTGGGTTCGATTCCTACAGCTTTGTCTGACACGACGGGTTATGCCCCACCCTGCAGGTTGTCCTTCTCCTAAAACTATAGTATTATAATATTCCAAAAATAATCTTCGGAAATGTTTTAAACTTAAAAAATACTATCCAAAGTTCAACATAATTCATTCCAACCTTTATAGTTATCCAAAATACCTCTATACAGACTTTCTCTAAAAGGTCTCTAATTTCCAAAATCAATTGTAACACCAGATTCCCCAAAAAATGTAAAGTCTCTCTTATTGTCACATACTAAAAATATGATTACCTTCATCATATTAAATACTTAATGAAAACAACAAGTACTACAGTACAATCCTTATATATATCACATTGTTCTTATAACCAAAATCTAATCCTTGAGTCCAAAAGCACCAATACATTAATTATTCCACTTCAACTGTAGTAACAGCATAAGATTGTCCTTGATCCCTTGGCCTTTTCTAAGGTAAGTTTCCCTGATGCTTAGGAAATTCATTTCCATAATGCCCCATTTCTCTACAATTGTAGTATTCAACATTGATAGCCTCTTTCTTTCCCTTACAATCACGAGCCTGGTGACCTTTTTTTCCACATTTATAACAAACTCTCATTCCTTTATGGCATGTGCCGGGGTGATTCTTCCCACAATTATCACATAATGGAAAATCCTTCTTTCCCTTTTTATCTTTATCTGTCTCCTGTTCCACTGTCCTCTTCTTCTCTTGCTTTAATTTATTGTCATCAGATTTAGGGAATTCCTTTTCTGTCTTGATATAACATGAGACAATATCTACATACGACGAGAAAGACTATGAGACTAAGGATCGACGGAGAAACAGTTTTAACCCATCAATGAAACGATCAATCTTACTACATGGGTTACGTATATAATCTACAACATGTCTTTCTAACCTTGTAAAGTTGGCCTCATACTTTGCGACATTCTCATCCTCCTTTTGTCTCAGACTCAGAAATTGCCTTTCTATATCTGCTCGATGATCACGAGGAAAATATTTTTCTAAGAAAAGCTCTTTGAACTCCCTCCATTCCATATTCGATACTTCATCTTCTTCCTTTGTGTTTTGAATCAGCGACCACCACTGATCGACATCTCCAGTGAGGCGGTAAACTTCAATGACAAACTTCTCCCTTTCACTAATCCCCAAGGCATGGAATATTTTCTCTATGGAGTTTATCTATTGCTCAGCTAGTAATGGATTTGTACCCCCATTAAATGTTTGTGTTTTTTGCCTCATGAAGCGGTATAAAATTTATCCTCCACGTTGTGGATCAGGGTGCTCCATACGAGTAAGGATTTTATTCATAACCCATGTGAGTTTTCCTAGTATGGTAATAAGTTGATCAGCGCCAGTTGTATCTCCAGATCCACAATAATTATCTTGAGCAGGAGGGAAATCCCTACACGGAGTGTGTGCATCGATATGGTTTCCATTCCTTCCACTAGGAGACATTTCTAAACAATGTCATAAACTAGATTAGTTTATGAATTAAAATACATAATTCCATACTTGTAAAATACTTAACATAAATTGAACTATTTATGTATATAATCCATAATCATAAAAATGTTTTCTTTGTGTAAGTATGTACTCATAATCCCTTCATAATGGTTTGTAAAAAATGTGAATTATCTTAAGCATATCCCCCGGGAGTGTCATAACCAAGAGTGCAGCAAGACCCGTTGTCGTGCACGAGTTCCCGTTCGAGTCTAGCTCAAAGCGGTGTTTCTGGGTGTTACCCCTAGGTACATCTGGGCCAAATCCGCCTCTACCTGCTCGTATCCAGACAGGGATGTATTGCTCGGAAAAATCACAAAATATCTATAATACCAAAATTCAACGTAGTTCTTCTATACTAATCATCAAAGTCTATCTTTGGGCTATGTGATCTAATCAGAGTTTATCTAAATCTAGCTTCCAAGGTTAGTACTAAATTGTCTCTGATACCAACTGTAACACCCCAGCCCCAGCTACAGAGAGTCGGTGCATTACTTTGTAACATTGGCATGATCACAAAAGATCAAGTCTCGAAAGACTGATTAGTTTAGTAGCCTTGGAAACACTAGATACATTCATAAGTCTTACATTGCATCATAAATTAAAAAAAACTACAACAAAAAAGTATCCATAGTCCACACTCATATCCTCTTCTGACTATCCCTACAGATCATTCATAAAATACTTCTTCACATCCTGGAAAATATAAAAACATTGAAAGGGGTGATCTCAGATGCTCAGTAAGGATAACAATATTGCGGAAGCGTTCATAAATAAGCATAATCATTTAAGGGAATTTATAACTAAAACAAAATCCTTTTAACCTTGAACTTCAACATAATATGGAAAAAGTAAAATGAAATAATTCCACTTAATTATTCTCATGGATATTATACTGGTCTAATAATCACATGCAATATCAATAATCACTTTCATAATGATAGAATGCATAATTACATACTATCATAACCGCGTAGCCAAGGCCTCATGCCATGACCAAAATAAAATTTTGTCAAGGCCTCGTGCCAAGACACTAGTTTGTCTCATGAGATTTACCGATGCATCGAGGAGCTATAGCAGGCTCCACTCATCACTTATTAAGTCCAATGCATTCCTCATATGAACAGGTTTAAACATATCATAAACCATAACATAATTGTATCACATAAAACATGCATAAAGGAAACATAAGATTTCCACACTTCAATCACAAGATATCAATACAACACATTGATATAATAAAAAACTTTATAAAAACCATTTTCAATACCAAAATAAAGTAAAATTAAAACTTTTTATTTATTTTTCATTTAAAAAACATTTATGGCTTATAGAGGAAGTCGAAACTCAAATAATAGTCAGGGCGGCGGAGAAGTAGTTGTCGTCGCATACGTAAGGAAAAAACATTCCTTTTGTCGTTTAGTAAAAATTCTTCATATCAAAAGATTCATTTTGAATAAATGTAAAAGTCAAAGGGGTTTATACATCTTATAAAAGAATGTTGTGTATAAAACAAAATATGCCTCAATGAAAGGAGATTGAGACGAAGACCCTTACAAAGATCTTTTTTTAAATAAAGTATATCAATTATGTTTATTCACTATAAGTACATGTAAATAAAGTACAAATAAAATATTGGACATAATAATATCATGACATAATTTGAAAGTAAGAGATTAACCCAAGGAATAGATATTGGGTTAAGAAGTTCCCTTACCTCGTGTCCGACTTGACTCGATCGTTCTTTAATCTCCTGAATAATAAACTAGAGTTAATTTCTATTTTCTTAAGAACCTTTTTCATGTTAATTACTCCTTTTATATCACTTATTACCATGTTATGAACATTATTTAATAATTTATTTTAATAATAGTCATTTTGTCGAACTTTGGTACATGAGTCAAAAATATACTTCTTATAATAACAAGTTGTTCATGTGGTGAAATATATATTATATCCAGAATTATATTCATGATTTAGATATCATATATAATATATATATATATCCAGTATTTACATGCATTTATAATATTACATAACATTTAGAGGTAAGAAATGAAATGCATCGTTTATGGAGACGGTAAGCCGTACGTACGCATGAATGCTACTTTCATTTCTATTTCATATTTTCAGGGAGTGAAAAATAATGATATAAATGTATAATATAATTCCATTATAATATCATATATAATATAATTTACTCCATCCTTTATACATCCCACATATGGCATTAATGATTCAAATCACTTTGTGGGGGCGGTAGTCCGCACTTCCTAAAATGAAAATATCGTGCTTACCCATAATGGAAACCATAAAGGTATGCCATAAATGAAAAATACGGAATCTTAAGTAAAAGATAAACATATTATATATCATATATAAATATAGTGACATCTTAATGGCCACCTTTGAAGGCGTTACATGAGTGTTGAACAATCATTATTTCGTGAGGCAGAAATTCGCCATCCACAGAAACAATATGTTCTTTAACCATTAGATGTAGGTGTGTATAAGTGTAGCTCTAATAATTCTTATTAAAACATCCTAGTATATTTTGGATACTGGTTTTGTTACAAAATAAATGTATAAAAAGAGTTTAGGGGGTTGGAGAAGCAAAATAAAACAAAATAACATAAGAGAAGACATTACCATAAAATCAGGTAACTCTTTTTTGATTTGAGCCAAAGGCTTCCTTGGGAAGAATTCTTCCCAAAGTTAGGATCTATGAGTAAGGGAGGGAAGTTGGGATAGTATTTGGGACGAGGTTTTCCAATCCAAATGTCTTGATGGTGTGAGTAAGGTGGTAGTGGTGGGGGCCTTTTATAAGAGGAGAGAAGGGGCACTCTTGGAAAGATTGAAATGTTACTTTATTATGAAATGATTTTCGGATTATAAAGGTCCCAAAATGATATATTTAGAGGATAAGGTGATAAGGGTTATAAAGATACTCATCCAATAGGTTTTTGACAATTATAGGCCTTATATTTTACATTATCTTTTCATTTTATTTAAATCATTAATTAATGAGGTAATCGCTGCATCATCATAGTGTCATAAATTATTTAATTTATTTAATGTCTAAAAATTATAAAAAAAATATAATTATGTATGAAATCTTTTTATCTTTCTAATTAATATTTATAGTAAAAAATATGACTTGTATAAAACATTTAAAAATTGTTTTACTAAAACAACTCATGTTTGTGACATTTTTATTTTAACATTAAATAAAACGTTTTTAATGTAATTTTCTACCAAAGTGGCTCCATGGGGTCCCCATGTTGACCTATGGATTTTATTGTTCAGACATGACTCATCCAATAGGGGTAGGACAAGTGTAAAGGTATTTTTATATTTTTATAATATCATTTTTACCTTAAATTTCACTAATTACCTTTAATCGCGATTAATTAAACATAAAAGTTATTATTCACCAAAAATTATTTTAATCCCATTGAACCACATTTTACATACTAATGAAAACCATGTATGTAAGATTTTTTAAAATCAAATCAAAGAAGAGGTAATGTTTCATTTAAACAAAAAATCATTTTTTAACTACCACTTAGTGGTTTCACAATTCATAAAAAATTGAAGTTTTTCAGAACAATGCTAAAATTTCACCCTAAGCTATAATTGATATTCCGAATTCAAAAATGATGTCTATTTTATTAAATTAAAAACATATAATTTTCATTAATCAATTTTAAAATTAATTCCCGCTGTCACAACAAATAGCGTGTTTTTATGAAACAATATATATCAAAAGATTGACAATTGTTTATGTCCAATTTCAAAGTGAAATTAATTCTAATGAACACCATTGGATAAGATGGAAAAAATATATTCTAATTATACTTTAAACCCAGTCAATAGTATAATTTATCACTACAAATTATTTTGATTAAAAAAGTTCTTTTTATGTATTTTTCACTATTCATAGTAAATTTGATGTTCTAAGAGAATTACAAAAAATTCAACTTAGGATAATTTCGATATTCCAAATACAAAAATGAAGTCCATTTTGAAATATAAAATTTATATAATTCCAAAAAGTGGGTATTACTATTCATAACTACTACTTTGATTGGTCGCGGTGTGTTAGAATCTCAAACTTGGGTACAATGCAAGCTATTGCATTATTGAAAGAGAAGCGTATCGTGAAAGCTTGGGGTGTTACATATAATCATTAAATATATTCTCATTTCCATCCATATAAATTTTAAATTAAAGAAAAATACAATCTCTTTGTGGAGGTGGGGTGCCACAGGTATGCACGAGCAACATTATTGTTCTCCAACATATAAGAAGGTAAGGACCTAGGTATGATATTTTAATTCTATAAGTATAATTAATATATAAATATTATATATAAAATTTAATCCGTCAAATAATAATCCATTAAGGATGGTGATTGAAAATTAATTTTATCACTCTGTGGATGTGGTAGTCCACAAGTATTTACAAGTGATATGTTCACTTCCAATTTGATGGAAAAGAGGGTGGATAATTTTTATTTCATAATTATAATTAAATTAATATATATTTATAATAGAAAATATATTATTTTTTATGTATACCACATATTTATAGAAGGTTGAATAAGAAATAAATTAGAATTGGTTGGGTAGGAAGATTTCCTCTTCTTCGGAAGCCTTCTTTAGATCTCTTGTTAAAAACAAAAACAAATTAATTTAATGAATAAAATAACCTATAATTAATAGATTGGGAAGTTATTAAGATAATTTGTAGTGGGATTTCTTGATAAGTATTTATCAATGTAGTAGAAATATAATATTGAATGTGTTTCTATTTATATCGGAGGAAAATGAGTCAATTAAAATTACTGAAAAAATTTAAATATAATTAATTTCTTTATCATGAATCAATTTTAATAGTACCCAATAATATTATAAAATAATATGGTATAAGTTTAATCATACTGTGACATTTATATATGGTTTTTTCATTTTAAAACCAATACTTTGATTTAACCCATTTATTAATAGATTTTTTCCTCAACTACGGTAACAACTTTTTAAATATTTAAGTATCATAATTTTACGTATAAGATTACAATTATCTCATAAATTTTCTAGTTAAAAATAATGATTATATGTCATGACAATTAAATAAATTACAGTGTTTAATTTTTTTTATAAAATTTTTATAAAATACTTGTTAACATAAATGATCGTTAATGTTATTTTTGACACGATTCATTTAATTCAACTTCAAATACTTTGAGATAGTAATGAATTTAGAAGATAAATTTATTTTTCATATATTATACATTATTATTTACCAAATAAATATTTTTAAATCATTATTAATCACAAAAATATTATTATTTATGTTCAATATAATAATTTATATTGATTTTTATACTATTTCCACAAATTACTTTATCAACGTTGTGTAATCATTTAAGGAAGTTATTTTGTCACTAAATATTATAATGGTAAAAAGGATAATTAATATATTAAATAATAATTTTTATATGAATTTATCCCATTATCATCCTTGTGTAAATTTTTTAGAGATATTAAACATAATATATCATTATTTTCAAATATTATACAAATAAAATAATATAAATTTTAATATCAAGCTATAATTTATCAAAATTTAATTATGTTTAAATTTTTGATGGATGTGGTAGAATTTATTCCATATAACTAAATTGATGAAACTCGTTGGTTATGTTTTGTTCCTTATCACACATTTTTAACACAATTTTACATATTTCTGAATTAATGAAGTTACAAATATTTACAATAATTATTTTTCATATTAAAAAAATAAAATGGAAAAATTAAAAAAAATTAAAAATCCTTATTAAAAATATAGAATATATTTTTTTTAGATTCAATTAACAAATTTTAGAAATTTATTTTTTAATTTAATCATAAAAAATGTGGTAAAAATATTTTCCATAAAAAATATTTTCTTGAGAATTTAAAAATATAATAATAAAATTCAACATAAAATTAATTAAAATTACATTAATTAAATTATCAATAATATAAATTATAATATATTATCCATAAAAACTTATTTTAGAATAGAAAATTGTAAATACATGAAATAAAAATACTGTTTTTATTAAAAATCTGTATTTTTCACCATTCAATAAAAAATCAATGTTTTCATAAAATTGATAAAAATTAATTAGAAGATAATTTAACTTGTTTATTTAAAAACTAATTTACTTTTTGAAATTAATTTACTAATATTTAAACAGTTTAATTTATTATTATCTCAAAAAAGGAATAAAACACAATTATATGAAAAATGTATTTTTAAACAATAAAATGACTTTTATTAAAGTTTAGCACGTATATATCTTGTTTATATAAATAATTTAACTTTATATTTTTAATAATTAGTTAGTTTTTATCACTCCACTAATTTAATAGATAGGTTTTAATGTCATAAATTATCAAAATCATTTAGGATCAAAGTTGTATGTATAATAAGTTATCAATGAAATTTAATTGGGAGAAAAATATGTCATAAAACCTCAGAATTTTATATATTTGATCTGCCCACTACCTAGTTTAATACTTTTATAAATATGATAATATTTTGATATTAAAAATTGAAACACATAGAATAAAATATTATAGTTGGTTGGTAATAGTTTATTTTTAAAATAATATCTATTTCAATAAATAAGTTTCATTTATTAATAAATATGAGTTTTTAGGTCTTCTCATGATATGATAGATGAAATATTTTTTCTATGTGGATATTGGTAAAATTCGTGTATTTATGTATTTTAAACATATAAAAATATATTATTATATTATTAATATTTTATTTGAATGTCTCATAGTATAAAATCAGAATTGAGGGTGTATCGATAATGATAAATTTTAAAATATACATTTTTTAAAAATAAAAAAGTGAATATCAAACTATACCCTTAAATACTTAAGGATACAATGGAATTGAAATGTATAAGTGTAATATATAGTTAAATTTTTTTTATCAATATTTAAAATGGAAAATATCTAAGGTGTTTATGATGAACATAAAAGCAGTTCAATGTAAATAATTCAAATTACTGACATTTTAATTTTTTATTTTCCAGATTGAAGTTGTTTGAATGTCATGTTCAAGTGTTTTAATTTTATGAATATGATACTTAAGTCTTATTATTATTCAAACATGATTTTTTTGTCATGCATTTTTTCCACTAATAATGTTTTATGCGAGGGTTTTATTGGATATTTTAATGTTGTATGATTATATTTAAATTGAGTTATTTTTAGTTTAACAAAACCCTAAATAAGTCCTCTATAGGGGATTACAATATAGGATATGGACATATTTAATCATATGTATTGTTTTGTAAAATTTCATTAATTAATTTAATAATGAATATTTTATTATGTTATTCATATGGTTGTATGAAATTTGTAAGTCTTTCACATTTTCTAATTATATTATATGAAGTGAAATAATAATTTACCTCCCATACTAAGAATGTGAGTTATCCATAAAATATATTCATCATGGTTTATTATATTATATAATATAATTGTATCTTTGTCTTGGGTAGGATTTCATATAGAGATATATAATTTTTATAGAGTAAACAAAGTGAGTTATGGGTGCTATATAACCTCCCATGTATATCGCATGGAGTGTTATAAAATATGTATTTTTTATTCTAAGGGAGTATGTGTAATATTGAATCCGAAATACATGGGGCTATTGAGATACTATTCATGATAAACTTCATTCTATTGTACATTTCTTATGCTATATTTTAGGTGATGCTAATTAGAGGGTGAATAGAAAAAATTTAAATAAATATATCAAAAATATTTTGATGGACATTTTAGTCATGGGAAGAATATATAAATAGGTTAACTCACAGGAAATATAATTTCATTGAATACATGTTCTAGAAATCCTCAAAAAATACCTCCATTATCACTTACCTTTTAATAGGGTTTTAGAAATAAATTAAATGAAAATTGATCACTTCTGGTGTAATGGGATATTTTCATAGCCTATAGAAACTCTAATAATAATGATAATTTAGGATGATTATTAATGATCATTATCCCAAATTTATCGATACTACAGATCAACCTAAAATTAGGTATTCCAATATTTTTTAAATTTATTGTTACATTCAAAATGTATTAATAGATTCATAATTTTAATTGATTATGGGGTTTTATATTTCTGTATTTTTATGGTAGTGAACACTCAAAAATACTTCATATATAATTTGTTCATGTTTGTTGGCCTTAAAAATTTCATTCCACACACTACTCTATATGACCCATTAAACTATCCTCACATATACAAGTCATTTCATTTTTAGTTGAAATGTTTCTCTAAGCAAGAAGAAGTAGTAGATTGGATTTCCATGAGATTCAACATCTCTCACACATTGAGGGATATATATTCATAAAAGCCATTTCCCCAACCCATGTCAGGGTTTTGAGATCCTCTCATCATGATTAGTCCACAAATTGAAAAACCTTATAATAAAAAGTTGTTTATGCCTTAATACATTTTCAAGGACTTTCAGGAAATTTTTTGGAATAATATAACATCCTATAGTGGTGTAAACACCAAAAATAGGTTGATAGTTCACATAATGATGTTCTATATGACTAGTTTTTGAAACAAAGATACTTTTTAATAAAAACCTATGGATGTAGATAATCATGATTTTTTACATAGGATTTCTGGTTTTCATGCAAGTTTCTCACCCAACTCCATCACCCATATCAAAAAATTCATTCATCAAACTCCCTAACCAATCACATGCAGGTCTCATGCCCAAATTATTTTCTCTGTTCATATGGTTCTCTTATATGTACAACCAACTCCTTATATTTTTATGAGGATATACAAATCCCCAGACTAAAAATAGGGTAAGATCAATGATCTACCTGTGTTTTTGCCCAACCACTTTCTTATAATTTGAAGAACAATTATGTTTAGCTTTATAGTAGGATGAGGAACATATTTATCCTTTACTAGGGTTACCCCTTAGGGTTAGCCCTCACTAGGACAAGTACACTCCCCATACCTATATTCGGTTTAAACACATTAGAGACCAACCTCAAATACCCCACCTTAGATGATCGACTTGGGAGACCCATCCTACATTGGTGACTTACTAGGGTGACAAAAGTTATTCAACTACTATATTGGTGGACCACTTGAGTGAACCTATTGTGTGAACCCTTACATGTTAAACCCACTATATAGATTAACAACTAATTTTGAGTCACACCTAGGCACCTCACTACATGGGAAAGAATCATAATGATAGAAATTTATATGACATGACATCATTATGAACACTCAATAGGTCTATTAAACATTACTATACCCTGTCAGGGGTAGACAGTTTTATATCCCTTACTATTGATAAGAATAGGCATACCATTTTCCCATTTCGGGACATCGATTCATTGTATATACTATTATATTTGTGATATTCCACTAGGTTTTATGCCTCTTACTACATGTAATCCCCAACCTTAACTATATCTCCTTGCAATCAATTTTATAGAATATGGGTGGAGGAAATACTATATGAGAATCATCCATGGTGTACACCCCAAAAAAATATTTAATAACTATTGAGTTGATATACTCTATATGGTTATCATTATTAACCATTATTACAGATACACCTCCTATTTATAGAAACATGGGCATCCACCTAGCCCGAATCCAAAATGGAACCATCAATTACCATTAAAATAGGATACACATAATGGTTTTCATTATTCACCTTGAATTGAAATACACCTCTTTATTTCAAATACATGGGAATCCACCTAGGTGTACTCTCCAACAAAAAAAATTAATTAAAATTGAGGTTCGAGTCTTCTAATGGTTATCATTTTTTACCTCATGTTGAGATAATCCTCTTGCATTCAAATTCATAGGCATCCTCTTAGTTATAGGACCCCCAAACCCATCAATTAACTTTAAATTGAGATACTTCTATGGGTTATAATTATTACACTTGAGACGAGATATATCTTTTAGTTCCAGATACATGGGTATCCTTATATGTGTAATACCATAAAAAACCTTCATTTATAAATGATTTATGAAACTCTTCATGGTTATCATTATTCACCATGTGTCGTTATAATCAAAAATATTTCAAGTACTTTGGATACCTAATAAGTAAAAAACCCAACCCAACATTAAATAACCATTGATCTGAGATACACCACATGGTAATCATTATTTACCTCAAGTCAAGATACACCTCTTGGTTCCAAATATATGTTGATCCTTCTAGTTGAAATCCAAAACCATACATTTGGTTCCCATTGAATTGAGATACTACTCAATGATTTTATTATTTACCTAAATATAAGATACTTCGCTTGGTTTTAAATACTTGTGAATCAAAATTGGTTTAATTCCTACAATAACCTTTAATTAAACATGAGTCGAGATACTTATCATGGTTATAATTATTCACCTTGAGTCAAGATAATCCCATTGGTTTTACATACATGGGAATCCTCCTTGGTGTGGACTCAAACCAAAAATCAAATTACCATTGATTCAATATGTTCCTCATGGATATCATTATTCAACATGAGTAGAGATACTCCACTTGGTTCTAGATATATGGGAATCCTTTATTTGTAATAAACAAAAAACCATGATTTATTATTTAATTTAGTAACTCCTAAAGGTTAATATTATTCACCTCAAGTTATGTAACTCCCATTTGTTTCAAATACATGGTTGTCCTCCTAGGTTTAATCCCAAACTAACCCTTAAATTACCATTATGATGAGATATTACGCTAGGTAATCATTATTCAACATCATTTGAGATTAACCTCATGGTTCTAAATAAATGGGAATCCTCCTAGGCATAGAACCCAAAACATTACATTTTAAAAACACAAGACTCTTTTCAAAGTAACTCATGTTTATAATCCATCCATTTAGTTATAATTGGAAACTTTCATGCAATGTGACAAATATTCTACTATCACTTATCTCTCACTATTACCAAGACTCATGTGGTCAGGGAGATATATCATTTTTATCCCATTATACTGAGGAATGTGAGTATAATATATTTTCCTTTTGAGATAGAATTCAGACCATTCAATCAAAACATGTGGAATTTTTTTTATTCTCACAACATATTTGGTACTACTCTTTGATGTTCTATCTCAACTACAAAATAATAATTTCCTCCATAGATGATAACAAAATCCATAGATCTAATCCAGCCATATTTAAGCTAATAAATCAGGATTTAGTCAGAGAAATATTGGTCGAATCTAGCATATATAGAGTTTTACATAAAATAAATGGTATTTATTATATCATTTTCACTAGTTTGATCAATATCATACTAGGAAAAGGGATTTATTCATGAATTATTATTTAATATATTAGAAATTCCTTGAGTATGAAATAAAAGCCTTCAAAAGGGGTTGTGATCTCTTCCTACCATTATTTGGACCAATGAGTTTTGTTATATGTAATTGGAAATGTATCAATAACCACCTAACATGGGAATATAGGCTGATATTGAAATTAAATGAGTTTTTGACTAATATCAATTATATTTTCTGTCCAAAAAATGGTGATTCTAACATGAATCGTTCAACAACATCAAGACTCTAACATATAAAAATGATACATTTTAAAACCTTTAAGAGAAGAATATATATCAACCAAACTCTCTTATTTGTAATGATACTCTGATAACATTCATGTTTGTGTTTCATATTAATAACATTCAAGATTTCGTAAAATTAAAATAAAATATAAAAATGTTCCAATGAATTTAAAAATTATTGGTATAGCAGGAAATATCATTAAGAAAACTCAAACCACTAAGTATAACCTGCAAACAAGACAAAATACGCCTCTACTAGCATGGAGTGCACAAATACATGAATTTGATGTATTCTATCTTTTACATAACACCTTCAGTGCTAGATGATGATTACCTAGGTGTGACTAAATCATTGGAATAGATCCATCCTAACAATGGAAAATGTATCAGGGTGGTGAAGATCCGTATGTCATCATATCAAGGATGGTTTGTTGGGAAGCTAGAGGAAATCAACACCATATCCAACCTTTTTATGATCCTGTAAAATGAGAATTGAAACCCATTCCTTTTCTATATTTTGGACATATAATATGATGTATACCATGTTAAGGAATCCACCATGATGATTCTGAGGAAGGGCCATATCCACCATAGTCAACTTCATTAATGTGTGCCCATAGTGTTTCATGAAATTATAATGGAAACACCACCTATCCTAGAAATAACGATTATTGATTCTAGAAGGATATCCTACTGAGGAATTCCATCCACTACAACTCTAGAGTTAGTCCATGTACATACCAATAAAAAATACCCTAAGAACATTAACTCATATCAATAATGGAACCATGCTAATTATAGAATAACATTATACTAATGCTTAAAACATACACATATATGGACTTAGGGATAGAATAATCTTAAAGGGAATCTCATCCCATAGTTATGGGACCATTTTTTTCATTTTTATCTCAAAAAAATGCATTGTTACCATTTGAGAAATAATTCACCATGATTCCAAATTATCATCCAAGGGAATATTTTTTCCCTCACAAATGTTTCGCATTTCTTAATGTGATCATATTTATATTAGTATATTATGTAAAACCTAATTTTATAAAAACTATATTGGTGTAGATAAATTAACTACCACCCCATTACCTGAACACTATGAATAAATAATTGTAGAAGAGATGATATATCTTATCTAATATGGAATGGTAGATATTCAAGTGTTCAATGTTGAGTTTTAGGCTAAAAAATTGATTTGAGTATAGTCATCCAATTCATAATTTTATGATTCCTTCCAATGAAGCTCCTCAATGTTACAAGGTTTATCATCTCAAAATGGTAGATTTGAGCCACCCCATTTATGTACAATTACCTCAATTTAACCTATACACTATCGTACTGATCGATTACCAATTCTTCCCACCACTAAGAGGATATCAATTACTAGTTTAAGAGAACCATTTGTCATTAAATTTCATCAGGATATTTAAATAATTACAAGTTTCTATTATTTCCTAAACATATTCAATTGAAGGATAATGTGAACTAGTAAAACTTGATAGAAATACATATCCTTTGTGGATGGATTCAATCCCTTAAACTCCACTATACATGAAGAAAATTTTCTCAACATTTGATGGAATGAGATATTTCGAGTAGAAAATCATACATTTTTTTGTCATGGTGTGGTCCATTGTTGGGAATATTGGGATAACAAATGGGATCCCATTATTTGATTATTTGTGCGGACCTTTAGAGGCCCCACCTTTCCATGGTATAATTACCTTATTTCTAAGTCTTCTTCAATATGAAGAGACCTATGTACAAAATTCTTCATAAAATTTATCCTTTCAATGAAAAAATGACTATTATTATCATATCTAATTGAATGTGTAGGAAAAAGGATAGAGTCATTTATTTTGTTTCATTATACAAGGGTTTGAGATATTCCATGAAAATATAGATTCACTAGAAATTATTACTATAGATCTATGCGGATAACCTTTATGTTTTATTTTCATCTACGTATATTTTATTAATGTACTAGAGTGGCTTTTTTGATTTCATGGATATAAAATATATACGAATGAAAATAATCATAGAACTATGGAATGATCATATTAATAAAAATTGAAATGAATGTGGAATCTGGGGAAAGTTGAAGACGCTATTATTTCCCATAAAAATAAGAGGATCAGTTGAAGTTACCATTAATGTAGGAAGGATAAAATATATTACTTCTTTAATGATTGGGTTCTTGTTTACATCATAACCAGTTTAGAAGAAAACATGATCATGCATCCAAAATTCAACAATCCGAATGAGGCATGGTAGGATGATTGTCTAAATTACTACCCTTACCATTTTATTTTGGTCCATATGATCCCTGAATGATTATTTACTAAATACTTATTTCAAAATATGATCTACAAGGGTCAAATTTCAACCTAAAATTACCAACACATTTGAATTTCCATTCATCCACCCATATTACTTGAGAATTTTTTTTTTCTAAATCATAAGACTCCAGAAGTCTATTTAATCCCCATAGAATCCCTTAAAAATTATTTGATTAATCGTTTTGGATATATCATTAATATAAAAAACAGAATATGTAATTTATTTATCTAAAGGGTCCTCTATAGGATATGATGATCAATAACACTATTTTCACCTTATCTTAGGAAGTAACCCCATGGGATGTTTTAGTCCTAGAAGAAATATCCAGATAAAACCTGTGTTCTATCACTGGACAATGATTGGTAATGAAAAACAAAATTCCCATGAGTATTCATTTATTGAGTGTGCCATTAGTTTTACACCATTACTAATGGTCATTATACACTCACTGGTCACCAGTATCTAATTCAAACATGTGAAAACATGATTTATTTTGCCCATTTAAAATTTTCAATGTGATCAAGAGTGTTTTTGTGTTTTATTTTATCATACTCAATATCATATATTAAGGATCCTTTATGTCATTTTAGCATAATTTATATAATTATTTTTCCACACTAAATTACTGTAAACAATATAGAATAGTATAGTCCATGAGACCTACTTTACTTTTGTACAAGTCACATCTATATAATACCACTCTATAATATGATCATTTATCAATAATTTGATATAGGTATATGAATATAACCTATATGAAACACCTCCAATCAATGAATGATTTTTCTAATGTGCTTTTCATAATCATCGTGTCAGTTCACCTTATCCATTTCACATGACATCAAACTGTGAAACTATTCTTCATAACAATATTATGATAATAATTGTGTACAATATCCATTCCTTATAATGTCATACCATGTGGTAAACATCATTATCATATAAATTAAAAGAGATTTTTTTGTGGCCCATTACCAAGATGTCCTTTGTTCCAGGTTCTGGTCTACAACCTTACCTATTTTAATAGCTACATGTTGCTTGATACCCATATTGTTGAATAAATATAGATGTATGAATATTATATTTTGGGCCAAACCACAATGTTTATCACATTCATCCATTTCCCTCCATGGAATCCCAATATATCTATAAATTCATTCTTTTATTTAAATGAATTTACCCCATATGATCTCTATCACTCACTATCAAGTGGTCCAAATGATTTCCCATGTTTCCTCATGATTCTAACACAGATCCATACTAACGTGATCTTAGAATAAATTGAGAGTTTCTATGAATAGTGTGATCAATATATTTTTTATTCAAGGATAATGTAAATAGTATTTGATGCATGACATTAAAATACCTTGATAAAATCATTAAGATATGAATATAAACATCATATCACATTAAATCATTACAATATGATGTTAAAATAACTATTCTACATACTCACCACATCTCATTAAATAGAAAGGTAAAAGTCTATATCACAATACACTAAACTATTTAGGGTGGCCCGTTACCTATGTCATATTTCATTCCATCATGGGATTACAAACACTTTATAAGTATTTGACTCACAAACTATATATTCCTAAAATATTATTTCCCCACCTTTGACATATGATTTTAGTTTTTATAGGATATTAGATTGTTTATTAATTCATTAATAGACCCTTTATCAGAATAAAATGCCCATTTCCCAATATAAGAGTCACATCTAAATAGGTTACATTTTCATTATAATGGAAACATGTTCCTTGATTCATGTTATGATGTGATATTGTGTTATGGAAAAAAATTTAATTTCCCAATCCAAGTCTCAAACTTTTGGTCTAGGCTGTGTGAGCTTAATCATTGGTATTTTATGGTCCAAACTGTGTGACCATAAAAATCATCAAAATTTGGTAAATCATTTACAAAATTAAATTTATAACCCTTATTGGTTCTAATTGAATTAACATAAACTAAAAATTAAAGAATTCTAGTTAAAATTTAATTTCATGTTGAAATCCTCTAAAGGGTATCATGAGAACAAGTCATGTATTCTCTCACTAAGCAATTCAATTTTATGGTTTAAAAAAAATTTAGATCATAAAAAAGTAAAAAAATATCCTATGGATCATTTTGTAACACCAAATTGGTAAAATAAATTATCTCTATAGCACTAGTCTATGAAAAAGATAACGAATATTTTACATTCACTTTACATGTGAAAATAATTTGTAATAAAGAAACTTTCTAATTCCAGAAAGTATTAAATCTTCATATTATATATATCATTCCATTAAGTTATCATGTACTAAAGAGTCCCATATTTTACCATCATGATATATTAATGTGTTTAGTTTATAGTGGAATAAACTCTCATGTGCTCAAACCCTAATGGAATATTCTTGTTCTCTGTAAACTGACTATATTATATATTACTTTTCATTTAACACCAAAAATTAATCCTCTTCAAATACATTAATCAATAGTCAAATAATCCTTCTGCCTCTATATTTCGTGTAAATATTGGAAGGAAGGGTTTATTTAAATTATAGGAACCATCTATTATTGATTGTAAATATAACATATTTCCATTGATCATGTAATGTAACCCATTGGGTTGTTTTCCTCCTAGAAGAAATGAGAACTTAAACCCTATATTCTATCCATTCACAGAGTGTGGAACTAGTATCATTGATTAATAATCGATATTCTATTCCCACCAGTATTCAATTCCAATTGATTCAAACATTGAGGGGTTATGATTGGAAGAAACCACAACCATACTATTAATGATTATTCATGTACCCTCAACATTAGAAATTAATGCCTTATTCGATTCATTAACACAAGATTATGACATTATATTCTTATGCTTCATCCTATCTAGTTATGACTCTCCTCTGGAGATACCGATTCATGAATTTGAGATTCACTTTTTGGATAATCCTATCCCCATAGGGTGCTAGATTCATGATCATAAACCTAATACATCCAATGGTTAGAGTTGTATAAAATTAATCTATGTGTACATACGCATGTGGTCATGTATAGTAGAATTTCATCCCTCGTTTCACACCTGGGTTATCCTTATCATTCATATATATATATATCCTTACCAAGATTTTGTGTCAATGTTATATGAAATCAGTATGAATATTTATGTAGTAATTTCAATTTCACTTTAAATATAAGAAAATTATATTTAAATCATTATGAATTTAATATATATTCACTTGTCCACATGTTTTTCATTAATTATGTGTTTGGTTAGTCAATTCATGTCATGTTCATTCCACCTATTTCACTATGAATACCTCCCAACAATTTTCAATGTTATCCAACCACAAACATCAATTATATTGGTTGATGTTTAAAGACCATAGTCATTCAATATAAAGAGAAATAATTCTATACAATTGGAAAACTAACAAAGGGAACCTTTCCCAAATGTTGAGCCTCTACACATTATGAATTAAACCTACCCAACCTTGAAAAAACATGGGAATTGGATAGAAATAATGGAATAATTCTTGTAAGGATAAGAACCCACAAAGGTATTCCTTAGTAGAAGCCATGTTACATCGCACAAGGGCTCCAAATTAGTGTATTAAGAAACGGATAGAAGGAAATTAAAAATTTTAAACTCATATGGACAATGATTCGTTCATAGAGAAAAAATTTATGTTTTCTAACTAGGTCTATTGAAGTAGAAAAAAGTTATAACACATATTTCCGCCTCATTACCTATCTAAGAATACCATGTAATCATGCGTATGATGTTTAGTCTATACAAAATGAACACAATCTCTTAATATTTTACTATATCATGTGTAATTTCTTCTGGAATTAAAGTTTGTTTTATGCAACATCCCAAATGAATCATGGGACCCAACCCATCAATCCATTGTAATGTGACAATATCACCACTCTTATATATGATATTGATCATTGTAGGATATTTTAATATAGATATATTTATATTTGATCCCATAATAAAAATTATATCCCTCAATGTTTGATATTGATCTACATAGGATTTCTCATATCTTAATGACACATGGTTGGATTTTAACTCCTATCGGATACATAGAAAAATCATGATATCCTATTATGGATTTATCTATGAGTCAACTTTTTTTAACTCTCATCTTAAATTTTAGAACTTAGACCATTCATAATTAATGATATATGGAACATGATTCTGTATTTTTCATCTTTATAATTCCATATAATATAAATTTTTACAATAATTATCACAAAACCTTATGTTAATATTTTCCTCATAGTGACATTCAAATATCCCAGAGATGAGATCCTTATTTTTTGAAAACATTTACCACTATAAAGAAAACTCCCAAGACAACCAGTTGATTTTTTCATACCTTAATGTTCCCTACATTAAACTTATATCATTTTAATTTCAATCTACTTAAATTCAGTTCATTTGGGGATTGTTTAGACACCATAAAAAAAATTCTAGTAATATTTTTTCCTCACGACCCATGTAATTATCCTCACATAAAGAACACATTTCTTATTTTAGGGGGTGTCCATCTCTATGTCAAGGGAATAATTATGACTGATTTCAATTTGATGAATGAATTTTCACACAATTATGTATGTAGATTCATTAATAATTGTTCCCAATCCTTTTTTGTGGTGGTGAGGAACTCCACATAAGGGTATTTCAGGAATTTTAAAATGTTTTAACAAAAATATGATTATTCCTTAACATTGATTTTTTGGGTCTTACAAAAACATTATATCATATTAAAACAAACTAATATGGTGTATAAACCATATATTAGTTATTCTCCAACATCATATTCTTTTATTTTTCTAGTCGTAGAGGAAAAATAGACATACATGTCAAAATTTATGGCTTTCAGTAGTTGCAATACTTTTATAATGGAATTTTTATCACACTGGCCCTCACCTTACTCCTTTACTCTTATCACATAAGCCAAAAACCCATCAACTTCACCAATCTCACACAAATATCTATCCCTACTCATTTTCCCTAGTTATTAAATCGATTTATAAATAGATCTGCACATCAAAATTTTATGATGAAAAATGATAACCCAAATGATGAAAATGATAAAATATTTGATCACCCTTTTTGTTATCACTAAAAATTATACAATGACTGTTTGAAGCACTATGGTCATACCACTATTAGGATGGCGACACCAGTACTCCCTTACTAGGGAGAACCACTCAGGAGAACCCTCGCTAGGCTGAATCAATTCCCAACCCCACAATTAGGGGAGAATATTTGGGTGACCAACTCTACTAGGGATACATACTGGGGTTAAATAATTTGGAGACCCATTTCAAAAAACCCTTTCCTAGGTGACCAACTTTGTCAATTAACATTATAAATCCTTTACATGGGAAACCCACTACATGAGAGACATGCTACAAGGGAAATCCTTATAGATGCCTCACTACTTTGTAAATTGATCCTAATGTCATCCCTCACTAGGGATAGGCATAAAAAATATAACCCATTATGTTTATTATCCTTTCAAAGAACCAATTAGGTGAATGGATATTTTCAGCCCTCACTAGGGATTATAAATAATTCCCCTACGTTTTAATCATGGACATCAATTAATTATATATATAAATAGATTTGAGATAATATACTAGGTTTGAGGAACCTATTTAATGTAATCTGTAACTTTTCCAATCTCTATACCATGAAATTTAACCATATTATGGGGGGAGACAATCAAATATGATCATCCTCTTTATTTTAATCCCAAAACTTAATTGTCAATTAATATGATATTGAAATAAAAATCTAGATTATTATTTTTATCCTCGAGTTAAGATATACTTTTTGATTCCAGATACAAGAGAATCCTACTAGGTGTAATCCACCGCCAAACCATCAACTACCATTTAATTGAGAAACTAATCATGGTTATCATTATTCAATGAAATTCTAGATACTCATATTGGTTTCAAATACAAAGACATCCTCTGAGGTGTATTCCACAACAGAACCTTAGAAAAGCATTGATTTGTGATACTCATCATGGTTTTCATTATTCTCCTCGAGTTGAGACAATCCTATTGGTTTCTAATACATGGTCATCTTCCTAGGTGTATTAACCAATGAAACTATATATTAACCTTATATTTAGATACTCTCATAATTATAAATTTTAAAAATGATTCATGATACTAGTCTTTGTCCCATATACCTTGACATCCCCTTAAGTGTAATCCCCAAAAAAACCATCAATAACCATTTTTTCTAGATAGTACTACAGGTTATAAATATTCACTTTGATTCCAGGTACTTCACCTATCTACATATACAGGGGAACCCTCATGGGATTAGGCTTCAAAAAAACCCTTATATTTCAAATTATTTGAGACAATCGTCATTGTTATCATTATTCACATCAATTATAGAAAATATTCTAGGTTCTAGATACATGGGAATACTCATAAGAGTAATACCCATCCAAAAATTTGATTTCAAATAAGTTAAGATACTGCTCATGCTTATCATTAGTAACCTCATGTAGAGCAAATCCTATATCTTTTAAGTACCTATAGATCCTCCTTGGTGTATGCTAGAACTAAATAGTAAATTAATATTATATGGGGATAATCATTATGGTTATAATTATTCACCCTGATCGATGATACTAGTCTTGTTTAATGATATATGAGAAATCTCTTATGTGTATCCTCCAAAATGAACCTTCATTTATCATTTAATTGAGATACACATTATGGTAATCATTATTCACCTGAGTCATGGTACTCCACTTGGTTTCAAAGACATGTAAATCCTCCAAGGTTTAAACTCCAACCAAACCATAAATTATCATTTAATATAGATTCTATAAATAGATATATTCATTCACCTTCAGTCATTATAATATTCTTTGTTTCAAATACATGGACATCCTCCTAGGTATCAACCCAAACAAACCATGATATTTCATTGAGTTGAGATGGTTCTCAAGGATATCATTATTTATCTTGAGTCGATATAATTCTAATGTGTTTATATATATATATATATTCACACATTCTTTTTTCTAAAACCCAAAAAAAAGAATATATACAATTTAATTGAGATACACATCTTGGTTATTAGTAGTCACATGTCTTAAAGATAATCCTATTTGTTTCAAATACAAGGTAATTTTCCCAAGAGTAATACCCAACCATTCATCCATTTACCATTTAGTTGAGATATTTACCATGGTTATAATTATTAAACACAAGTCTCGATACACATCATGGTGATTATAATCTTCCTTTATTCAAAATATTTCACTTGGTTATAGATTCATGGGAATCCCCTATGGTGTAATCCACCAAACAAACTCTTACCTAACCCACCTTCTAGGATAGTTATCAGGTTCATATCATGTATAAGACCAAAATTATATACTATTTTATCCCATTTAATGACATTATAATCTTCTCATGGTAGTGTGAGTTCCCAAGCCCTTGATTCCATATCGTCTAACACTCTCATGAAATATATCAGATCTTGTTTTCACTCATGTTTTGCACACTGATCATGAATCATGTGGGCGTAGATATTAGTGATTTTCAGCCAATAATAATGATAAAAGTACCATTATTACATTCCTTATTTTAATATTTAACAAAAAAATTAGTCATACTCTATGTGTTTTGATTCATCTTCTCGGAGGATATGTAGTATGAATCTTAGAGGTTCAATCCCAACTCCAAAACACTACCCACCACTTTGGATGGTAATAGACTCCGTAGATTTTATATAGTTGGATTTATACCAAATATTCAAGAATTATTATGTGGACTATATGAAAAATATAATATATATAATGATTTATATAAAATAAAAACTCTTAATTAGATCATTAAAACAAGGGTAAGTGGTCATTCACTATGTTTGGGAAGGATTCCTAAATATATAATAGATTCATAGAGTAAGAAATAATCCCCCCAATAGTGTGGGGTGAGATAAAACTCCTATCATCTCAATAAATTTGTTTGTTAATTTTATTTTAGAAAATTCATATTTACCACCTTCCTTTGGAAATATGGTTTGAAATTACTTTGAATGAGTGAGGACATGACTGTTTTTTTTGATTTTTTCTGGAAAAAATTATATAAATTTGATTATCATATCAAAATCAGAAATTCGATTTTGTTTCAGGGATATTGAAGGGGTTACCAAAATATATGACAATTCAATTGAATTTGAGTATAGTATTTCATCCCTAGTTAAATGGAAAGTATTATAAAATGATTCATATACATAAATATATGCTCTGGGATTGTATGTTAAATGAAATTAGAGTATGGGATCACTATATAGAATTCATAGAGTTTTCATAAAACAAAATATGTGATAAATAAATAAAGATATATCCCTATTATGTATTATATGTTCAGTCATGCCTCACACCATTGTGTTGGCTAGAGGCAGGTGAATCATTTTTCATCTTGCTTTCACAAGTAGAGGAGCCCATCTAGAATTTTAAATTGATTATAATGTGATCCATTACTATTAATAGTATAACTTCCTTCTATAACAAATATTGGTTATGAACCTGACATTTCTCTATGGGAAATGATTTATTCTTATATGCATCACTTATATTAGGTAACAATCAATTAATGATGTATTGGAATATTCCACTATTTTTATCTGTTTTTTAAATATAATGGAGTGGAATATTTCCATAATATAATTTTTGGATATTCATATAATAATTGAATGAATGAATGATATGATTCATGTGTTACATATCACATGATATTAGTTGTATACATCGTATATGATTGATAATAATTATAATTATTTGGATGAAATTTCTTCTTTTAAGGAGAGACGGGTGGGTACCTTCTGTTGGGACTTGATAGTGTTAAATTTAGTTGAGTAAGATAATAACATATTGAAAAGACATTGTGTACTATGTGACAAATCATAGTCTCTTTACCTCTTAGATCCCCACTAATTGGCCAATGAGGTTATACCAAGATACTGATTGAGCATCAAAAACCTTTAATCCCCTGAATAGGTATGATGTTCCATAATAGTATTAATTAACTAAAGTATATTTGTGTATTTTCCTATTTGAGACTATTTTAATAACAATTCCCACCTCCACAAACTATTCATAGGATATAAACCCTAAGGGAGTTTTTATTTTATTATTTATTCTTTCCATTCTCTATTACATTCATTTTTAATTTATAGTTAGTAGTAATCATCCTCCCTGAGAATTTCTAACTATATATACATGTTACTTATTATGAAAATCCATTATTTCACCTTTATTCATCTCAAATAACTAATTTTTCATGTTTTAATCGGGATAATATGCTTCAATAGATTAGGTTTGAATTGGGTAATGTAGTTTTGTTAGTTTTATCATTGTGTACCAATCTATAATGATCATTCCATCCAATAGAATTTATATGGGATTACAATGACTGTGTTTCATGTTTGTTTTTTAGTGTTTTTGTTTATTTTTTCTATAGTATTCATGTGGAAATATTGGGGATTCATGGTATAATGTCTTTATCAACATTTAATTTCGTTGTTTTTACATTAGTAGTACACTACTATAATGATTTGTTTAAAATTGTATATGAATTCCGACCCTATTTAATAATCAATAGAATGAGATGACTAAGATTATTTCATGTACAATGAAGCATGTGGGTTGGTTTATTGGAAATATGTTATGACCTCTTTCAATTGGGATAATGAAGTGGCTTTTGGTGGAATTTAAAATATGGTTATGATTGATTTAGTTTGTCTTGTATTTGAGAACATAACTCAAAGAGGATATTATAATGTGAATGAGGAGTTAAAATATGATTTGTTAGAGTTTGGGTACACTTTTGTGCCATGCAGAATGATCCAAATTAGCTGAATACTAAGAGAAGATAGATCTTTTAAATAAGATCTCACAATGGTTTAATGTATTTTATCATCCCATGCGATTGATTTTATATGTACAAACCACCTTGGGAAAGTATTCAAATGATGATACATAGTCATGGAACCATACCATATATATAAGATGTCTAGGATAATTTGATATGTTCATTATGTTACACCCTATTTTTTCCACTTATTATATTTCAGACTATTATAACAACCTCATTTTCATTTTATATGTTAATGTTTGTTATGTTATAATATAAAATTTTTTAAACCTTTTTATGGTGGAAAATTTTTTTGGGAGTGAATTTTCAGTTTTTGGACACATAAATATGTGTTTTAGATATTTTAATTCAAAAAATGTTACACTAGTTTCATAATACAAGTCATTGAGGTCCTTTTATAATCAAAATTTTAAGAGCTTGTTCATGGTTAACATCTAGAACACATATGGGACACAACTTAGGAGACCTCAACAAAACCGGTTCGATATAATGATGAGGGAAAAAATATTAGGGTATAATGAAACATTATAGTTTTTTTTTGCTCGTGGAGTCTATAACACCACAATCTTAGTGTAGGACACGGATTAGGTCATATAAATGTTGGGTAAATTTTAAAATAGTTGAAATCTTCTGGCTTCTTCTGTGAGAATGTGTATTTTAAAGGGTAAACATGTCTATATTTCAAGTGGGGTCTTTAATGGAATATTATTTGATTCCTTCCTCAATTAATTAATTTATGATCATCTCTAGATCATTCCGTTTTTAAATATAGTTTAGAAAACCAAGGTCAATACCATTTAGGACCATCATCCGAGCATTAGATTTTCAAATATTTAGATTGATCATACCGCTCCTTGTGTAAATATAGGGTATAATTTTATCTTGTAGTGATGTTGCATATGGTTTTAAGAATTTATTGGTGAACATGAAGGATTATTTATTTTTATGGATGAACTATTCTCATTTTTATTGACCAATATGGAATGTGGAAATTATGGATTAAAAAATAGTTCATTTTATAATCTTGTGAGGTGATTACAAATATTGGTGTAATAAAAACCATTATTAAGGACTATTGGAATTTTAAATTGTGTCGGTGGAGTTTCCCTCAGTGATACATATTTTACGAGCCTCTATAATTATAGCATTGAAATTCTTATCTGGAATACCCATTCATGAACTCTCAGGTGACATCAGAGATGGTTCTTATAGTCTTCAGATGTTATATTGATTTTGGTAACTTCATTCACGGTGATCCTTGATGTCAAAATTTATAATTTTGAGTAAGTAATATTCCTAACACCTTGAGACTTATTTTTGACATGGACATGGTGTATTTATTTATTCCACAAACCCATGATTGATTTATTTTGAAATAGGATGTTTATGTGTCCCCTACACCCCATTTTTTATATATTTTCAAATGATTTTTGTTCAAACTCTAAGGATTAGTTTTTTATATTCCATATTTTTCCTTTCAATGAAATATTTTTTTTGAAATTTCATAACCTATGGATCCTTTCTTCAATTACCAGGATTGAAAAATTTCTCAGTATTGGTTAATTGATCCCCTTGAGTGGGTGATTATGTGATAAATGATATAGAAAATTTCTTGTTTCAATTTATGAGTCATATTGCAAACATGTTAGCCAATGTGTTATTCAACATTGAAATGGATTTTAATATCATTCAACTATAATATTATATTGGATATTTCCATGCTACGTGATGTACCCATCAGTATATATTAAACATGTCTTCTGGTACATGATGTTATCTGGTAATTGTGACCCAAATCATGCTATAGTTTCAATTTATCATATTAATGATTACTATTTGTGAATGGAATATATAATAACTTAAATGTTATTCTTAGATATATGTACCAAATGAATATTGTTTAATGAAACAATATGAATTTTTCCACATATTGATATATGTGCACAATGTCATTGACATATATACTAGCAACATGCTGATGTAAGTAGGGATGAGGTTTCTGGTAGCTTGGTGAGAATATAATTACTCCTCACGTTTGTGGTCATATTTTTACTTATTGATTTAAATTATATCACAACATAATCGATTATATATTTATTTTGTATGTTTTTAATGGTTAATTTTGTTGTCTTATGTTGATTATAATCAAACCCACCACAAGAATCTCAAATTCTTAAATGACTTCCGGATAAAGGTTCTAGGATAGGGAAAGTACATAATTAATGGGTGATGAGAGTCCAAGAATAATGGTCATAGGCAATAGTAATAAAAACTATTAATTTATTCCATTGTGTTTTATTATTTAACATGATTGTTCATACTCTTGATTGGACTGCCATTTTTGGGGTCCTTGATTTTTTATACTACATGACATGAGATAATTTCCATTTAATTTTTCATTGCATTGTTTATTTATTCCATTTTTTATAATTTATAATTTTTATGTAATGATATTGAGTTATGGTCTCCACATTAATGGAATTTATAACCTCATTACTAGTTAAAAAATCATGAAAATAGGATGGCATGCATGCATTCATGTGGAACTCTAGATCAGACATAGTAATTCAATATGGGGTTTTGATAAATGGTATCAAAGTATCAATTTTTTATTCCAATTTTTACTACCTTTATTTTAGGGGTATAGTAGAAAGTATTTTAAGAAATTTTAAACTGTGTTTGAGGAGTTATATGTGTGCATAGAAAACACCTGTGTAGTACACCTCTGAGTTAAAATTTATGAGACACCTATTATAGTTATGGTGTTATAGTTTGATGATAATACTATTTATATTGTGTAGTTATGGTTTTATGGGATTCGGGTTTGTTCTTGCGTCATGATTAGTCACATAGGATCAAATTCTAAATTTATATATTTATATACCGATTTCATATGGAATTGTATTTCTTAATATTTTTCTGTGATTGTGATATCTATGTAGAATATACATATATTTATTTGACTAACATGATTGTGTTACCTACTATTTTATTATAATTACTATCCATAATTTATTGAAATTGAGGATTTTATTATGTTGTGTATATATATGTATATTATTTTTTACATGAAATCAAGGAGTGCATGGATTTGGATATGGGTAGCACAAGAAAGAATATCCCATGGGTTATGAGTAGCCTCTTCAGAGAACCTTTGTTGGTCGCATAAACTATTTAAGAACTATCTTGAACTAACTCCTTCAAATTAATTACATTTGTTTTGAAATTTTAGAAATTATGTTTTAGATACATTTCATCAGACCACCAATAGTAGAATACCAAGACTCTAACAAAATGGATGATGTTCCTATACCACCTGTAGTGGTGAAGGAGGCAATGCCCCACTATTCTATGATATGGGTTTGGGGGTTTAGGATTGATAGATAGTTCAAATAGTAAATTTTTTTGAATATTCCCATTGAAGTCACAATCATTTATAAGACCATGAATGATCATTATCAAGACAACAAACTCAAAAATCCATCTTCCATCCAGGGTAATAAACCCCCCCACCCCAAGATAAAAAGGGCTCAATTTTCATCATTGAGAATATTTTTGATGTAGTCTATAATACTAAGGATGGGTGAGTGATGTGGGTGACCTTTGTGTTCCATGTACCTTTCATGATGTTTTTAACTATCAAGAATCAATATTTATTATAGGAGGGTATTACTTTGGTAGAATTAAATTATTTATTCCTCCTGAATTATTTTATAGATGTCATGATTCTCGATCATGCCTAGTAATTAAGGGAGTTACATTATATATATATGTTTTATCTATGTATTCATCATAATTCATGGAGATGATATTATTAATCCCTATTATGGATTGTAATGAGGCACTAAAAGGCCTAGTGTTTGAGAAAGTCTTTTGACTTGAGACCTCATGGAATATTAAGAGATTTTACCATACATCCAACCCAAAAGTGTTTCTTAAGGCTATGACCATCCAAAAAGCTCTATAAGAAGAAAATATAGTAGGATACATATAGTCTATAATGGATCAGTTATTGAGCATACTCACACTACTATGGGAGACTCTTCCTATAGTAGTAATATAGAATCTAACTTGTAGTAGTGGGGAGAATTGTTGTTGGGAAAAAATTACTTCTTTTGTTTCCTATATAGATGATGAATCTACCATGTGTTTAAATTGTAGAATAAGATTTAATTTTAGGGTTTCTTGTGGGAAGAATACTATTGAGTAATATGTTGTGACATGGTCATTCATATTCATCCTTTTTTCCCAATGGTTTCTAAGAGTATTTTCTGGTTATTAGATCTAGATTGGGTTGAAGAATCTCAACTGATGATTCATACACCCTAAACATCAATGAATTCGTGGAAAGGGAATTCATCTCTGGTCGGAATATATTGTTCTAGTAAATCAAGATCCAACTAATTTTTTTGAATAACCCTCTATGGTTTTTTATATGTTCATGATCACCTATACACTATCTAGAAAATGTTGTTTAATATTGGTGGTTCTTACTCATTTATCTTTATTCCTGTTGTAATTATCAATGAAATACTGGTCACAAAATATTTTTATTTGATTTACCTTGACACAACATTAGGGACTGTTTAAAACAATCTTTATAGGTGTGTAGAATGTCTTTTAGTGATTACGAGCTATGGGAGTTTCTATAATATCATGATCCTAATGTTGATCAAATTCGATGAAATCGTTGGGATGGACTGTCTTAGAAGCTATCCTGAACAAATCTACTACAATCAAATATGTATATCATTTAACTCACATTAGGGGGATAAGATTTTAATTACTAGTTATTATGTGTTTGAAGATGTTAGTCTGGCCTCAAATAGAAGTCATATTGGATTTAATATGGTACAAGTTGTGGGATTATCAATTTCTAAAGGATCAGATCTATCCCCATATAACTTACATCCAGTTTTAGTTATTTATTATGATTTGTTGCAAAAGTAAATTTCATGTATATCATATAATATAGAAACTTAATTAGTAATAGGGATTATTTATGGGGTGAAGATAATTTTAAATTCTTCTTATCATGTGTCACTAACTAAGTTAAATAAAATTATTTTTCATCTTAATTACTTGGATAATAAGGTATTTATGAGCCAAGTATGTCTAATAAGGGTTTTTTAGTGTTTTCTTCAAAAGGATGAGGGTACTCTTGAGATGTGTATAGATTTATGAAAGTTAAACATTGTTATGGTGAAGGACATGTACACTTTTCCTTGGAATGATTATAGGTTTTATTAGTTATAAAGAGTTCATTAGTTTTCGAAGATTTTTCTACATTCATGACATAATATCTTTTTTTCAAAGTTAAATAATATATAATAATATGTTTATATGCATTTATGGTAAATATGAGTTTAAGGTGATGTTTTTTTCTAGAAACTTATTTAGTAGTGTTTTTTTCGCACATGAATAAATCTTTCACACATATAATGAATTGATACTCATGCTGTTAATTTCAAACATACTAATATTTCATTGACCAAAATGTTCCTTTCCATGATTATTAAAATGTTATAGGGTATACTTCAAAAAAATAATCTACATTACATTTTATCAATGTGTTAATTTTTTATTCATGAGTTTTCTTTCCCTGTGCATGTGGTGTTAGAAGATGGAATTTCTGAGGACCTAATGAAGGTGGAGTTAGTGATGTCGTGGGTAAACCATCATAATATATTTGAGATCATGAGATTATATAGATTATAATTTTATTATCATCATTTCATTTGGTATTTCATTTTTTAAATCCGTTATCACAATTATGACTATGAAATGGGTAAAGATTGAGTAGTCTAATCAGTATGAGGAGACATTTCATGACATAAAGATGATATTGAAGGAAAATGTAGTATTTATTTTTCGAAAACCTAGAATGGGAAATGTATCCTTATGTGATTAATTATGACCTGTATTGGGTGAATTTTAATGTAGTATGATTAGGAAGTAACCTAATGGTCTTTACAACTAAGACCACATTAGTGTATTATCCTACCCATGACCTCAAGATTAATGTTTTTCCCCACAGTTTAATGTTTTTTGGAGATGATATAATTGGAGATATGTTTTATATATATAGACTACAATATTCCCTACTAGATATTTTTGATGAGATAACTTAAATTAAGGTAGGGGAACTATGGGAAATATATAAATACATTATTATTTCTGATAGATTATAAACTAGGGAAGGGTAACATTAATTGAGATGATCTCATAATGAAGTCACATGATTCCTAGAACACTATATAACACCCTCCATATGAATATTGTTATCTAAGGTGATTGATTTCAAATTTATGGTTATATGTAACTTAGTAAAATGAGTAATTGATTTGTGCACTTTTAATTGTCATCACATCCTTTGTGGACTAGATTAAAGTGAAAGATGAGTTAGATTTTGAGAGTACAATGATTTTATAGCATTTAGTGGTAGATGATCCAATCATAAGTTATTTATTAGTTATGAAATTGTGATTTATATCCATTGGAGGGCTATTATCCACGATCATATAAATAAATTTAAATTGATATAATTTCATGCCTCTTGATGTACTTTACTACCTATGTCTATGAATATATAATTTTACATTAGTATATAGTTTTTTTAAATGATATGGAATAATGTTATAGCTCTCTATATTTCATAATGTTTTACCTGGTAAAGAGTAAATTCATAGAATAAACATTCTGGTGTTTTTATCCAATGAAATTATCTACCCATGTGGATATCAGATGATAAAATGTTTTTTAGTATAGGTTAACCAAGGACCTCAAGGAATGGTGATATTGTATGGGTGATATGGTATTGACTAATGAACATGACCCATTTCGTACTGATCATTGAGACTCATTTTTTATGAGTTTTGAAATAAATATGTCCATGATATTGTAATTGCATATGGATTTCCATTGATAATTGCATCATATAGATACAAATGTTACATGTTGAAATTCTAGTTGGGATTGAAGAATGATTTAGGGACTCAGCTAATATTGTGTAAAAAATATCACCCAAGAAATAATGGAAAATATCATGGCATGATCTGGATTCATGAAGATATGGTTAATATATTAATTCTATAATATGTTGGATCATTTAATGAGAATATATCCATGGATGAGTTTTCTTATAATATTAGTTTTCTAGCTTCTATCAAGATGGAACACTATGATTCTCTTTATGGTCGACCTTGTCACTCATCATTAAACTACTATAAGAATGGTGATGTAACTATATTGGAATTAATCATAGTTAAATAGACATATAATATAATGTAGTTTATCCACAAAAATTCATTCACCTCTATAAGATGAAAAAAATCATATGTCAACCATGGGAGGAGACCATTTGAGTTATCTATGAGAATCCATATTTACATATGTATGACTTATTGGTTGGGTAATTAATGTCGTTGGAATATTTTAAAGATAGAACAAACATATGTCACACTATTTGAGATCCTTGAGCATATAGGGACAAAATCACACCATTTTTGAATTTCATAGCATTACCGAATTGTGTTTGATGTGTTCCACATATCAATGATATATATGTACTAGATATATCCATTACATATTATAGACTTCGATGATTATGAGTTATAACCATATGTATCATATGAAGAGAAATCAGTCTGTATAGTTAATCTATGTAAAAAAACTTATGAAGGATTATGGTGTCTCTTATTTAAATAATATGGATGCATGGATGGGTCTTGGAGGTGACATGGGAGTGGGAGTGTGACTTTCAGGTACAATGGACCATGTTATTTAGGATTTAACAATGAACTATGTCTTGAGGATGTAATGTCATTAATGGGGGAAAATTATAACACTCTAATTTTCACTGTATATATTAATGTATTTTTTTAATGTATTATGTGGGTTTTAATCCATATTATGATAAAAACATGATTTTGGGGTGTTGGTAGTGTTTTGAAGCTTAAAAAGGGTTTTTGAACATTTTAGTCCAAAATGTGATAAACCACATCTGTAATGAAAGTCATGGTGATCCCTATTTGTAACCTATCTATGAAAAATAGGTGAGTATTGGATATGGTGGTCACAGTGTCATGAAACCCATTTATATAGTGTAGGATATGGTAGAGGTTGTGGATCTTAATGACGTGTTCTGATGTAAAAATAGTATCAATCGTCTTATTAGTTCTAGTTTATTTCAAATAGGAAATTCATAAATGTTTAATTACAGGTAATTAATATGATATTAATTAATTCTATCCACTATTAATAAATTCAATATCATCTCGTGATCATTCAAAATTTTCCAAATGATTTAAAATTTTATCTAAAAAACATAGTTCTTGACCTTGTGCAACCATAATCTAGAATGTAAATTATTCAGTTTTTTGGATTGATCTTGACTCACCTTTAGTCAATCAAAAGGTTCATTATATCTTGTAGTGTTGATGATTTTAGTTTAGGTGGATTCAATGGTGAACAATAGTGAATCATTACTGTACTAGTTATATTAAATTATCATTTTTAAAAAATCATAGAATAAGGTTCTTATTTCTTACACTACAATGAGTCTTGTAGTTTAGCGAGTTGATTCCCTAGTTTGGTGTAACAAAATCAATTTTTGTGTATCTTCGGTACTTTATGATTTCTCAATGGTGTTTCACTCCATTATTCTACATTGTTGAATAACATAAAATCTAGCCTTGATATTCCACTCTTAAAATCCCCATTCTTGAAATCTCATGTGACAATATTAATTTTTATTATGGTCTTTGACTACAATATTGGTATAAGTGAAAACATTATTGGTGTAATTTTATGTTGAAATCTTTGATCATGAGGTAATAATATTGTTATAAAAAATGGCCAATTATTTTATTTTATCATAGTATGACCATTTATACATTCAACCCATGATGGATATATATTAAATGTGCATGTGTTAGTGGCCTTTGATACCCATCATTCATATTTTATCTTATGACTTTTTTGTAGCCTAATGAGTTTCTCTTATATTTCTTTGGTGGTTATGCTCTTGAATGATGTCTTTGTTGCTTCTAACACTATTATTTCTGCCTGATTTCCTCATTTCTAAACAAATATTGGTCCAGTACACTGGATTCATTGGGGTGGTTTGGGTGCATTAGTTGAGCTAGATTTTAGTTTTCATGGAGTGAAAACTTCCATTTATTACCTTCCTCTATCATTAAGTTCCTCTCTGGTGGTTGGTGTTTGAGATTCATTTTCAAATGATGCCTCAGATGGTGTTCATGATGCTCCAGATTTCTGATTAATGTTTAAATATTATAAGGAATTTTTTTTTCTGGTCATACGAGCCCATGTAGGCTCTGATGATGCTCTTATGAAGGTCTGGACACCTATGGATCCTTATCAAATCAAAAAGTTTCTAGAATCTTGATTTATCATGACCTTCCCCATTGGTTTGGTGTGGTGGTCTCTATGTAAATTTTGGGATGTGCAGTTTGGGTGGCCTGTTGATTCTTAAAGAAGTGTCCAAAATTGGATTCTTCTAGATTGAGCCCATCTTGGTGTTTATTTTTCTATTTATTAATGATTTTTATATATATTGAAGAGTTTTTTGTTCCTCATTGATGTTTTAGCCAAATATTACTTTTGGGGTGTTATATTTTTGACTTTTCTAATACCGTATGGATCCTGAGAGTGATCTAATTTGTTTGTTGATGTGGAAGACTATGAAATGTTAATATTATGGTGGTGGGTTTTTATTTTTCTATTGTGTTTTAGTGTCTAGAAGCATGAATTAATATGTCATGGTAAGATTTCATGTATCAATAAGTTGTGGTGGTGTAGTGATCGTTATGTATTTCAAATTTTGAATCTAGAATATTGGATGTTTATGGTTTTGAATAATGTATTTTATTTTCTTAATTTCATGTAATGTTAGGTTGGTTTATGGTTTTTAGTTTTTGAAATGTACATTTACCATTTAACCTTAATGTGGATTTTTAAAATAAAACCATTTTGGATTAGGGGGAGGGGTAGCCTCTTGAAACATTATTCTAAAATTCATTGTAGTTCCAATAAATGAAACATATTTTTATGGTATTGTGTTGTTATAATTTCCATTCCTTATGTATCATTATATATTCATTTCTTTGTATAATATATAAAACACATTGGATGTGAAGCATTATAATGCAAAAAAGTTAATTTAATATGAATCATTAGATAGTATGTGTTGTATCATAGACATTTCTCTAATGTTGGCATAGAGTATATAAGGGAGATGAGTATGATTAATATATTGGAAAATATAGCAGATTTCCATGTATGAGTTATGTGTATATTCAAATATGTCAAACTGGTCAGGTGGGACTTACCACTATCCAAGAATTACAAAAAATATTTGGTTGGAGGTGTGTTGTTTATTTTAAAGTCCACCATCATAGCAGGACATGTATAACTTCATAATGGAATATCATATATATATATATATATGATATATAGGTACAGGATGACAACCTAAAATGAGATATATGGAACATATTGAGTCCTTGGATGAAAAACATTAACATCATTAAAAATATTTTATGTGAGAATGTTGGGTTGGGATTTTTGGGGGTTGGTTAGCGCATGATGAATCGGCCAAAGATAAGTTGTATATATACATATGTATTTACATTATATCATTACATACAATGTTATATATTTATTGTAAACTTTTTTAAATGCACATTGGTGGTGACCTTTTGGGTTAATAATCACACCCCACACAAGCATTTCAAGGATTGTGTATGCTTGAATTTCCGGGATATAGGACAAGTCAAGGACTAAGTGATCATGATCTACTTGAAAACAATTAAATATATTATGAATCACTAGGAAATACAATGTAGTGATTATGAAGTTTTTTATTTTCTTAATTTCTGGTTCATTCTCTTACTTGTACTGCAACTTTTTGGGGTCCTGGTTTATTATTACATATGACTTGAGATACATTACAAGTCCTTTTCTATAGAATTATTTATTTACTCAACTAGGTAAATATTTATACTGGTGAATTATAATATTTAATGTAACTCTAACATTCCCTCTTTTGAACCCCTTTGGTTTATGTGATCGTGGTTGGGATTCTAGTGGGATAGAATGAGTGTTAATGAGGTTACTTATTTTATTTTTTTATTGATGCGTACCATGACTAGAATGGGGTTGTGTGATAATTTCATGGATAGGTCCTAAAGATGAAGAAGGAAATCCAATAGTCTACTTTGAGGTGAGACGAGTTTCTCATCAAGGACTCATGGTGTTCTGCAGGTTGTGATGGGCACACCACATGACTTTCAGCAATCCTGAAAAACTCTTGCCTCCTACCTCTTCATCCTCCTCACATTAACATACAAGGGATAGGGATTTTGTGATTTAGAACTAGTAATGTTTATTATTTTAATGAATTGTTTTTATTATGCCTTTCTTGACCAATATTTTTTTGGACAGTTTGCAAGCATGTAGTGTGAATGTCTTTTTGACATTCCGTATAGTATTGTGGAGTTGTCTAGACACTAAAAATGACTTACTTTGGGTGAGGCTATTAAGCCATAGGGATTTTTAAAATTGTCATTAAGGTGTCACGATATATCATGGATCTGTTAGGGTGCACTTCACATGTCTCCCAGTGAATATAAACCCCTCTCAAATCCTCCCGATTATATTTTATATTTTATAAAATGAATGATCATAGGTCTTGTGAGTTGTATATAATATCATTAAGGGATACTATTTTTCTTCATAATTAATTTGTGCTTGAGATTTGTGAAAACTGGGGTCTCTTTATTTAGATTCAGCCCCCCTTATTTTAGAGGGATTACAGAATGTTTGTTAAGAACATTCCATTAATAGATTGTGCATCTTGGGTGCTCATTCGATTATTAGGGGGACTTCACAAGAAGGATATTTTGTCAATGGGGACTCTACGAGACATCCCACAGGTTATACTCACATGTATGAAGACTTTGTGTGACCTTGAAATGGCCACGTGATCACGAGTCTCTTAGAAGATTAAGTGACCCCCTAAGTGTATCCCTTCCTGTATATAATTTTTTGTAACTACTTCCTCTTTTTTTAAAACTCAGATTTTCCATTATATGAGGATTCTTATGCAAGTAGAGATCCTTTCCTATGTTCAATTGATAAAAAAACCTCTCAATCAGGAGGAATACTGGAAAATTGTTCACAGAACACATCAGGGTAGTCCCTCACCACGAGAATGTATTCAACCATGATCCTCTCCTTTGTAATAATCATTTGAGTTAAATATTTTTCTCATAAAGTATTATTATTCATACATTAGAATAATATTCAAAATGATATTAATCCTCCTCATTATTTTTGTAACTAATTGGAGAATACCCCATGATGGTAAGAGTGATCTCCATTTTCCAACAGTTTATGTGGGATTTATATATAGATATCCATTAAATGAAAAATATAGAATTGAAATCCATGAAAGGAAGTAATATGATATTTTATAAGAGGATTATTCCACAAATATTTACCAATAAGGAGCTATATAATTTAAATTCATTAATTCTCTCATTCAAAGTTCTCATAGATAATTTAACCCCCAAATTTGGTTGTTGTGTTTGAATAGTTCAAATAATCTTCCATGATATGAAAGAATGTGTATAAATTTAATATGAAAAAATGTTTACTTTTTTCTGAAAGACTAAACATTATACCATTCACCACATCCTTCTTATGATCCACCTCAGTTATGGTGAGAGCATGTTCCATTCTTTACAACCATAGAGTTTGTTATCATTTATTTTCTATGAAAATCCTTGGCTTTAGAAAAATATATCACATAATATAAGTGTTACTTTATGTTTAAATAATGTAATACTAGCTGAGTGTTGATCTAAAACTTCCTTTCATATTCCCCAATCTTTTCATTCCTCATATTCCATAAAAAATTATTTTCCAAATATCATTCTTTTCCACAATTGAAAAATATTCAAGTTTCCTTTAAACAATTCCTTGGATGCTTCATTACACACTTTTGAGAAATGGGATGATGGATTTCTTTTCATTAAGGAGATTTATATGTTAATATTTCCATATTGAACTCCATTTTAGAATTTTCATATTATAAATCATGAGACTGCAACGATTATATAATTTTCATATAAAACATAAGGGAATGATGGAAAATTTCATCATAGTTATCAATGTCTCTAATCAATAATAATGTTAATAGTCACGATAATACTACACTAAAGAATATATCCACCTTTATTTCAATGTCCATGAAAATAAATAGCTATTTTATGTAGGATTTATATATTTTTCATCATATACACAAGTAGAATCAACTTCCTTTTACTTCATTCTGAGGAACTCGATGTTTATCTTAAGAAAAAGACTTTGAAGAAAATATTTATGGAGTTTTATTCATGAATACTTACCATCAAATGAAATAAATTTCCTCCTTATACTTCTTATTTTTGATTAGTTTCCAAAAATTATTAGTTTCCACATCAAAAGGTAGACTAATAGAAAAACATTCTCTTCTTCCAAGAATTGGAGGAATGAGAGTATCTTAACAATAAAGGAAACCCATTGTTTCATATCAAGTGGATCATAAGATCCACTTATTATTGGATCCCATTTATGTATAAAATATTCAACTAAAACTTTTTATTTCGTAGGAGGAGGGAGTTACAGACAATTCGGGTAATTTTTTATGTTACGAGCCAGTTATGCCTATATTGTTATGATGTTATGGGATCTCATTGCAATCACATTTATAATATCATTAGGGAAATCAAATTTCCTACAACATTTTTTTAGATTGGATTCTCCTATTCCCATCCGTTAACTATAAATGAGAAAAATAAAATAAGGGATTCTTAAATACACAACTAATGAGAATAGAAAATTTCAACAATGTATATACAAGGATAATCATATAAATGAAATGTATATCTTAATTTATGATTACTTATGATTTAATAATAGTTATCCACAGTGATATAATTATCATTGGGGTTCATAATAAAGATTTCTTATTTTAATAAAAAAACTAGGTTCTGCTTTGATACAAACTATAGCTACCTAAACATTTTAAAAAATGTTATTACATGATTTTAGGAATAATTATCCATTAACTCTAAACCAAGGATCAAAAATCCTAGTGTAGTTGGAATACTCAGTGCATGATTAGTAAATTGTAACTATATTAATTCTTTTATTAATCTATAAAATGAGCTCATAACATCCTTCGATCTCATACATTTGTATTGGATAACATTGGTAATACATAGAAAAAAGGTATGTTCTAAAAATTATAGTAAGGGAATAAAAATTTAACATTAATTATAGGACATTACATGAAAATATAAAAGGCATGGATCATGAATAAAAAAAATAATGTTAAAAATATTGAACATGGAATAATATGATCATGAAAATATACTAATTTGGGTGGAAAACATAACATTAAATCAACATAAGTCTAGGATAACTATCATAGTAGTATCACATGGTGTAAAAAACATCCCATAATGGATTTGGTTTACTCCCTAATTACATACATTATATATCATGATAAAAAAGTTGCACAATTAATTGGAGTGAAATATTGGCACCCACATCATAATATGTACATGAATTTTTGTTTCATATAACGAAATAGAAACAGGTTTTAAACATAATGGTTACACGTAGAAATAAATGGGTTTTATAATCATGTGAAAAAGAATAAAAAAAGGAATATGATAACATTATACATAAAAGAAGGGATTTATGTCATTCTTCATAATTCATAATTGAAACAGAAATAATATTTCATGAATAATAAATACTATTTAATTGAAAAATAAATAAAGTGGTTAGGTAACCTTATAAATGTTCCACTTTACTATAGTTTTAGATAAAATAATGAAGATTCATTAAATGGGAAAAGGATTAATTATATTTATTAAACATAAATAGAAAAAATAATTAATGACAAAATGACATGATTTTAAATTTTTTTGAATTTAAATAGCATAAAGAGTTTTATTGAATATTGGTATAAAACTGGGAATTTTCCTATAACTGGTCTTTCTTATCGAGAGGAATTAATAAGGGATCGTTTTAAATTATGTATTTTCCCAAAAAAAGTTGAATTGAACCATATAAACATGTTTGGAACATATAAACCTAATTTAGTAGAAATATATAATATTAATGATTAAACAGTGGTATAAAGATATAAAATGTGTACCCAAATGAAAATAATAGAGATTTAGTGATATATATTACTGTATATAAAAATTCATTCTACAGTTTCACATAATGTATGAATAATAAAATTAGATAAATTAATTAACTAATACCATATTCCAAATATATTTGATTTATTATAATTTTATTAAAATAAATTATGTCCATTTTTATTATTTATAAATATTAATTTCATCGTTTAAGGAGTGTTTGTTTCAAGGTTTCATGGTCGATTAACTTTTGTATATTTATTTATGTTCTTATAATATAAAAATAATAATCCACAAGTAAAATTATAGGATATTTAGGAACCAAAATATATTTAATGGTTTTTATGTATCATGTTTCTTTCTATTATGAGGAAGATTAAATTGATGAAATGGTTCTGTTAAATGTTATGTTTTTTTAGTTTTTACGGCCATAAAGAATTAATTTAATTTCATTTAATAGCAAGTCTATATATTAGTTCCATTACATCAAAAAAGTTATATTATACTGATTAAAATCATATTTCTCAAAATTAATGGTATTATAACCATCCTTGATGGAGGTCATGTAAAAATAAATATCTTCCTTCATGAAGGCAATGAAACAACATATTACAGATGTTGTTTTCATTTTTACAAAAAAAATATGAGAAGGGAATTGAGAATGTATATTAATTTAAAAAAGTACCATTATAGTAAATATATATATGTGTGTGATATTGGGGTAATCACCTTACTTTGAAATTTGGGTGAGAATGTGGTAGAAGAAAAAAATATTTAAAATCGACATATGAAGGATTTTAACTATTTTATGTCACCTCCTTGGAAACATACATAAAGAACATAGAATTCATGTTTTGGTGAGATCAATAACAAGAATATGTGGGGAATATAATTATAAATTCATTTTAGTAAATAAATTAGTCAGATATAAATTGTAGAATACATGAATATAAAGGGTGGTGAGTAGTGGTTTTGATATTGGGAGGAGAAGAGTGTTTTGATTATTATCTCCAATATTTGATTATTCTATCTCAAGTATATAAATAGTATTGATTAATTTTATTATATATATAATTTGGTTCATGTGAATTCAACATAATTGGCACATACTTTATCAATGACATAAAATTCATGTATATTATTTGACAATGTTAAATACCCTTAATTAGAGCAATTCACTATTCATTAAAAAAGTCAACAATTTTATAAAAATACCATAAAATCCTCCCCATTAATTTTTTGATGTAAAGATTTCAAAAATAGAATCCATTTTTTGAAAATAATTTTCTATATACTAAACATTTAATTTTTTTAAAAAATAGAGTCAATATTTCCAAAAATAACGATTGAAATTATATAATACATTTTATGACCCTTGAAAAATTACATATGGTATAATAAAATTATATTATCATTTTAATAAAAGATAATATTTAATTTTTAATAAATTTCATATAAATAATATTTATTTTAATCAATTATATTTGTTATAAATGTTTGATTAACATGTTTATATTTTATAAAAATAGAAACACTTGATTTATTAATTTTTATACATTTATTTACTTATAATATCATAAAAATATATAATATTTTGGTTTTATAAGATTCAAAAATATTATTTCAAATTTCCAAAAGTGATTTTACTATTCTAACATTTATAGTACTATTCTTAGCATTCAGACTACTTTTCCAAAAGATAGGATACTATTCAAATGGTATGATTTCTCTTCCAACTATCAAATATAAAATAGTCATACAGGTTCACTAAATCATATAAATAAATATTATTGTATTAAATAATATTTCACTTCTATATTATATCATCGTTATTTATACATTCATATTGAAAATTACTATTGTATTGTTAAAATTAAATTGTATTTCAATAGCTTTGTTCATGAGGGTTGTCTTTCTGGTGGATGGAAAAAATATGAATATTCATATACTTATTATATTATTTTTTATTTTTTCTATATTTGAACTATTTAGTATTTATTATGTGTTTATTTTATGAATAAAGTACTATTCTTTGTTTATGAGAATATTGTTTTTTTTGTTTCTCTATTTGATGTATATTAGTATACTATGACTCATAATTATAAGAATGGAAATTCAATTGATAAAATTATGGGTCGTCACATGTTTCATTTCTTGTGAAGACAAAGGAAATATAGGGTTTTATTTTGGTGGATATTAGGGATAAATGGGGGTATTGAAATTATATGGTGTTTGGGCATGAAAATCATTATTCGGGCTGCGTAGGATTCATTTTGTCCTATTTTTATCATGTTGGGTCTTTATCTCAAGTTAGTAAAGTATTTTTTTATTTTTAAACATTGGTTTTATTTTTTCACACAGTAATCTATTCCCTAGAGTTTTTTTCATGAATAATATATCTTTATATGTTATAGTATTTTCTTTTTGTTCTTCTATGATATTTTGTGGAGACAGTTGGGTTCAAATATACATAGACATTGTGATATGTCCTCTCAATTATGTTATGCCTTCATGGAGCTTGTTGCTAGACCATAGGATTTGGAGGGGAGCTACATGATACAAAGAACTAGGCTTCCACCAACCAGGTGGGATATGATAGGTAATTTCATTACGATTCTCCACTTATTCCAAAAAATGGAAAACAAAACTATTGTTCGTGTATTTGGAAGACTATCACCTACCAATGCAATGTAATTAATTTTTGATCACCACCTCTCACAAAAGGTTATAATAATGTTTTTAAGGATAATACTCTACTAATTATAATTTTGGAATGTTAAAATACCACTTATTTTCTTACCTTTAAATTCATTGAAAATCGATAACATTGTCTATAGATACATGTGAACTACCTCCTCTTTGAAGAGATGTTATTCTATTTTCATGTACTTCATTCATAGATGGTTATAAAACATTATTTAATGTATTGTAATTTTAATAATTTCATTATTAAGTTAATATATATGATGTAATCATTATCCCCTTGACCACAAGAAACATACTAATTTTTTTAAAATTATGAATAGAAAAACCTCGAAATACCAAACAGAGAGATAACCCATTTTGTATTTGAATATATAAATAAAATAAATGAAATAAATGGTTTAATTATAAGATATTAATATTTTAAATTTTTAATAAGAAATAAAAAAATTAATATTTTTTATATAAGAGTCAAAGTACATATGTGGTGAATTGTACTTGAGGTAATATAGTTTTCTTTAAAAACTTATTTTAAAATTTATAAAAACAATTATTCTAATTTTAAAACAAACACATCTTATTTAAAATATTTGAGTTATATTATTAATATAATTAAATTATATTCAAATTCATTGTAATTTTTTTTGATATTCATTATTTTGTTTTTAAAATAATAATTTTAGACATATTCCAAATAGGAGACATTTTATGTTTTTTAAAAACATGTGACTGAAACATTTTTAATAACTTATACTACATGATAATAATTTCACTCTATCAATGTTGTTATTCATTAAAAAATATAATATAAATTTTTAAACGTGTTTTCAAAATATTACATTTTTCCCAATCATTTGTGAATTTATATTTAAATAACATTCAATGATGATGGATTTTAATAAAAAAATTTACTTAAATTTAAGAAAGATTCCCCATATGTTCTAAATATAAAATTTTATGTGATTAATGATTTAAATTAGAGATTATTTGTGCTTTCTATATTTTATAGTATATTAAAATTGTTTATGGTTAGATTATCCATTATATCTACATAATGTATTTGATCATGAATATGTTTTCTAAATAATTATATTAGAGTTAACTGAGTTTGTTATTCACCGTGTAATATTTCTTGTTATGGTGATATGAATATGAAGTTTGAAGGAAACAACATTATTTTTTAATGATTTAAAATTAATTTTCCTATATTAAATTTTATTTCATTTTATTCTCTAATGAACTTTTTTAAGGATTGTTTATTACCCTTGTATGTTTGTAAATTTTCTTTTCAAGAATATGTTTTCTAGATTTTTCAAATTTTATAAGAAATATTTTATATTAAGATTTTTTCATCATTATTAATTATGATAAGGATTATTAAAACATTGGTAAATAAATTTTTTTCTTGGGTATTTAAATTTTTATATAACATCAATGTAAATTATTTTAAAGGGAAAAAATTATGGGTTTTCAGGATTTATAAAATTGACTAGTGATTTACTTAATTTATTTATCCATTTTTGATATTTATCTTAGTCTTACAATGTTTTAAAATGATTTGAAAATATTATAAGGATTAGTGGGGGATTTAAAATGATCTATGATTATAATATGTTTATTTAACACTAACGAACATGACATGATATTTTAATGAAATAGAGGATTAAATTTAAGCATCCCGTTATTGGGAAAAAAATGAATATTTAGTGGAAGATGTTAAATTTTTATTAATATAGTTAGATAATTAAGTGTTTTCTGTATTTTAATGAAACTATAAACAAGAAATATCAATGAAATGTATTAATGTTCAACTGTTGTTATAAATCACATCATTGTGTGTTGATTAAGGATCATGTCATTATATCTGTTTTAAAATGAATGGCTTAGATAACCTTAGAGATAGAGAGGTTTTGATGTAAGGTTAAAATAATAGTTATAGATTCTTTTAGTTAAAAGGTCATTAGAGTAATAATGCCTCTATATTTTATGGTCAAAATTTTTTTAGTGTTAGTAACCTTTAGGATCAAGATGATCATTTTTGATGATTTCAATATGGATAATTTGTATAAAAGGATTATTAGTTTTTGGAATCATATGATTTATCAAGTTGATAACCATTGTATTTAAAAATTATTTGGTGTATACATGGATATTGTGATATTATAATAACTTCAATCATTTGGGGCCATTATAAGATTAAGGTATATAATTATATTTCTAGCTTAGTTTATTTTTTATTAATGAATATAGGTTGTTTTTCTATTTTAATCTTATATGATTTTATTATGAGTTTATTTTTAATAATTATTAATATATATTCGATAATATATGTCAATGGTGTAATAATTTCTTGGTATAATACATTATGAGTGATTGATTTTATTTAGAGATAAATGTTTTTTTTATCTTTTTAAAATATGTAATCATGTCATTATAACCGTTGGGATTTAATATTAGTCATTAATATTTTTAATAATATTAAGGATATTTATTTATTTATTTATATTAACTTGACATTTGGTATTGTTATTTAGGATTTTGAGATTAATGTGTAATTTCATCATAAGATGGTTTATTTATATTGGATATTATATTTCCAAGTATAATTTGTTTTTTTTAATGTTTAAAATATAAGAGGAAGATATTATTATATTTTTGAGGATATTATGATTCATTAGAAGTTTATTTTAGTTCATTAGGTATGAAAAATTCATCTTAAATACTCAACATTTTGATCAACAGATGAGATTATTGTGGAAATTGATCAAGGAATGAAATTATACATATTGAGTAAGTATATTTTTTTATGTTTTTAGAATAGATGGTAATGTAATTCCTAATATCTTGGAAAATTATTTTGAAATAAAAATCACATCATATTATCTTAATATCAAGTGATTTTAAAAGAAGGAATGTATTTTTGTTACCTTCTTCGACACTCAACATCAGAGATAATAAAACTAAAAATATTATTATTGAAATAAAACTATTATAAACTTTCCATTATATTTGTGAGTATCAATAGGATTGAATTTTTTGTAAATATAAATATATAAATTATCTAATAAATATAATTTTATTGATTTATTCATAGGAAATAAACATCAAATTTGTATTAAGCCTATTTTACTCATTAACAATTTGTTTCCTATAAAATTAGTTTTTTAATTAAGATAATTATATAATTATTTTGTCAAATTTTATAAATTTTTTATATTAAAATAAAACAATATTAAATAAAAAAATAAGGATTTTCTTTTATTTGATTTGTATTTTTTAAAAAATAATTATTTTGTAGTAAATAGTGACAAATAATTATTTTTATTAAAAATTATGTTTTTCACTTAAAAATATCTATAAAGAACATTATTTTTTAGATTAATTATAAAATTTTATTAGTTTTTTTATTTAAAATAACCAAATTATATTTTTTTAATTGTAATTTATAATTTAATTTATTATAAAAATATGTATTTAAATTGGGAAATTTTCTGGAAAATATATTTTCATTGAGTTTTTTTAATTTTATTATAAATTAAATTCATTAAATTATGAGTTTAGAAATATGAAAAGTTGATTATATATTTCAAATCATGGGGGTACAAATTTACTAAGCACTTCTCTTTTATTGTGGTCAACATGAATATTAACCATAGTAATATTTGTTAACATAGAAAAGGGTAAATAAAGTAATTAAGGGTTAAAATTAGTATGATAAAGACTATAAAATGTCCGTAAATTTTTACATAATATTATTAGATGATTATATCTCATAAATATTCATCAAAGATATGGTTATATGTTATTTTGTATCCATTTGGGTGTGATTATATCCTTTATAATATTTTATTAAAAGAACGGACAAAAAACTCAACCACTTTTTTAATAAATATTATATTTTGGTCATAGGGATAAAAAATAAAATTTTATTTATAATTATTAATATGAATTACTAGTGATATATATTTATCATGGTAATTTATTAGAAATTTTTATTTAAGATATAAATTCCATAAATGATTATAATATACAAACATAGTAATTATTCACTAATAGAAAAAAATCAAATAAATAATTAAAAAAAAATATTAAAAGAAAAAAAATTGATTGTTAATGTGATATCTGAATTTAATTTATTAATTTAATTTTATATTTACAATATAAAATGGTTTTTTTTAAATTTTATTTAATTTTTGAGGTTCTTATATTCAATGTAATGAATACTTTTTAAAAAAATCCACGAATGATATTTTATAATAAATAATATTTTATTAAATGATATAAAATTAATAATAATAATATATTCATAATATTTAATTATGAATCATTTTTAATATAATTTATGGTCAATTTAAGAGCCTCTTATCCACTTTCTGTAACTATAATGACCCTCAATTAGTAAAAATGTTGTGTCCATGATAAGAGTGAAAAGGGTTAATATTGAGTCCAAACAAAATGATAAGTATGAAAACATTGTATTACATTTTACAAATTTATTTTATTTTATTATTTAGACTCATACTCATATAATATTTTAGTATTATATATTTTGAGTCATCTAGGCATAAAATTAAATTTATTTTTAATTAAATTTTTAATACATTCCAAGAGCACCCCTCCCCACTCTTATTAATGAGAATCTATTATTAACATTTCATTATAAATAAATTTTTATAAAACATTATAATCCATGATTACATAAAAAAATTACACGTCTCATTCTATAGACCTTATTTATGCAATAATACCAACCTCTATGGTCTTAATGTATTAATAATATGAGGTTATATGAAGAAGATGTATCATTTTGAACCGAGAATTTTTATTTTTACTCTTCCTCAACATTAGTAAAATCTTCATTAAAAATTAATACATAATAAAGTCATTAAATTATATATACTTAGGTTTTATTATGTTAAATTAATAATTGATATTCATCTCTATCAGCCATTAAATAATACAAGAATTCATCATTCGTGTGTATGGTGGACAACAAAATCATGAAGATGTAATTCGACTTCTATAGGCACATCTTATAGATGGATTTAAAGATGGAATTAATGTTTATATATGATATAAAGAAAATTTTTATAATTTATAAAACATAATATATAATTAACTTTATAACCTTCCAATCCACTGAAAAATAATAATGGTATTCATGTATATGTGTGGACTACCACCACCATGAACTGATGTGATTCATTTTTCATCACCACATCATATGGATGATAAAATTTATATTTAATTAATTAAAATTGTATTATATATTAGGGAATAATTACTTATTTGACTCCATTCAACAAACATAAGTCTTTTTGAAGATATGAATCCAATGACCTCAAAACACCTCGCTTAGACTAAACACATTATGAAATTATCTATATCATTATGAAAAATGAATTAATTTTTTTAAGTAAATGTCATTAATCCTAGATAGTTTAATTAATAAAATAAATAAATTATATTAGTTTATTATATTTTAGTTAAAATACATTTAAATAATTTTTTTTTCTAAGTTAATGTATTTCTTATGAATTATATTTCACTGTGAAATATATATTGTTATGCTAATAATTTCATTTTTATGGTTCATATACTACCCATTTTACATGATATATCATTAATAATTCATAATTAATGTTATTTTATGTTTCAATTTTAACTACTTCATCCAAGGGTAATTAAAAAGAAGGTTACCTCGTTGTAAATGGACTGCTTACTCAATTTCCTTTCATTGGGTTAAGAATCATTTACATTGAAAATATTAAGAATTTTCAACGTTTAAATTGATATATAAATTGTTTTATTATATATGTACATTTATTTTAAGTTTATTAACATTAATTACCCATAATTTCTCCACTAATTTAATATCAATTAAATTATTTAAATTTTTTTAGGGTTATTCATAAGAAATTTTCTTTTTTTTCAGACATGTGTTTGTGATATGAAATTTTCTTCGTTTATAAGGTGTATATACATCTATTTTGAAAAAATATATCATTAATATCCCAATTGAAATTATATTTTAATTTTCATTTGGCGTTTCTATTTCATGGTCTGACGATAGAAGAGTAGCCAAATTGGAAATGGCTTTATGTTGCAATCTCTTTTATTATCGAGATTATTTATGTTCAATGTTACTGGCTGAAAATGATAATATAATATTTTATTGAACCCAATTTCATTTTGTATAATATAATTATGATCTTTATTTACATGTTTACTTTCTATTACCTCCCTTATTTAATAATGAATCATCAATATATTCATTTTCAAGTGATTTCAAACATGTATATTCTGTAATATAGAAAATACTTATCTTCTACATTCATATTTTTTTAAAATGATTTCTGGAATGTTATTTAATAAAAATAAATTATTTCATAAATCTATTAATCATGGTCTTTTTAATTATTTTAAAGTGTTTCAAAAAATAAATTTTATTAAAATTTTTTCTAAATTTCGACTCGTTTAATAAAATATTATGAAGAGAATATTTATTTATAACATGTACAACGTGAACAGTTAATCTCACCGTGATGACCATTATTTTCCTTAAAATATTCACTATATATTCCCTAGGATATTTTCAATGAAAAGATTTTGGAAAAGATTTTAAAAAATATTAGTTTTTAAATGTGTGTTTCGATGTGAAAACAATATTTTCCATAGAATTCTTGAGTTATTTTTTAATGGTATTTCTAATTATCAGTTCCAACAAACCATCATTAAATATATAATCCATTTGGAATAGTTCTTAATGATATAAACCTAATTATTTATCTATATGGATTGTTAGATTTTAATATTTATTTTCATTTAACTCATTTATTTTCATGAGTTTAATAATGTTATTAATGTAATGTTCTATTTTAAAATGTATAGAGATAGGGAATTTTACTACCACTATAACATTTTATTTTATATTTTTCTTATATATTAATATATTATTTTATTTAATGAAATCCCATTTTACCATTTTATAGTGATATATATTTTGAAAAAGGATTTTTGAAAAAAAAGGGTTTTTAATATATGGACGTGTTTTTCACATTGGTGGAAAACAAATTTACATATTTTTTATTTATGATACTATTAATAGAAATTTTTAATGGTGTTTTGATCCCAATTTAAGCTCATAGGTGAACCTGGCATATTTGTTATGATGGGTTCTCTCAAATAGTTCTCCAATGAATTTTGTAATTATTATGTTTTCTATGAAATTATATTTGAGGTCTATCATATGGTTATTCCCATTTTACGTGTTCTATATGGGTTATATTGGGATGATGACCTAAGGTAACAACAATTTTTTTTAGTCTTCGTATGGGTTATAAAAATTTATTTGATGATGTTTGATACCACATTTCTCATTATTATTCATTCAAATGAATCTTTCTATTATTAAATCATTATATTAGTACTGATCATCCATGTATTGTTGGGTATGAATTCAATTATGATTTTCTAATAAACTATTATTCTTTCAACTTACCCATATTCTAATTTTACTCTCTCTATAATGATTATTTTTACCCTTAATGAGAAGTTGATATCATCCATATTATTATTCATTTAACCAAGAATATGACGAATGATACTCAATGATTTGTGTCCAGAAATGTTTCATAAGTTGAATATTACATGGAAATTTTTGAATATTTAATTTCAAATATGAAATTATGGGTTTGGTGGGAGAAATAATCTCATAAAGTAAAGTGAGTTTTTTATTTATATTAGTACTATAAAAATATATATATAAAAGGTCATATGGTAAATATGGGATAAAATATTTCATTTAAATGATATAAGTATTGGATCAATGAAATTGGGTCACATTTATTAGTATCAATACAATTAAAGTAAATATTACATTCAAATCACTTGATATGAGAGTTCAAGTTCATGACCATTATAGTTAATATCAGATCAATTATTAGGTAACATTGATGATTAAGATAACTTAAGGTAATGTTACATTAAGTTTTATAGATAACATAATGGGTTTTTATGATTAATTATGGTTTAAATTTCAATGTCATAGAAAACCATATTTATTTTTTATGTGATTATATTTTCTGGTGACTAATTATATTTCTAAAGAAGTATTAGTGGATTAATGTATACATTACCCTTACGATTAACATGAAGTGTTGTTTGAGGAATCAGGATTGAATTATATTTTCAAATAATATATTTTCATAATGTGGATTTGTAGAGATTTAGGTTATTTTGAAAAATAGGAGGATTTTTTTAATATTATTTGATTTGGGATTATAAATTTTTGGTAAATTACCTAACGAATGACTAATGTTAGTATGAGATAATTGTTAAATTTATCATGAAATAATTTTTTATGAAATAATTTTAATTTTTTTGATTCAATTTTGGTAATGAATTAATTGGATAATTTAATGAATAGTCATTAATGGAATTATTTAGTTTGAACTTTGGGTGTTACTATTCAATTTTGTAGATTAATATTTTATTTCCTCATATAATTCTTTAATTGTTTTTGGAATTTTCGTACCTTATGATAAATTTTTTTAAAATAATATCAACTAGAAGAATATCTTGTTATTATAATATGTTTTATTTGACTCATTATATGTTTTTCTAGTCCTTTATGCGTAATGGGAAGTTTATCTTGAATTCTCATTAATTGTAGGAGAAGATGACATTATGGTGGAAATTTATTAAAATATGTAATTATACACGTCATGTAACTAAATTTCCATATATTCATAGTTTATATTTTTGAATAATTCACAATATATTAGAAAGTAATATTTAAACATAAAATTAATTATATAACATTCTTTTCAGATGAATTAGTGTCTTATTTTACACCTTATTGCATTACATTTTTGTGGTCATTTCATTTCTCAAAATCATAAAATTTCTTGTGATCAATGATTTAAACCTATCTAAATCATTATTTGGATTTTATTCTTTTCATAAAGTACTTTATTTTCACTTCTTGATATTGTTATCATATTTTGAAACAAATTTTGTCATACCCCGGATTACCTTTTTACATCCCTATATCTATTATCAAGTGGGGGATTTTTTAACCATTTTTATAATGTGGGATTTCCATAAAGGTATTTTAAAAATTCAAACATTGATTAATAATATTTATATCATAATTTCACGAATGAAATTTATTAAAAGTGGATGTAATATCTCGATATTTTAAAATAAATCCATTATATTTGATAATGTGTATAACGCATAAAAGCAAGTGTAAATCAACCATGACATATTATTATCTAAGTGTGACCATTATAACACAGCCATTAAATAAGGAGAATTAATAGTATTGTCTTATTATATAAATATATACGCATGATGTTTCTAATCAATACAAATTTAATGATTAATGCTTATGATGTAATCACATAATTTTTAGTAAAACTATCTAATTGTTCAATGATTTGTTTTATTAAAAAATTATATTTTTATTAATTGAATAATATAAATAATTTATGCAAAATTTGAAAACATTCTTATGAAATAAATATCAATTTCAAAATCATTATGAAAAATTTATTTTATTTAATTTAGGTATTTTCCAAAAAAGATTTATTTTTCGTGAATTGTAAAAAAATTATGATTTTTAGTAAAAAAATATATTTTATTTTAAAATATTTATAAAATAAAATTATATTTTGTAATAGATGAAAAATTTATTGAATTATTTTATCTTTAATTTAAACCAATTATAAATTTTCATATTAACTTATGATTAATGTTTTTGTTAAAAAATTATTTTTAAAATTGAACTTTTCCTAAAATTTGTTTTTCATTATGTTTTTGGGGTTTGATTTAAAAATAAATTATTCCAATCACTTGTTTGAAATTTTAAAAATGGATTAAATATTTTTAATAATGATTTCAAATTTTTTAAAAAGGCACATTATTTTTTCTATCAAAATGAATATTGACAACCGTAATTTTTGTTACCATTGTAATGGTAAATTTTGTAAGGGTTAAAAGTAAAATTATAACAACAATAAAATTACCCTAAAAATTAATCCATTTTATTTTACGAGCCCATACCATCCTTATTCATCCATGTATTTTTTATGTGGCCATTTTTTAAATTTTTTTTTTGATTATGACCTATATAATATTTTATGTAATTTAAAGTATAAAATTTTACAAACTTGTTTTTAATAAATATGTCATTTTTAAAATGGTGGTAAAAATGATTTTTAGGTTATAAAGATTATTTTAAATATAAATTATTTAAATTTATTATTATATCTTATTTTTAATTTTGAAAAGTGAAATAATAATTATAAATTCTGACACCAAGATGAAACAGTTGATAGAAAATTCTATAAATTATAGTTAAAATATTAAATGTTATATAATTTGAGATAATTAATGTGATTAATGAATTTTAAATATTCATATAATATGTTATATATGTAATTTTTTTTAATTTCATTTTCTCTGTTGATTTTATTAAACTCAAAGTAACAAATAGTTCTAAAATTTTTACATTAATGGCATTCGAGGATAAATAAAATTTTATAATACATAATAAATTTTATAAAAAACTCATAATTGGAAAATTTATTATGATATGTTTTATAATATTTACCATGTTCTATTTATTTTACTTTTATACATTTATAATAACTATATTGATCCTAAATTTTTTTATAAAAAACTTTTCTTACATGGTAAGTGTGAAAAGAGTTAATGAGTTGTTAAAAAAATATTGGAGTAAAAATTTAAAAAACCCATCATTATTTTAATTAGATTTGATTATTTTGACTAACAATCATATTATATCTTAATGTTATCAGTTTTTATCCAATTTGACATCAAATATAATTTATATTAATTTAATACTTAAAGAAATACAAAGAGTGTCCCTCACTCTATTAAAAGTAAACCTCTTCTTCTATTTAATTCACAATGAAAACCACATTTGTTTTGGCCCTGATCTAACCAAAAAATATATTTAAATAAATCTAAAAATTCTACTAGAATTAATTGTTATATAATATGTACATTATGTGTTATAAGGGTAAAAAATGAAGGTTTTCTGAAGAAGTGTTATCGTTTTTAACTGATTTTGTTGGATTTATTTATTCATCCACAATACTAAAGTCATCTGTAAAAATTCTTATAAAATATGAAAATCATATTTCATATACTTATATGTAATTATTATATTGTTATAAACTATATAAATCTCCAAAATCTATCAAATAGTAATGAAATTCATTATTCTTGTGTATAATGGACGACCCCACACAGATTGATTCAGTTTTATTTCCATCCCCACCTATCACAACGTTTTATTATGATGGTATTAATTATTATATATTATATAATTTAAATATTTATAATTTGGAAAATATAATATATCATTTATTTCCCTACCTTTCAATTCACTGAAAAATGATAACGTCGTTTGTGAATAAGTGTGGACCACCACCTCCAAAAATCATTGTGATTCATTTTTTATCACCACATCAAATGGATGATATATTTATATATAAGTATATTTAATGAAATAATAATATTTTTCTATTAAATGATTGGTATGAAAAAATATAATAATTCATACCTTCTTTACATAATGATCATTGAAAATGTAAACATTACCCATGTGTATGTATGACCTTATGTATGGATGATTATAACATAGTTTATTTTTCAAAACCATATTTCATGTTCTATTTTAATCATATAATTTTTGTATAAAAATGAAAATTATTTAATTATTATTAACATTGAGATAATTCTATAATATTCTCTTGGACCTAAATAAACCTATTGATGACATTTTGAACTAATGAGCTGAGTATCCTAAAAACGCATGATGTAGACTTATCTGAATATGTTATTTACTATGTCATAATAATAAAATATATAAATTGTTAAGGATAAAGTATTAATAAATATATATTTTGATAAATAAAATAATTTTTATGAGTTCATTGTAAATGATTTAAATACATTAATGGAATATATTTACTATAGGTAGGGTATTTCATCTCAATTTTCCACAAATCAATCCATTAATTTTATTATATTCATAATTTATTCTATATTATGAATATACTTCTTATTATATATTACATAAAATGAATATTTCATAATTTGTTGTTATTTATGTTTTAATTGAATTAATTCATCCAAGGGTATATAAAATCAAAGTTACCATGTTTTATGAGGAATATTATATAAAGTTCCTTTCATTGGTTTATAATTATTTTCCATTGACATTTTTATGACATTATTATGTTTGAATTGATATATAAATTTTTATATTCACTATTTTTAATGGGTTTTTATTTATAATGTTTTTATAAACATAATCCCTCCATTGATTAATTTGGATTTCATTCGATATGATCTTTGTAAGGGTTATTCAAATGTAATTCCCCTTCATTAGGATATGTGTTTTAGATGTTCACCGATTATATTTTATGTGGTTTATATAATACCATTTTTACATAATATATCTTTAGTGTAATTATATTAATTGTAGTTAACGTTTCATTTCACAATATTCTTCAATAGGATTACGAGTTTAGACTTAACTAAATGAAGAATGCTTTATGTTGAAATCACTTTTATATATAGGATTGTTTATGATCTTTGTTCCTCAGATGAAATCATATACCCTTTTTTCCTAAACCACATATATTTTATTAAACTCTTTATATGCATGTTTTTTCTATGTTTAAAATCCATTCCCTTCATTATTTATTATGGAATCATCCAGAAAGGTATTTTCATGTGACATCAATCTTATATCTTCTTTTTGAGCGGGAATCATTATCTTCCATTCCTTGAATTATAATATCATTTAAAAATTGGTTCATTGTATAAATTGATTTTGAAAATATATTTTTCAAGATATTTATACTACTTTAATTTTTTAAATACAATATTTATTTACATTATCATGACAGGTAACTTTTAACTCCTTTTTCATTTTTTTGAAAGGAATATTTATTTTTGACCTCTAAAACATGAATATGTTTTCCTACTATTATAACCATTATTTTTTTTAAAATAACTTTTATGTGATTGATGTTTATTTTCCATGAAATGGTTTTTCAAAATATTTTTTATATTTTAGTTTTTAAAATTTAATTTTAGGTAAAAATTATATTTTCCAAAATATTTTATTATTTGTAGATGAAATATAATAAAACCAAAGGAATATACACACATGTCATGCGCATGATACAACAATGTCAACCACTTGAAGGGCTTAGCTATGAAATTTCCTGATTAGGAATCTGGAAAAATACAATAGTCTGTAGAGTCATCTTGTTGGATTCTTTCAAACACCCTTTCTCGAGAGGGATCCAGAATCATCTATACAATTAATTATAGGGTGTTTTTAAATCATTAATATTTCTATTATATATTATATTTTTCAAATAATCATCCAAGAACATTTATCTTTAAAAAATTAATAGTTAATTAATAATTCATAACATCTACATTTGGTATCCAAATGAAATGAAATTTTTAGAGGAGTCACAAAAATATTGGGGGATAAATTTCATGAAGGGGACCACGTGTGAATTGTAAATCTAATGTGTCAAAAACTCAACAATGTTTATAAAATGTGGGTATTTATGAATTAAATTTTCATGTATTTAACATGTTACTACCCAACTAAATGAATTTTGAGAAATTAATTTTAAGGTGTGTAGAATGTAACACCCTCTGATTTTGTAAATTTTTTATTGAAATACATTTAGTCAAATTGGTATTTTAATTTCATGAAATATGGAATATTGTTTTTTATATATTAATTAACTAATAAGAATTTCATACTCTACCCCCAATAAAAATATTAACTTTTGTTACATGCTACACTGACTTGTCTTGCGTTACAAGAAACACCGATTTTCTACGAAACATAATTTTATTGATATGATTATTTATATAGGGATAGTAATGACATAGAAATAAAACATAATAATATCAATTGTAATTAATAAATTTTGAATATTATTTATAATAGTTTAAAATTGATAAATCATATAGATAATTAGAAATACAATTGTTTTAGTAAAGTCATTATACATTTTAAAATATTATTTTCTTATAAGAAATCATTTTTATTTCATTATTTTAATAATATTAAATTAATTTTATACAATTAAAGAAGTTGAATATGATAAAATACACATAATTTTTGAAATCATAATTCTAAAAAAATCTTAGTATGAGGATTTGGAATTTTTCTATGTAACATCTTTTTATGATGAATAGTAAAAACATACTATATCTCAATTCCAAACTGATTTGACACATAATTTATTTTTATAGTTAAATTATATTTTATGTTGGCTATAATTTAAAATAGATCAATTATAAATATATTATTCTAAAATATATCTTCTGAGTCATTTTTATATTTAATTTTGGTAAAAAATTTCAACGTTCTTTAGAACATTATCACGTTTAAAACCAACTTTATCACCACATTTTTGATATTAACATTAAAAGTAACTTTTCCTCTTCTATGAATGGAATTTATAAAAAATTAAATAAATTGAATTAATAAGTATAATATTTATAGGATAATAATATCAAATTATTTTTTGAAAAAAATATATTAAAGATGTTAGTTAAATTCAATTACTGTGATTAAGGTACAATTAAGCTTAAAAATAAATTGAACCTTAACCTTAAGGACCCAAATGTCATTGAAACGTGTTCCAAAATCATTTTATATAAAAGTTTTTTTCACATACCTTTATTTGATTCAGTTTTTTTAATTTTTATTACTTATTGTAGGTAAAAACATTGATACAGTTTACATGTTTTCAAAAAAGCCAAATGTGTCCCCTCCATTCCACATAAAAGGCCACCTCCACTCCCCTTTCGTCACACATCTCAAACCACATAAGTTTAGAAATAGTTAGAAAAATTAAATTTACAACATACCTTGATTAATTTTTGAATCCTCACTTTTTGTAAAAAATCCATCCAAGGTATTCTTTTGGTGCGAACCAAATGTAGTTACTCAAAAAAGATGTAACATCATTCCTCATGCACTTTTACATTATTTTTATTCTGCACAAAATAAATAATTATTACTTAATAATAATACAATTACACTAATATCCAATGTATACTTATAATTTTTTATTATAACTATTCAACCATCACTTACACACACATCCACCAAATTAGTATCGATCTTATGGTTCTTATGTACGGCGAACTACTGCCTCATGAAATGATGATGTTTATTTTACTGTTACCACCTATCATGGTTCGTAATTATGATGGAAAATATATTTTTATATTATTTATATGATATTTATGATCTATTTATACCTTTTAATTTTTTATATAAATCATTCTTTCATGTATTCAATATTTTGAAAATACAATAATTTCATCTTGGAATGTGTGGACCACCGCCTCCTTAATGTGATGCGATTCATTCACATAATACATGGAATGTATTAAGGATGATTTTTTTGAAACTATATGATATATATGACATAATAAATATACTATAAATATGTGTATATATATATAAATATTTCATTTACTTTCATTCTTTCGATATGAAAAAAAATATCGTTCATGTGTATGTACTACCTATCATCTTCATGAACAGTGTATTCCATTTCATATTTCAATAATCTATAAATTATTATTAATATCTATATACTTAATATAAATGATGTTAATATGATTTTTACACTCTGTAAATCATTATATAAATATGAGGAAAAAAATGTAACAAATTAAGTCACATGTGAAAATCAATGTTGATATTACACGCAATGAAACCATAACATGGAATTATAAATAAAAGGAAAAATAAAGTCATAATAAATCTAGAAATGGTATTATATATAATTATGGTTTTATATAATATTTATAATCAATTTATATTTACAATATAAGATGTTTTTTTGGATTATAAAGAGAGTCATGGAATAATGTATGAGGATTTCTCATCTCACTTTTTATTATTCGTGAGATACATGGCATGTTCACCAGTAATTTATTTTTTGTGGTATATATACTAAACATTCATGAATTATATGTAAAATATAATTAAATTTATGTTTATATAATTATCCGTTTTATTATCTTTCATGGGTTTTATGTTTCAAATGTTACCAAATTGGTAAATTAGTTTTCCCCTAATTTTCTTTTTTTGAGACACATGCCATGATATGACCCTATATTTTTAAATGACGAGTATATACTAACTTTGAAATGTTATATATTGAATATACTTATTTTCATTATATTTTCAGCTTCATGTAAGGTTAATATTTCCATTTTATTATTATTTATTATTACCAATATTGTAATAGTTTATCGAAACTATTAAATCATTTATCAATATTGTTTTTGATTATGCATCCATTAATGAAATATTATGATCCATATCTCATGAAATAAAAATTAATTTTATTATACTTAGTTTTTTCATGATATCATCGTGTATTGGTGCCATTTTTGTACTATTTGGTAGATATGTTGATTAAGAATGTTTTTCTAATAATTTCAGACAATACATTTCCATTCTGTCCTAAATATTTATCTATTCAAAACAATGTTTTACAAAATGGGTTTTGATTTTTTTTCATGATTTCATTATATGATTTCTATGTGTTTTTAGACAAATTATTTTCATAACATTTTGAATATTTCATTATATTTATTAGATTTTTTTTCAAACAGATGGGTTTCAAAATGTTTTCAATATTTATTTTGAATTTTTCAATATCTATTCAAATAAATTTTATTCAGAATTTTTTCCAGATTTATATATATTTTTTCAATGTATTCTAAAATAAATGGTTTCCCAATAAATTTCAAGATTTATTTTTATTTTTTAAATGTATTTTCAAAGAAATAGTTTTCATAATGTTTTTGTTATTTATTTATATCGTTCTAATATATTTTCCATGAAATGGTTTTCAAAATGTTTTCAAGATTTATTTATATGTTTTGAGTTTATTTTCAAACCAAATATGTTTAAAAATTTATTATATTATAAAAATTATTTGTCAAATAAATATGAATATTTTACAATAGAAATATTGTGGATTGATTTTTCAATATTATGTTCTTCTAATATGGAATCATTTGATGTTACTGATGATTTTATAGTAAATTATCCAAATTCTCAATTAATATTATTTTCATTAATTGTATATGTTCTGATGGTATATTGTTTATGAAATATTTTAATATTTTACATTTTATATTATTTTAAAACACACTTCTTCTCATGGGTTATATGCACAGGAAACCTAATTTTTTAAAGATTTATATGCTTATTAAATCCTTTTATTTTTTAGATTTATTCATTAATTAAATGATTATGAAACTAGTATGTTGGCATTTGTTATTATATGATAAAATGTTTATTAAACCCATTTCATATCATGGGTTATGATATAATTTATATGAAACCCATCACTTTTAATGGGAAATGATATGATGGATGTTTTTTTATCTTTTGACACAAGAAAAAGTGATTTTATTATGGGATGGGTGGGACCTGTGTATTACCCGCAATGCATTGGGTAATATGTTATATCTCATTATATAATGATGGGAATCAAGTCGACGAGATTGATCATCTATAGGAAAATTGGGAAACCCAATCCATTATAACAAAAGTACCGTGACTAGGGATGGTTGTGTTTCCCATCTATTAGGTATAGTCACCATGAAGATGGAAGATGGGAAAACATAATCTTCTATGGGAAGATGGGGAAACCTGATCATATTCGGGTAAATGGGGAAACCCAATCCCATAAAATGAACGAGAATGACTGGGGATGGCAGGTTTCCCATCATGTTGGTGTAGTAACCATGGCATGACCTAATAAGTTTAAGAAATGTTTCATGACTAATATGGAATGATATTTCAATTTTATGTGTATACCAAAATCCAGTGTAATATTTATATGTATTGATTTCATGACTTATGGGAATGTCTCGATTAGGATTCATGTCTTAGGGAATTCTAATATTTATTTCATAATTCTGGTTTATAATATTTTATATGAGGGGTATGATCATTGAATTGTGTGCTCATATTATTCATCCCCTTACATTCAGTTTATACTCTTGTATTTTCTTTATTTAACCATGATAAGCATTCAATATCACCCCTTACTTATGATTCCTATACATTATTTATGAAGAAATGATTTTAAGTAGAAATACTAATTGGTTGTATTTGTGGGAAATATTTTAAATACTTCAATAAGTTAGAATATTTCTGGTCCAACTTTCCAAAGCCACAAAGCATACATGGTCTCTATGAATCTCTTTTTGTAATGTATTATGTATTCCAAAAAATTATATAATTTATATATATAAATTATTACGAGTCTATTATAAAGAGTTATTAATAATAAATGAGGGGAACATGTACGTTAAATTATCTGGACATCCATAAAGAGGATAGTAATCTAGTGTTTCACTCCAACTAGCCCATAATTATCTTATCCAACTCGAATCAATTTGGCATCCCATTATACATTGTGATAATAGTAACATACCTCAAGTGATCGGAATGAAACCCTTCAAAAATAGTAGTCAACATAGTCTTTATTAGTGAAAAACCTATATATTCTAATAATTAGATTAAATCCTTTTTTATCGAGAATAAATTGATTCTAAATGATAAGGTAAAATCCAATCTCAAATTGGAATTCTATACACCCATGTATACACTTTCATCAAATCCCAAATAAAGTATGATGAGTCATTTATCGATTTATGTAATCTATATCATTTCATTAAATTTTATAATAGAATAATATATAAATCAATTTTAATAACCTTTGTTATGCAATGAATACAAAAAATTATAGGATACTAAAATTATACATTGTATAGTATATGGTCATGCACTCTTCTCTATAGGTATTGGTTGTACTACATATAATTAGGATAGTCTGTAGACATTAAATGAATCATTTAATCCAATAGTAGGTTTATTATGTAGACTATGTATATTAGATGTTTATCCCCATCATCAATAGATTGAACACTATCCTAAAATTTCAGTAATACTCCCGCTGGTCGATAGGAGAAGAGATAATAATCCTGATCGTAAAGAAATATCTATCAAGCATCCTCTCCAAATATATATAGATAGTAGGACCTAAATAAAATATTCCTTAACTTGTTATATGATTGACACACACATGGTAATATATTTCATTAGAGTTTCATACTTCATGATATTCTACACTGATGAAAAATCACATAACTATTATTGTCAGTTATCTTACAACCACTCCGTCCATGAGTAGATTCTATGTTTCACATCATCCCACTTTATAAACATCATTAATAACTCCATAAGTTTTTTTGAAATATTATTTCAAATAATTTTATTAATCTTTATAATTTTAATTATACACAATACATTATTTATCTTGTGTCCCACATAACATTATGTTTTTCTTGTGTTACATGCAACACCTAGTTAAGCTTGTGTTACACACAAAAAAGAGTTTTGATTTTATTAAATAAAATAGTAAGTTTGTATTGTGTTACATGATACATCGATTAGGTATTTCATTACTCACAAAAAAAGTTTCTTCTTTAATTACATGTATTAAAGATTTTATCTTGTGTTTCACGTAATAATGTGTTAAAACAAAACATGATATATTATCAAAATATTATTTTTTAAAAATATAATTATAAACTAGACGTTGGAATATAGTGTATTAATAAAATTAAAGGAATTATGAAAATTTATGGTTTACAGATGTATATAAAATAAATATTTTACTGAAAAATAACAAAAATTTAAAATAAAAATAATTTCAATATAAAGAAAATATTTTTTATGAAAAATATTTTGTTTTGAAAATCAAAATATTTTAGATCAATAAATTAAACGAAAAAATTTTGGTGTTTTATTTTAATTAAATATATACTATATATTTGATAATATATTTAATATTAATCATTTTTTTCTAGAAACGTGAATAGAATAAATCAAATTTTTTTTCTAAAAAACATTATTTTTCATAAAAAACCAGTTTTATCACCCTTTGAAAATTATTTTTGAAAAATTATTAAATCTATTAGAAAATTTATTTGAATACAAAATAATTTTTGATTAAGAAAATAATATAATGTTATGGTGATTTTTCAAGATTTATTTGAAAATATTTATTTTTCAATAAATATTGAAAAAGAGAGAATTTTAACTAAAAACCCAAATTTTTGTTTAAATTAATCATAATGTCTTATTAAATTTTATAATTTTTTAATGTATAGTGAGGTCAATTATAAATATATTAATCCAATTGTGGTTACATTAATCAATTTCATGTCAAATATTGTTATAAAAACCTTGTAATGTTTTGTAAAATTTCTCTTTAAAACCATACTTTCTAGTCTCATCTACGAGTTTAATTTTAAATTACAAATTTCCATTTATGTGAAAAGAATTTTTATAAATAGATTTCATATTTAAAAATAAAATAAAAATATATAATCAAAAATGATAAAATAATTTGTTTACAAAAATAAATAGTAAAAATCATAGAAACAAATGATGAAGTTAAGGTAAAAATGGATTTATTAGTGGACAATATATGAAAATAAGGGTTAAGAATAACACCAAAATTGTATATAAACTATTTTATAGACAAATTTTAATACTATAATGTCTATGTATAATGTATATTACATTTTTTTTATCCAAATGGCTTGAGAAAAATATGTGTTCACCATTTTCTTTTAAAAACATTATATGTGTGCCACTCACCTCACTTGTACACGGTCACCCCTATCCTCTATTATTAACACCTTCATAACCACTTTTTTAATTAAAAAATAATTTCATAAAAAAGTTCTTAAATTCCATTATGTCATACAAGAATCCTTTTATAGAACCTAGCATTATCTTGGGAAGGCTTTTGGTGCAGTCCTAACGAGGTTAACTAAAAAATAGGACATGTTCATCAAAGATCATTTTTATTGATTTCATCGCCAAGATAATAAAATTATTATTATACCATGATGTTATAATAACATCAATATATTCTACAAAATTATTATTTTTTATTCTATGTACATTACCTATATCCATCTTGACTTCCCTGTAATGGGTTACAAAATAATCATTTAGGTGTACAGTGGACTACCACCTCATTAATAGATATAATTCATTTTTCCATTAAAAACTATCATGGTTGGGAAAATGACCGACTTTATTGTTAATATGTAATATTTATGATATTGTCAATCATCATGAATTATTATATCATCCATAACTTCGGTCATTAAAATTTGTGGGAATACGATAATGCCACTCGTGTATAAGATGGACTATCGACTCAAGAAGTAATGTGATTCATTAAAACTTTACATGGAAGAAAATAAGGAGGGTTTAAATAATGATGTGGGATATATACGACATGAAAATTATTATTTAATTATAATACAAAATATACATTCCTTTCACTCTATCTAATATATAAATGGAACTTATGTTCATTTGTACATACGACCAACCAAATCCTTGAATAGTGTATTTCATTTTCAATCACTAAATATTTTGGAATATTATGAACATATAAAAATAAAATTATATGATATTTATCAACTTTTAAATTTTTAATTTTAAAAATTTTTATGTTTAAAAAGACTTAGAAAATGTAATGGTATTGAAAATAAAAACTCAAAACTATAGAAACTAAAATTTTCCATGCATTATGTTTCATTATAGTGTGGATTATTTTTGTGACCTGGTAATGATGTGTTATTTGATTATGAGGACCTTTGAGCCCAATTTTTTTTTAATGTTATGAAAAATATTTAATGAACATGCATTGTGTTTTATTTAATATGTTGAATAAATCTACAATAGGGGGCCTAATCATAAATTTGATTGCACCAATGATTTCATCATGTGAGGTTTACCATAGGGATGAAATAACCTTTAGTGGTGCAATGAATTTGTAAAAAAGGCATCATAAGAATAAAATGAATAAAATAATTAGATAAATTATATATTTTTATAGTTCATGTAGCGACCAAGATTTTCGATTATATGTGTTGTTATGGAAAAAATTGAAGGTTTATGAGAAGAGCCCTAAAATTTTGAGAGGAGGTTAGAGAGTCGTTGGAGGAGGTTCCATGGATGAATGAAAACAATATCAAAGATTGATAAATGATGTGAAACAAATTTGAGGATCTTTCTAATGATAATAAAAAAAATATTCTTTATAATAGTTTGATCTAAAATAAGGTATGATGTTGTTTTGTTTCGATTTTCCCAGTTATTTAATTGTTTAATTAAATTGAATCAATCAATGAAAATATTTAGTCAATTATTAGCCAAATTGTAAAATGGATTTAACTATGGGGACATTATTATTAGATTTTTTTACTTATTGTTTATTCTTCTTCCATCATAGTAGTGGAAACAAATAGATCCCAATGAAACATGGTCGATGTTAATTCCTATAATTTTTTTATTCCTCTTGTCCTTCTTCATTAGTTCACCATGTGCACTTCTCTATTCTCATGGTTCATCCAAATACTAAATAATAGACAATTTCACACCTGTTAATTGGAATAATGGTTCAATATTGTAGATTTGGACTCAGTATGACATGAGGATCACACAATGGTGGTAGTAGTGAGTGAATTTGAATGGATTGGAGACCTCCTTGTTTGATCAGAGTGTGCGATAGTTATTATTATGAATGATAACTGATTACCATGTGAGTTAGATGAATAGATTATAGAGATAAGTGATGGTGAGGATCAAAAAACATAGAACAATGTTTTATTGTGTGATTCATAGTGTATTCAAGGGCCGAAGAAGTGAATGATGAAACAACAGGGAAACACACATGATCGTTTAAATAATGTGGTACTGGGAGTGTACTTTATTGGAACATGGTACATGGGAATTTTATGAAGTAGATGTGGTTTTTGTGATGAAATTACATTACATAAGGTTTTTGACTCTACATAAAACATGATGTTTACCTTGGAGTGTTCAAAAAAAATGGTAGGATTACATGGTCATGGACAATCCATATACTCTGAAAAATACAGGATATGTATACACAAGAAGAGTTGTTAACTTTTACATGGTTAGAAGTACATGGGAAAAGACACACAATAAACATTTACATAGACATGGGAATGATCACTTATATACAGGTAGGATTTGGTGCCGATGGGACACACAGTGTACATCCAATACACACCATGTAATCCGTCAATGTGGTGTTATAGTTTTTGTCCTTCTTATCTTGGAATCTTTTTATTACGCTGTGTTATCTATATATATTCCCTACGGGATGGTATGATATCCCATCCTACAAATGGTATAGTGAACCCTTTAGCATTAATTATTGGATAGAGTTGTTTTAATACTCTTATCAGGGACAATGTGAACTCATCTATCATCATCTTTCCCTAGGTGGAGTTTTTGGAATCATCGTAACCAATAATAAATGGATTTCAATCCCTTGAATAGAAGTGTATTCTATAATGCAGTGTTGGTATACACCATGGCCTTCAGTGTGATCCACATCTATGTATCATTATCTTCACAATTCCAATGTACAATTCTTATAAAAATACCCTATGAGTTGTACAACTCAGAAGAACAACGTCCATTCTACCAGATTCCGAGACTATGGTCTCCTATATGAGAGCTCTGTGAAACCTTCCTGTTAGAATTCATCGCAATACGGTCATGACATTGAGAATTTCATTCTTTATTATGTATATCATGATATTCATGTCATATTTAGTGTGGAAATATACATGTGTAGAGATTAATTTTATTCCTTTTTTATATTCATAGTGATTTTGGGGTGTCCTAAAGGGTATTTTTTTACTCAACCATGCATGATAATTCCTTGAATCTATCCTATCTTTTGCAGATGATTGACCTTTTGATGGATTCCTATAAAGACTAGGAACATATAATTTTTAGTGATCTATATACACATAGGTGTGTTTTTACAATTATCTTGATGACATTCCGAATATTTTCTTTTAGGTTTGACTTGTTTACAGATTCATTGTGACATGATTGTATTTGGATTTATTTACATTTCAATTCTAACTGTTGTACTCTAAATGTTGGGTTTAGATGTATCCACACATGTTTTTCCAATTTTTTACATTTCATTATTGTATATTATTGGATATATGTGCATGTGTATTGCTAATTTATGTTAATGTCTATCATGTTAGTTATATAGATACTCAGTAAAATTTTCATACCACTGCATTTTTGGAGGTAGTCTTGGAGAGTCACAGAATGGGCCCCATTGGTAAATGTCATGAAGTAGTAAAATTATTGGGATAAGTTAGTACTATACTCGGTTATATTGGTTAGGGGATATAGTGTTAAGTATTTTGAGTTTAGTATTCAGGATTGGGACACCCAATTTTGCTGCAGCTAGCAACATATCCATACACCTGGACTCCGTTCAGCTTCCCTTTGACTTAGCACATGAAGACACTGGTTGAAGATAAAAAAATGGTACACACATCATAGATGAATGGGTTGTGATTTTTATATCATTACGTAGTTATCTCCTTATATACTCATTGAACATGGTACATCTTGACTATTTTAAGATGCCTCCAAGAAATATTTTGCCTACGATTTAGCATTAGGATCATGAGGATAATCCCCTTAGTGATGAGTAATTCATTCCTGGGCATGATTTGGAGGTATTATCTCTAGGTGGATCTCTAGATATACAACTAAATATTGAGAAGAAGATGGTACACATAGTACCAGTGGATGTGGTGTGCAAGTTTAGAGAAAATCATAATTTATGTGGTAGTAACCCATCAGGTTCGGAGGTGAGCCCAAACTAGAGATGGAACAGGACTAGAATGTGGTGTTGATGGGAGTTTTTTCCCTTGTCAGTAAAACAACATAATATATGGTGGTTCTAAAATAGATTTTTTTTCTATGGCACTACACTGTGAGGGTTGGGTTATGTGACCTAATCATATGATGAGAAAAATATATAATTGAAAGAGTTTGAGTGCCATTTAATAAAGGAGTTCTCTCTAGATAGGTTGAGGGATGATTGCATCCCTTAATATTCTGCATCTCTAACAGGGAAGCACGATAGTGGCTTAGTATTTATCAAGGTTTACCAAATTCTCTTAGTACTTGAGAGATATGGTTTATAATCAATTCTTCCTGGATCATACCATCAAGGAAATACATCCTACAGACATCCAATAATGCTTTATAACATGACTCATTAGTACCTATTATGTGTTGTTAGAGAGAAGATTGGTGTTTAAGTGTTTTTGGATTGAACAGACACTGAAAATGGTTCTGGGTAGTGGGAACATAGGTGTAGAGACTTTGGTAGTACGGAGAAGACATCAGTTTGTAGAAACCTAGAAATGTGAGATGTTTCAAAAGGAGTTCCTTGTATAGAGGTTCTGTGGTTCATGGCTCACAGGATGGGTATATTTATCCCAAATATAGTTGTTTATACTCATGTGATGGTAGGAGAAATTTCATGGGGAAATGTCCGACCTATCATATGATTGATAGGGAGATAGTGGATGGTCTTCAATGGTAGAGTCAGCGGAAGAAGTAAACTAGTATTCTGAGAAATCAATGAGTTAAATGAGTTGTAAGAGATTATGGAGGTGGTAAACACTTCAACTTGTTACCACCACCACCCCCATGTAGACCATTCCAGTCAATCAGAAATAGAGGACAAAGGAGATTGCATCCTAGGGCGGTTGAGGATTATGACCTATAGGATTTAAGTATGTTACAAGGTACGATAAATTTATTTTATACAATATCTAAAATACAAATATGCACATGTTCAAGAAATTCCATTATTACCACATATCTAGTTCATGACATAATGATTTTGATTGAGCCTTTATCCATTCCTAGTGCTTGGAGAATAATAATAGGGATGACTCATTGATCACAAAATTGTGGCAACAATCTAAACTAACACTTGTATGTGAGAATTCAAGTTGGGATCTACTTATGTAATGATGAGACATTATTATGTCATCATAGTAATGGACTGATTATCTGTAGTTCATGTCCAAATTGACTATTTTTGGAGGAGGACATTGTATTTCCAAAACTATGGGACTAGGTCATCCATCATGGGTGAAAAGGAAAGCCATGAAATGATATACATGATCATTTATAGAAGGGTGAAGCCAATTACTCACCAAATTTTCTAGCATGTCCCTTTTTGGAGTTGATATAATGAGTTTTTAGTTCCCTGCAGGGGTTTAGGAAAATTATGATGTATTTCATATGGATTTTACATGCATACTTCCCCACCGAGAGATAGAATTCTATATTGAGCTACACCCCATAAAGACCGTGATATTTATGTAAATATATCACATGGATCCCTATGAGATATGTGAGTTGAGAGTGTAGTTTTTGGATTTGTGAATTAAGGTTCTTTTTTATAGCTAATGATTGTCCCTAAGAAGCCCCAATAATTTTCTCCAAGAAGGCAGATGAGATGTTGAGGTTCTGTGGGGACTACAGTCATCTTAACCATGTGGATGTAGAAAATTATTTTCCACTAATGAGGAACTATGACCTATTTGATTAGATGAGATGGTCATAATGGTTGTTGAAGGCTGATAAGGATTTTACCTATTGTGAGTTCAAATGATGGTATAAAAATAGAATTTAGATGTCTCTTTAGTTACTATGATTTCATGATGATTCCCTTTTGTAAGAAAAATTCCATAGAAGTGTTCATGGGACTGATGAAACTGATCTTTTATCTCGTCATATAATGTTTTGTGGTAGTCATCATAGATTATATTGTTTTGAACATGACATCTACAGTAGATAATGTGAGATAATGTTTATGGTTATGGACATACTTTGAGAGTGCTATATTTACAAAAATCTCTTGAAGATCCCATTATGGATTTATGAGGTAAAAATTTTAGGAAATGTTTTAGCGGAAAATAGTGAGGTAGTGGACATTAAAAATTTCTATGAAGTTTTATCTTTCATGTCACTAAAGAGAATGAAATAGGTGCACAAATTCTATAGGATGATATTAAACTATTAGGGATTTATAATATATGTCTATGCGATATCAGTTCCCATGATTCCTTTTCCAGAAAGCATCAACCTTTTATGTCAATGGAGAGGTGCCACCAGTTTTATCTAGAGTTGAAATTTATATTGATGAGTTCTCCCATCTAAAGATTTCTATAGGAGGTTGTATATTTCATAGTATTATGTTGTGAATCTGAAACTGGGATTGGTAGGATTTTAGGTAAAGGTATTAAGTGATTGCCTATAGTTTACGTTAGTTGAAACCACATGGGTAAAACTACTTGATCCATGATCTTTAGTTAGAAAGAATAGTTATTTCACTAAAGATATGTCAACACTACCTAATTGAAGAGTAGTTTATCATCTATTATGAAAACAAGATTACTAATTATATCCTCTCTCATAATGATATTAACATCCTACATTGGTGATGGACAATGTCCATCTAGGGTTATGGATTTGACTTTTTATACACTCCATGGAAGGGGAATGTGGTAATATATAGTATTATTATGAGATATTCTTTACGTTTCTGAATGAAGAATCATTGATTCTATCCTTTTGTAGATATATTTTGTTGATGGAGAATTTTTAGTATACCTACATCAAATATTTGGTACCCCTCTTATTGTACAAATAGACTACGAGGCATAACATGGGGATAATTACTTTGACACCCCATATGTTCATGTGCCTTCTAGACATTCACTTAATGGTATTATAAATATGGGGATAATGTCATTATTTTTTGGCGACACATGATAGAACATGTGATGATATGTTAGTAGGTCTATAGAGTGTTTTAAATTTCCCATTTGGTAGTACAAATTCTCATGGGAAAGATGTACCCAAACATACAACATCTATTTTCATGACCAGAGATGATGAAGTGAGTTTCAAAATTTTTTTCTTGATGGATTACTTTTAAAAAAGTGAAGCTTAAGAACCAACAGTCGATGGATTTATCTCAACACCATGGGGTGCCATAGCTGAAGTGGGATGTGATATCCATGGACATTGTGATGAAATTACAATGTATCTCTATAGGAAACAATGCTATGTAAGTGATCTTAGATTGACTAAACATCTTAGTATACTTCCTAGCTCTCTATAGGTGGTGTTGAAAGTAGAGATCTGGATGCCACTAAATGTTGGAGATAGACCAACACCATAAATATTTATCAATGATCATTTCGTAATGTGAATATCATTCCACATCTTGATTATAGAATTTATTTCTAGAAAATATTGGGACTTAGTTGTGGTTGCATATAGAATTTCACCCCCAGAGATATGGATAGACTGAGTAGTCCATTAAATTATTGGATGGAATATTGTTGGATTTTATATTAGTCATTATCCATAGTAGGGAGGATCATCTATCCATGGTAGAGATTTCATATAACAAAAAATACAATTCTATAATTAGTATAGAACTATTTGATGCCTTGTATGGGTGACCATATAGGTCACCACATTGTTGTACCAACATAGGATAGTCAACAAATATGCGAAAAGAGTTGGTACAAGAAACTAATGAGATGTTTGATATCATCTAATAATAGATTATTATTGTACAGAGTAATTATATGTCTTATGTCGACCAATGATGAAGGCCATTTGTTTTAGAAGAGGGAGACCATGAGTGTTAATGGTTTTCAAATTTATGTGTAATACAGAGATTTGGATTAGGTGGAATGTTATCTATGTGATACATTGGCCCTTCCAATATACTATATAGAGTTGGTTAGGTGTTGTACTAGTTGAATTTACCAATTTAGTTAGACCATGTACCCAATTTCATCTACATGTCATATCTATGAAAGTGTGAACATGATCCATCTATTGTTATCGACTGGAGTGAGATGTACATCATGGATCAAGATACTTTTTAATTGTACCTAGTAAATATTGAGGATAAATAGTTGATGATCTTTTGTGGTTGAGTGATTCCTTATGTACATTTCTGATGGCACCATGAGAATCTACAAGAGAGCATTTTGGAGTGGGAGGATCAGATTCATTCTTAGTACCAACATCACTTTTCATAGAATTTTATTTTCGATTTTTTTGATGTAAAGCCCCATAGTAGGGAGAATATGATGACTTAGATTTTACAAGATTTATTTTTTATGATATTGTCTAGATTTTATAGCGTATAGATCATGAGATATAATGTGATTTCGAGGCCAAATGTGCCCTAAATAAATTTTTAAAAAATATTAATTATATTAAATTAGTTTTCATGTAGTATTTTTTCGAAATATGGATTAACATATATATGGAGTCATAGAAAAAATATATGTGGGAATCATTTAAATCATAATGTGGGTTTTAACATAGGGTTTGTATAAGATTTGTCAGAGTAGTCCATTTATGAAAAAATCATCATGGTCATAAAGTGACTAATATAATTAAATAATTTATTTAGTTTTGATCATTGATGTAGAGACCAAGAATCTGCTATAAAAATTATGGTGTGGAAAAAAAATTGGGTTATTAGAATAACCCAAAAATTTAGAGAGAGAGAGAGAGAATTGAATATCCATTGATTGAGGTTATTTGGAAAAATGGAAAAAATATTGAAGATCGATGAAGGATGTGAAAATAAATTATAATATCTCACCAATGAACATGATCTAGCTTTCTTCACTATTATAGATCGATCCTTATCATGTCAGGTCGATCTTTTATTAGTATTTCTTTTCCCATTTTTTTAATTTTTTGATGAAAATGAGTCAACTAATGACATGATTGATTTGCAGATAAGTGGTATAGTTGTATATGTTTATATACATAGATTGTAAGGATATTTGTTTTAGTATTATTTTTTCATCTGTTTTTATAATGGGATGTAATTTTGAAAGAACGAAAACTACCAAAGATTGATCATATTTTCTCTATTTATGGATTTAATAAATATTTCATCATATATTCATCGCTGGAACTTTTTTTGGACCACTAAATGACCAAATAATTTGGAATCAATCATTGTCCACCTGATTCATGGTATAATAGTATGATACATCATATTTGATCCTACTATGATGTATGGATCATTCGATGATGGTATTGTAAAGTGAATCAGACTTGATTGGATACATATTGGTTTGACCAGTTTGTGTGATAATGTAGATGACGAATGATAAAAAATTATCATGTGAATCAGATGACATAATTTTGGTGGGCAGGGAAGGTGAGGGTTAGCTAGGATATATCCATTCTTAAAGAGTGATTCATAGAGGATCTGTGGGTTAGAGGAGTATACAATAACATATAAGTGAAACCCATGGGTTCTATGAAATACCACATTACTTGGTTTCTATTTTGTTGCAACACGCAATGTGGGGTTCCTATTTTGTGGCTAGGGATTCCACAATGGAATGAAATATCACATGGTGTGTGACTCTTTTGTAAGTAATATGACATGACTTGGAATCTCAATGTTTAACTTGGAGGGTACATAGATGCGACGATGAGTACACATGCATTGAAATGTCATGTAATCTAACACAACTAGAGCAGGAATTTACAGAAATATATGTATACATTTATTTGTTCATAATTACACATGTGTGGACATGGTTTTTCAATTTTACACTAAAATAAACATGGGTCATGATACATGATCAAGAACTAGTGCCAATGGGACAAGTTGTGTACTACCATTACATGTCATAAACTACTTCAATGTTTTCATGAATCCTTTTTCTAAATCATCATTGAAATGATTCGTTATGGTGTGTTCCCCAAATCCATTCTATGAGGGTTACACTAGAATCATATACATTATATATAATAGTGATACATTCAATATATACTCAAGGATAGAGTTGATTTAATCCTTTTTAAGGCATAAATTGAGATCCTCTATCATTGTCTTACCCTATATGGTGTTTTTAGTGTTTTCATAACAAATACAACATGAGCACTAATCATCTACCTAGAGGATGACTCGCTATTGGTTTTTGGGTATACCCCTTGGCCTAGTGTTTTATCATTATCTATGTATAATTTCCTTCATAATTCCAGTGTATACTTATTAAAGTAGGACATGTTGAGTTGTACATATTAGTCAGATGTCATCAATTATATCTAACTGATGGTGTCTGTCCTCCCAGACGAGTGCTATATCGAGCCATTGGGAAGGACTCTTGAGGTGGAATAATGGTTGTGACTTTGAGAATATGTGTTTTTGTTGATTATATCTGTATATTATTATTTTATGTGTTGTAGATATACACTGATGAAAAGATGATAATTATTCATGTTATTATATGCTTAGACATTTCGGGGAGACCCATGGGATATTTTTTTCATAAACCCTTCACTAGATTTAACCACACCTTTAATGTCTTCTGCGAAATAATGACATTATGATAGTGTCCAAGAGGTACCACGACCTGGTGGTTCTTATAAATATTTAAGGATCGATATGTGTAACTATAGTTGTCATGATTGTAATACACATCATTATTTTTAGTTTTTAATTATTTACAGACTCTTTTTTATGGGATTTAATTGATCCCTATTTAGATTCCATTTCTTATTTTCAAACGATGGTCATGGGAATTATATGTATACCTGTGTGGTTTATTAGTTGTTTTAAATTTAAGCACAATTGGTACTTGGATATGTGTTTGTACAAGTTCTTTAGGCTAAGTCCTAACTTTTTAGTGATATTCCTACTCAGTGCTAGTCACCATTGCCTGGACTATTGGAAGTAGTTTTGATGATTCAAGGAACGCGCCTAGTTGGGATGGGCGGTGAAAAAACATATATGAAACAAATATATAAATAATATAATTAAAATTATTTAATAAATAAAATATTCCAAATTATTAACTTTAATAAAAAACATTAAACCACCAATTATATAATGTTATCCATTGTGATGGATTAACCACCTCTGTGAAAATAAAATAAATATATCTCATTTATGACTATGGAAACATGACTGTTAATTTACAACAAAAAAATGTGATGAAAAATATTTTGATTATGTTTCTGGAAATATTATTTTAATATTTAAATTATTATTGATATACCATCGTATATTCCTAAACATTCACTTCAATAGGTCCAACACTAATTTAACCTAACAGAACCCAAATCAAAAGTCAAATGGAATGAAATTTTAACTTTAGTCGCCATTATAAAACATATTTTTTCATAGAATAAGTATTATATGAATGATGGTTTTGGTATCAACATTACACAACATGTAAAAACAATTAAAATTACAAGCATCCAATAATGAAAATATATTATAACTAAATAGTTAATATATATTTAATAATTAGAATATAAGATTTTAAAAGTTAATATATTAATATATAATGTTTAAAAATAAGAGATTTAAATTATTTTTTTCATTTTATAGGATGTTGGTGTTTGACCTATTAATAGGGAATAAAAGTGGGGGGCAATTCTTGTCAAATTTCATTATTTTTTAGACATGTTTTTATGAAGCTAATTTAATTTATGTGGTACATGTCCTACCTATTTAATATATAATATCATTCATTATATTTTATTCATAGTAATTTAAGGTGAATTTTTAATATCCCCTTTTACAGGTTATTATATTAGGATATTTTATAAGCGGTAACATTTTTTTTCACGACTCAACTTCCTTTCATGAATCATAAGGATTATATATGAAAATTATTTTAGATTATAGGGTTTTTATTATATTAAATTGTTATACTATAATTCATTTATTAGATAATTTTTATGGAATGACAATTTTTTTATTTTTATAATAATAAAATGTTTTGACGTTAATCATAATTGTAATTATTTATAAATGGGCCATTTTTTAATCATTAATATATTCACACTTCCCATTAATATTTTCCTTTTTATTTTTAAATAATAATAAATATTATTTCAAGTGATATTAAAATTTTTCTTTATATATTTTTAAATATATAATTTATTGATCTTTTAATGAAGTTGGTTTCAATAAATGTATTTTCAAAATATGAGAAAATATTTCCATTCCATGTTCATATTTTAGTCTTCCACATAAAATTTCTTACCTAAATACATTTTTCATTTTTCAAGGATTTATTTCTGAATTTATTTATTATTGTGTTTAAATTTTTTTTTACCATGTTGAAAAAATAAATTGAATTTGATCTTTAATTTTATCTCTATGAAAATGTTTAAAAAAATTATAATGAACTTTTGTATGGATTCAGTTCCATTTTTATATTTAAATAATATAACTCCCATGGTGTTATGCTTTATGAATATATTTATAAATTAATTGAGGATGTCCTCCGTATATGTTGTTGAAATTTCTGTACCAACAAATCAGATTCTAATATCATTTTATTTGATTACAATTGAAAATGACGCCATTTTCTTCTAAAGGGTTGTCCTGACAAATTAAATGGTAGATAAAATATTTCAAAATTATTTATAGATGATATTAGATGATATCCTATATCACTCTCTACTGGATTGTTAAAGTTTTTTTACCACATGAGATAATTATTTTGTTCAAGTAAATATTGAAAATTGTCTACATTAATAATATTGTGAATGAACATGATTTAGATTATCTATATTAAAAAATATTTAGCATGAAAAAGATGTATATTATCAGTGTTAAAAAAATATAATCTTAATATATGAAATTAGATTTATTCACTTTAATATAATTCCAATGATTATGCCTATGTAATATTTTTATTCAACAATATTGTGTTATGATCCCAGGATAATGTTTTTTTGAAACACTATTATTTTATAGAATATGTTAATTCATTTGAGAATGTGTTCCCTTCTATATTGACTTAATGAAAACACTTATTTCTCTTTATTATTAATAATACATTATTTATCCCATTCTTTAATATTATCTTATTGTTTTGATCAAAACAATGAGGATATGTGGATACTTTTTCATTATTAATTATTTGAGATGTTCCCCATAATATATTTATATTCCTTTGGTAATGTAGATGAGCATAACTTATGAGAAGTATAGAAGGGATTCTATTGTGGTTTCTTTATAGTGAAATTTCCATATATGTTTGTAAAGTAGTTTCATATGTTGCAAACACCCAAAGACAATAAGCAATTTGTTCTTAGAACATTTTAATTATTTATTGGATTTAATTCATGATGTATTAAAATAATATGAAATAGTTATATCTATTTATCCCAATTTTTATGAATCTTATGTGTAAAATATATATTTTTTCCACACAAGACATGGGAGTATGAATTTGGGGCCTCTTAACTTTGTGGTTTAACTTCATTATACATGGATATTGTAGTGTATTTTTACATCTTGTTAGTATGATGGAAGTGAATCAATGTTTTCATTAGAAATATTATATTGGGGAATGGTGTGATGTGTTTTTCATCTACTATCAACAAATAATGAACCCTAATAGAGTATAAATTCTGTATTAAAAAATTTATTTCCCATTTTGGTTCAAGCATTCTATAGCATCACAAACTTGGTCCATTAATAATGGGACACATGGCCTAAAATGATCCCCACTATATTTCAGAGGCTTATGACTAGAAGTGAAGGTCTATGATGGTATAGTGGGTATATAATACCCTTGAGATAAGTGTGAAGAATAAATGTTTAAATAAATGAATAAATAAAATAAAGAGATAATAATTATCAAGAGAAACATTATCAATAATCTTGTTAAATAAAAAAGGTGATGACAATAATAATAACGGTCATATATAATAAATTTTAATTTTTTAAAAAATAAAATAAAATTAGCCATACATGTATGCAGGCATAAAATAAAATACATGTTAAAAAGTCGAAAAAAGGAATAACAATATACCATGAGCACCCCAAGCACCGATTCAATCAACCTCTACCAAGATTTAATCCAAATAGATATTCAAGAATCTATATCTATATATATTCCATTGTCTATACCTTTATCCATGAATTTAGTTCAGATTCCTCATGATGGTCCAAACTGGGAGTGAGAAATACTCAATAGGCCACCTTTATATGATTCTACTATAATCTAAATAGTTTATATGAAATGATTAACGTGTTGGTTTAAAAATATACATATGTAATATAATTAAAAAAATTCGGCTTGGGTTCCTACTAGACACCCATATGACTTTACATACTATGGCCAATGATGTAAAGTATCTGAAAACATGTCACCTTGTATATATAAATTATTGTGAATGTATACATATGTAATATATATGTACCTTAAGATATAGTAATTTATATATATTAAATACTAGATAGTTCCCAACGTGTAATCATGACGTCCATGAATAATCACAAGAGTCTCATTTTGTAAATAAGGGGATTGACCCAAAACGTCAATCATGGAAACAATTTTTTATCATTTTAATCAACCTAATTAGTGATGTGAAATTTAATGTACGCCATACACCAAGGGAACAAGAATCATCATGTTTAACATCCTAATAAACGATGTGAAATGACACACTACTAAAAAAACCCTATAGCCATGGTTTTTCATAAACCCATGGCCATTGGTAGATTCATAACATGGTTAATGAAAACCATGTATATGTTATCTTTTCTATGGGTATATATCCATGGTTCTCAAAAACTGTTTCTATAGTTAACACCTATAGAAATAGATCTTATAAATTGTGGCTATACGTATCCCATGAAGGTGAAGGGAAAAACATTTCTTACGAGAAGGGTCTCTGAAAAAGTATTTCCATTGTTGGAGGGATTTTTCCATAGTTTTAAAAAAAATATAATAAAATTAATACATAATAATAAATAATTGTAATTTATTGCTGATGTGGTTGGTTTGGGATTGAGAAGGTCTAGGGTTCAAATCTGAATGTGCATATTTTTATAGAATCTCATAGACATTGTTTCCCAACAATGAAAATACAATAACTAAAAATATGATTTTAAAATATATAAATAGAGATATTTACATTATATTAGATTGTGGAAATAGAAAAATTTATATGTTTCACAACCGAAATGCCTATTTACATGGTTCTGAAACCAAGGATATGGGTTTATTTCCATTTTGGACTACCATGGAAATAATTGTATTTCTATGAAGGAAAACCATTGTTATTGACCAAAAAATAGAGCTATAGATCCTGAATATAGTCAAAAAATAAGAGGAGGAACCATTTATTTTGTTCCTATAGTATATATATAGGGTTATTATTAGTTTCTATATGTGAATTTTCCATTTTTGGATGTTCCAACATCACACATCCTAGGAGCATGAATCGTCATGTGTTACACTTTCCTTAATCATATCTAAAACATCATCATATAGTCAAGAAACTCTATGAAACAATAATGAATGTTAAGGATTTAGCATAATAAAATTTATGGTTTCCAAATATTTAACACTGTAGAGACCTGAAACTTGACGTATATGGACATTACATTACTTTATTTGAATACTTAGTACATAACAAAAACACACACACAAGGACCGTAATAGTTTAGTGTCTTTGGAATCTCGGAAAATAATCTTTTAATCATGGTGAAAGATCTTCAAAATCTCCCATAAAGATCTTCTCTTTTTTTTACCTAAAACTTTTCTTTATATCCTGGGGAAAAGAAAACATAAAAGTATGAGATCAAATTCTCATTAAGGGTAAACAAAAGAAATATCAATCACATCATATACATAAGAACACAACATTTTGGAAATATTAACCTGCAAAAGAGATCATAATATCATAACATGGAATAAATCATAGTAGTGAAATGTAATCCCAATAATCATAACTTAAAACATGAAACTTTTGGTCATACACACATAATCATAGAGAATCATTTATTATTAGTCAAGACTCATTGCCAAGACTATCTTAGTGGACAAAGTGCATTTCTGAACCGAGTTCACTCCTCGATTCAGTCCTGTTTCACTGAACCGGTATAACCTTCCGTTCCAGCCATATCTATCTCATGAGATATAAAATCTTTAACCAATGAATTGGAGGGAGATATAGGTCCCACCCATCTCAAAATGATACCATTCTTATGTGTGCCACAAAATCATAAACCATACATCATAGCTTAACCCATGTAATAAAAATGAGAATCTTAAACATTGTGACATCATAAAATAATTCATATAAGATAATGGAATTCATAAAAATAATTCCATCATAACATAATCAAATCAATGTAATAATAGGGATAGAAACAGAACCCTTTATTATCTTATATGGAAAATAATTTTGATAAAACAATTGAACTCTATTCTATAGGAAAATATCCTTTCTACTTCAAATTTTTTTTCCTTTCATAAGATGTCATACAATTTTAAACTAAAAGAAGTTGATTAAAAATATACTTGAAAACTTTTAAAGGAGGATTTTTGGAAATAATGTTTTAAAAATCCATTCCTACTGTATAAGTTAAAAAAACATTCTTCTCGTACTTTTGTCGGAAAAGTCAAAAAGTACCTCGTACGAAAAATGACAAATGATTCCTTTCATATCTTTTACTAAAAACTCACTGAAGGGTAAAATTGGATTTAAAATATTTTAGGTGAATGTAAATAATATTACATATTGAGGAAACATGAATGTGGATGATAAAATACACCCTAGTAAATACCAAAGTATAAACAATCTCGGATAAAAATGAGATTGTGAGATTTTCCCTTTCCTTAGGTCCGATTTGCTACGTATGTGTCTGAACCTCTTGTATAATGATTTAAATAATGTTATTGACTTATTCCAGAATCATACACATTGTTATGATCTCATATATGGTTCACTTATGACTTTATATTACCCATTCTTTTGTAAATTCCATGTTAAAAAGAGTTTTGGGTAAAATCGTTTCATTTGTCGTCCGTGTTTTGACTTGTAATTATTCATATGATTACTTAGTCATGATTACTTAATTCCAAAATATAAAACATGATTTATATATAATATATATTCAAAATATAAATATATATAATAGATCAGTAAATGGAAAGAAATACACCGTTCATGGAGACGGTAGGCCGTACGTACGCATGAATGCTGTTTTCGTTTCCATATTGAGTTGAATGGAATTAAGTAGATGACAAAAATATATATACACATAAATCCAGTATCATTATTATGTCATAAATTTATGATTACTTATTATATATACTTTATAATCATTCATGATTGGTTAACGTGGAGAATGAATCTCATCACGTCGTGGAGAAGGTAGTCCGTACGTACGCACGAGCAATGATATCGTTCTCATGATCGTGGAATTGTATTGGAGTGTATGTATACTATTTCAGAATAAATATAATTTTACAATAATCAAATATAGTTATTTATTACACCATTATACCCATCCATGTAAGGTGGTGGTGGAAAATAGATTACACCACGGCGTGGAGACGGTATTCCGTACAAACGCACACGCGGGGATTTCATTTTCCATAGGATGGATAGATGGTGAAATAGGGTTGTTTCATACTTATAATAACATATCAGTATATGAGTGATACAGATTTTATTACTTCATAATGCAACAAGCTAAGAAGAAGACGTGGAAGAAGAAATAAAGTTGAACGAATAGGTAACGAACATTACCTCTTCTTTGAAGCGCCTCTTTGAGATCTCCTTTTAGGGCACTAATATTTGACTTTGAGGAAGTCCAGATCCTCTAGGATGTTTCTAGAGAAGTGGAGAAGATAATTTTTCAGGGGTTTGCCGATATTTTAGGCTCAATGTGGTGTGAGGAAGAGAGGGAGGCGGTGCCCTTTTATAAGGGAGGAGAGGGGCACCTTTGGAAAAACTAAAAATATTAGTTTATTATAATGCAAAATTCGGTTTTAAATAGCTCAAAATTGATTTAATTTGAAGATAAGGCGGGGATGGGTCGAAATCCTCTCATTAAATAGAAATTATACAAGGTTAGGTTCCTATTTAAACCTTATCATTTATATTTATCTTTAAGTTAGATAATTCTACTTTTACCGTGTCTTTTTGTTTTCTTACACTATGTGGTTAATAAAATTACTATAACAAGCCAAAAAAACCCCAAGTTATTAATTATTAATATATATATCCTTATCTAAGTCATTTTTCCGAACCTTAGATTTTTAGGAATAAAATAATAATTAATAATATAATATTTGTTTTAAAAACTATTTTATGTAAATTTTGACAATATTTAGTAATTGATTTTTGTAAAAATAATAACAGAATTATTATTTCGAAAAAATTTAATTAAATCAATAATAACATGTCATATGAACCTAAAAAATTAGTTTAATTCATAAAAAGTCTCAAATTACATTTATTTGGGTATTTATAACATCAATTATGTCTATATTTCATTAATAAGATAATTACTACATCATCATTGTGTCAAAAATAAAATAAATTATTTAATTTATAAAAATTAAAAATAAATACCATTATGTAGTAAATCTTTTTATCTTTCTAAAAAATATTTATAGTCGAATTTATCTTATGTATAACCCAATATTAAAAATAATTTTCTTATTAATCTTTGATTTTAACTATTTTTACCCTTCTTTAAATAAATTAATAATAAATTTCCTAATCTAATCCAAGTGGGCCTAAATGGTCATATTTTATTCCTAAGGTTGTTTTTGGTCGAATTAAACTTATCAAATATAATTAGGACATCTGTTAGGGTAATAATAATATCATATTTACCCTTAATTACCCTATTTACTTTTAACCGTGGTAAAAAAGTAAAAAGTTACTATTCATCAAAAATTATTTTCATCTCATTGAACAACATTTTACTTACTGACATCAACCGTTTCTCTCAGAATTTTTAAATTCCACTCACAGAAGCGGTAAAATTATGTTTTATGAAAAATTGATTTTTTCTAACTACCACATCGTTGTTTCGCTATTCATCAAAAAAGGGAAGTATCAGAAAAATACCAAAAATTAGGCCTAAGGTATATTTGATATTATGAATTAAAAAATGATGTCTATTTTACAAAATTTAAAACATATCGGTTGCATTAATTAATTTTAAAAATTAATTTCCGTCGTCAAAACAAATAGCGTGTTATTAAGAGATAATAACTATCAAAAGATTGATAGTTGTTTAAGTCAGGTTTAAATGTGAAATTATATCCAATAACCAACATTGTATTAAATTGTGAAAATATATTCTAAATATACTTTAAATCCACTCAAATTAATAATTTATCACTATTAATTATTTCTATTAAAAAAGTGGTTTTTAATTAAAATTTAGTAATTTTAACTATTCATTAGAAAATGAAAGTTGTCCAAAAAGTACCAAAATTTCACCCAAAGCTAATTTCGATATTCCGAATCCAGAAATGAAGTCCATTTCGAAAATAAAATTTTCAAAATTTCAAAAAGTGGTTATTACTATTCCTAACGGCTAGTTTTAATAATATTTTAATAGTATATCGTTGTATAGTGAAACTCGGTATTACGTACTACACAAGCTATCGAGGAAGGTCATGATTGCGTGTTGTGAAAGCTTCTTTTGGTGTAGCGTACAACAGAATTCATTAATGAAATTAAAAAGAATATTTTTCATAAAATCATGGGGTGTTACAGTCTACCGCCCTTAAAATGAATTTCGCCCTCGAAATTCATCGGGGTTATAAATGGTTTACTACTCAAAAGTTTCTTTAATAGAAACCCACATCATAAAAAGGAATACCAAAACCAATATTTAAAAACAAAAGTATGAAACGTAACGATTACCCAAATAAACTAATCCCTGGGTTTCCACATAGGTGAAAATATGGATATGGATGAGAAATCAAATCATCATGTTCTGATGGAGAGTGGTAGAGAACATGGCTATGGAAAAGACAGCAATCACAAAGCCATAAATTTGTGATGATCTAGGGTACCATCTGATTCATCAGATATAAGGGAATTAGGACAACTTTTTTGGTTTTCAAGATCATTTCCCTAAAGTTGATGAATTTTAATTATAATAAATAGTTACTTTATTTTGGTTCATGCTTTGAACAGTTTCCACTTCATCTCTTAAAGAAATGAAGTTGAATTTGTTATTCATGAAGTGTTAATAGATCATGTTATAGAATGATAGGTCATTCCATATATTTCAAACAACAGGTTAGCAAAAGTTATCAAATATACATAAGTCAATCTATGGTGAGGTTAATCGTATACGATTCCAAGAATGAACTTATACTTCATATATCATTCCGCGTAAAAAAATAAAACTAGTTTCTACTAACCAGGGACTTCCTGTAGGCTAGTGGTAGGCGATAAAGGCCAGTCGCACTTCGGTTGTGGGTTCGATTCCCACAGCCTTTTCCCACGCGATGGGCTGTCGCTCGTCCTGCAGGTTGTCCTTTTTCTAAAGCTATATTACTATAACATCCCATCAATAATATCGAAAAAAGTTCTATCCTAACTCATGTCCAACATAATCCATTCCAATCTTTAGGCTTATCTAAAATACTTCGGTCCAAGCTCGTAGTATAAAGAAAATTATTACTTGAAATGTCAAATATCAATCACGTGAATTCCATTATTTATCCCCCATATATCATAAGATATATCTTGTTTGTCAAATTACAAACGTGTGAATACCTTAATCATGTATTCTCTTGAAGAATGAATACCCATTGAACCTTAGTGAAAACATGAATGCAGTCAAAAGTTAACTCTTTCCACATACCAAAATCCAAAAATTCTATATACTCAAACCATGATATAACCTACTCCTTAGATCAGTCATGAGCTCATGAATACGGTCAAACATTTCATTTTCTTGTTTTCCTTTCATTATGCGCATATCATCTTATTTTCCAAAAATATCTCAATCACATTCCATGGTTACCGGTACCATTGAAAACCACAATAGACCAGTACATAAATATTCCAATATTCCATGATACTATATAAAACATTATTTTGGAATCCCATTACATAAACACTTAATCATTCCACCACATTGTTGTCATATTCAACATCACAAATAGTGATCGCATGTGACTTCCCTTTTTCCTTTTCCTTAAGTGGTTGCTCATGTCGATCATCACTAACCCGTGTATTAGGGCATTTATTAGCATAATGCCCCATTTCCTTGCACTTGAACCATTGAAGTGTTGGTGGTGCATTGTCTACAGTATTTTCTTTATTCACATCATTAGAAACCCTTTTTCCATTACTTTGACACTCAGTTGCTCGATGACCATCTTTTCCACACTTAAAACATTTTCTAGTCCCTTTAAGACAATCTCCAGCTTGCTTCTTTCCACACATTGAGCATAAGGAAACATTCATCTTCTTTTCACCATTATTTTGAGATTTCTCCTTGAACTCCATCTTTCATTTCTTGTCAAAACTATGAGATGGATAAGTAACACCAAATTCCATTTCTACCTTGATAGCACAACACACAATTTCTTCATAGCTACTGAAGTCTCTTATAGTTAATTTCCTTCGAAGATTTGGTTTTAATCCAGTGAAGAATCGATCAACTTTACTTTCAGGTTGGATAATAAATCCAGATGCATATCTTGCAGGCCTTGTAAAATTATCTTCGTATATACCAACAGATTCATCATCCTTTTTCTTTATTTCAAGAAACTCCTTCTCCATCTTTGTTCTAAGAATATGAGGGAAGTACTTATTGAAAAATAAGTTATTGAACTCGTCCCATTCCATGGACTCAATTTCATATCTTGGCCTCGTATTCTTGATAAGATTCCACCATTGATCAGCATCACCTTCCAAACGATACACTGCTAAGATGAATTTATCATGTTCAGAACATTGAAGAACTAAAAATATCTTTTCAGTAGTACTGATCCATTTTTCAACAACAAGTGGATCAGAAGACCCACTAAAAGAAGGTGGACGTTGCCTCATGAAGGACTCAATAGAATATTGTTCCCTTCTCTTCTCATTTGGAAGTCCAGAATGATTCATAGCTTGTGTAAGTATATCATTAAGATTTTGCACTCTATCTCCCATAACATTTGTTTGTTCAGGAGGACAATCATTGCAATGTCTATTGCATTGATCAACACGGTTATTTCGGGTTCCAGTCATCATCTAAAACACAAAAAGAATAGTGTGAGAGGCAAAAATCACATAAAGAAAAACAATAGAATAAAGGTGGAGTAACTTCAATATCTTACATATTGTCTTACTTGTAATTCTAGTACTATAACCTACATTTATACTGAACCCTAGGGACATCCCTAGACAGATCATAGTAATATCTCTAGGGATCTCACTAATGTTCTCGCATCCTAGTTTCCAAAGGTTGACTAAACCTTTCCATTGATACCAACTGTAGAGACCCGAAGATTGATGTACATGGACATTACATTACTTTTCCGGAATACTTAGTACATAAAAAAACACACACACAAGGACCGTAATAGTTTAGTGTCTTTAGAAACTCGGAATATAATCTTCTAATCATGGTGAAAGATCTTCAACATCTCCCATAAAGATCTTATATTTTTTTTACCTAAAACCTTTCTTTATATCCTGTGGAAAAGGAAACATAAAAGGTTGAGCTCAAATGCTCAGTAAGGTTAAAAAAAAGAAATATCAATCACATCATATACATAAGAACACAACATTTTGGAAATCTTGACCTGCAAAAGAGATCATAATATCATAACATGGGATAAATCATAGTAGTGACATGTAATCACAATAATCATAACATAAAACATGAAATGTTGTGGAATACACACATAATCATAGAGAATCATTTCTTATTAATCAAGACTCATTGCCAAGATATCTTAGTGGACAAAGTCTATTTCTGAACCAAGTTCACTCCTCGTTTCAATCCTGTTTCACTGAACTGGATTAACCTGCCGTTCCAGCCATGTCTATCTCATGATATATAAAATCTTTACCCAATGCATTGGAGGGAGATATAGGTCCCACCCATCTCATAATGATACCATTCTTATGTGTGCCACAAAATCATAAACCATACATCATAGCATAACCCATGTAATAAAAATGGGAATCTTAAACATTGTGACATGATAAAACAATTCATATAAGAAAAAGGAATTCATAAAAATAATTCCATCATAACATAATCAAATCAATGTAATAATAGGGATAGAAACAGAACCCTTTATTTTCTTAGATATAAAATAATTTTGATAAAACACTTGAACTCCATTCTTGGGGAAAATATCCTTTCTACTTCAAAAACAGTTTCCATTCTTAACATGTCAGACAATTTTAAACTAAAATAAGTTGATTAAAAGTAAATTTGAAAAAATTTAAAGGATGAATCTTGGAAATAATGTTTTAAAAATCCATTCATTCCGTATAAGTCAAAAAAAACATTCTTCTCGTACTTTTGTCGTAAAAGTCAAAAAGTACCTCATACGAAAAACGACAAAAGATTCCATTCATATCTTTTACTAAAAACTCACCGAAGGGAAAAATTGGATTTAAAAAATTTTAGGTTGGTGGAAATAATATTACATATTGAGGAAACGTGGATGTGGATGATAAAAAACACCCCAGTAAATACCAAAGCATAAACAATCTCGGATAAAAATGTGATTGTGATATTTTCCTTCAGCTTAGGTCTGATTTGCTTCGTAAGTGTCCAAACCTCCTGTATAATGATTTAAATAATGTCATTGACTTATTCCAGAATCATACTCATTGTTATGATATCATATATGGTTCACTTATGACTTTATATTACCCGTACTTTTGTAAATTCCATGCTAAAGACCGTTTTGGGTAAAATCGTTTCATTTGTCGTTCGTCTTTTGACTTGTAATTATTAATATGATTACTTAGATCATGATTAATTAATTCCAGAATATAAAACATGATTTATATATAATATATATTCAGAATATACATATATAAAATAGATCAGTAAATGGAAATAAATACACCATTCATGGAGACAGTAGGTCGTACATACGCATGAATGTTATTTTCGTTTCCTTATTGAGTTGAATGGAATTAAGTATATGACATACATATATATACACATAAATCCAGTATCATTATTATTTCATATATTTCATGATTACTTATAATATATACTTTATAATCATTCATGAATGGTTAACATGGAGAATGAATCTCATCACGTCGTGGAGACGGCAGTCCGTACGTACGTACGAGCGATGATATCATTCTCATGATCGTGGAATTGTATTCGAGTGTATGTATAATATTTCATACTTAATATAATTTTAAAATAATCATATATAGTTATTATGTACACCATTATACCCATCCATGTAAGGTGGTGGTGGAAAATAGATTACACCACGGCGTGGAGACGGTATTCCGTACGTACGCACGCGCGGTGATTTCCTTTTCCATAGGATGGATAGATGGTGAAATAGGGTTGTTTCATACTTATAATAACATATCAGTATATGAGTGATACTGATGTTATTACTTCATAATGAAACAACCTAAGAAGAATAAGTGGAAGAATAAATAAAGTTGAATGAATCGGTAACGGACATTACCTTTTCTTTGAAGCGCCTCTTTGAGATCTCCTTTTAGGGCACTAAAATTGGTCTTTGAGGAAGTCCATAACCTCTAGGATGTTTCTAGGGAAGTGGAGAAGATAATTTGGCAGGGGTTTGCCAAGCATGAAGGCTCAAAGTGGTGTGAGGAAGAGAGGGAGGAGGTGCCCTTTTATAAGGGAGGAGAGGGGCACCTTTGGAATAACTAAAAAAATTATTTTATTATAATGCCAAATTAGGTTTTAAATAGCTCAAAATTGATTTATTTCAAAGATAAGTTGGGGATGGGTCGAAATCCTTCCATCCAAAAGAATTTATACAAGTTTAGGTTCCTATTTTAACCGTATCATTTATATTTATCTTTAAGATAGATAATTTTACTTTTACCGTGTCTTTTTGTGTTCTTACACTATAAGGACAATAAACTTACTATAACAAGCAAAACGAACACCAAGTTGTTTATTATTAATATATATAACCTTATCTAAGTCATTTGGCCTAACCATAAATTTTTAGGAATAAAATAACGATTAATAATATAATATTTGTTTTAAAAACTATTTTATGTCAATTTTAACAATATTTAGTAATTGAGTTTTGTTAAAATCATAACAGAATGATTAGTTCTAAAAAAGTTAATTAAATAAATAAAAACATGTCATATTAACCTAGAAAATTAGTTTAATTCATAAAAAGTCTCAAATTACATTTATTTGGGTATTTATAACATCAATTATGTCAATATTTCATTAATAAGATAATTACTGCAACATCTATGTGTCATAAATAAATTAAATTATTTAATGTCTAAAAATTACAAATAAACTACCATTATGTAGGAAATCGTTTTATATTTATAATGAATATTTATAGTCGAATTTATCTTATGTATAACCCTATATTAAAAATGATTTTCTTATTAATATTTGATTTTAACTACTTTAACCCTTCTTTAAATAGATTAATAATAAATGTCCTAATCTAATCCAAGTGGGCCTAAATGGTCATATTTTATTCCTATGGTTGTTTATGGTCGAATTACATTTATCCAATAGAATTAGGACAGTGTTAGGGTAATAATAATATCATTTTTACCCTTAATTACCCTATTTACTTTTAACCATGGTAAAAAAAGTAAAAAGTTACTATTCACAAAAAAATATTTTTATATCATTGAACCAAATTTTACTTACTGACATCAACCGTGTCTCTCGGATTTTTGAAATTCCACTCACAGAAGCAGTAAAATTAAGTTTTGTGCAAAATTCATTTTTTTACCACCACTTAGCAGTTTCACTATTCAACAAAAAATGAAAGTTTCCACAAAAATACCAAAAATTAGGCCTAAGATATATTTGATATTATGAATTCAAAAATGATGTCTATTTTACCAAATTCAAAACATATCAGTTGCATTAATTAATTTTAAAAATTAATTCCCGTCGTCAAAACAGATAGCGTGTTCTTTAGAGATAATAACAATCAAAAGATTGATAGTTGTTTATGTCTAGTTTAAATGTGAAATTACATCCAATAACCAAAATTGTAATAAATTGTAAAAATATATTCTAAATATACTTTAAAACCACTCAAATTAATAATTTATCACTATTAATTATTTCTATTGAAAAGGTTGTTTTTAATTAAAATTTAGTAATTTTCACTATTCATCAGAAAATGAAAGTTACTCGAAAAGTACCAAAATTTCTCCCTAAGCTAATTTCGATATTCCGAATCCCAAAATGAAGTCCATTTTGAAAATAAAATTTACAAAATTTCAAAAAGTGGTTATTACTATTAATAACAGATAGTTTTAATAATATTTTAATAGCATATCGTTGTTTAGTGAAACTCGGTATTGCGTACTACACAAGCTATCGAGGAAGGTCGCGATTGCGTGTAATGCAAGGCATGTCAAGGATGCGTGTTGTGCAAGATTTTTTTGGTGTATCGTACAACAAAAGACAATAATGAAATTAGAAAGAATATTTTTCATAAAATCTTGGGGTGTTACAAACATCTTATTAGATAATTTAATAAAACACAATTTATATAATTTTAATGTGAAATGGCCATATAATTCACTTTATTTAATTAATATCAATCCATCTGCAAATTAGTTTGTGGTTTGGCAATATAAGTGTTTTTAAAGCCATACTCGTCAATGATCACACCCAATCATGTGAGGATAATTAAGGCTTATAACCTATGAACATAGAAAGGGATATGGTTGTATTTCTAACATTGATGACAAACAAATTGAGGATATCATATTATTAAGGATAGGAGAATATTTTCCATCATATGGAATCATAGGGAATAAAATTAAATGACATAAAATTTAGGTAAAATTACTACTCCACCGCCTTTATGGCGGTAGGTAACTCCTCATCTATTATTGTACTTGAATCCAAGAAATAATGGATGAAAATAAAAAATATATTAATACCCATTTTTTCAAATAAGCTCACATAGATTTATCATTCTCTCAAATGATGGTATCAAAAGAAGTAATGAAATTTGTTAATGTTCTTAGTGAAAAATATCCAATAAACAAATATAGAGTGATTAAAATAGTATATTAGGGATGATGGTCAAATATATGAAAAATGAAGAAAATATCATTGGGTGTGGGTGGATCCTATACTTGGACTGTAAAATTAATTAGATGATGAAAGTTAGTGTATAAGGAAGTAAAATTATGAATTTTAGACTTTTGAAAGTGTTTATGATTTTGTTGTATGGTTTGACAAACTGTGTCCTTTCCATGCATGAGAACTAAATAAAATTTCACCCCTCACCTGGTCTAAGAAAATTATTAAACAACCCAAGTAAAACCTGTGTAAATATTTTTTAATTTTCTACAACACCCTCAAACAGTATTGTGGATCCCTTTCGTGGTTTGAAAAATTATCTATCACACATATAGAGCCGTATGATTATCGGTAAATGGGTAAAACTAACCATGTTGCTCATTATTTTTTCCCTAAAAAATGAGATCCATCTATGAAAAAGATGTAGATGGTTCTTAAGCTGTTGTTATACTGACTGAATCCAATCCATGATTTCAAATGTAACAATATAAAAAGTATATATATTTCCCTTTATATTAATATAAATGTAACTCAACATTGGAGAAACACATAAAAAGAAAAAATGTCCGAACACAAACTCTAAAGGTCATTGATGAATATCAGCATAATACCTCTTCTAAGAAAAATCTATATCCATACATTTTCTGATAATAAATATATTAACTAATTATAATGAATGATGTGTTATATAATTAGTGATTCACCCCATACATCTAACCCACATTATGGAGAATGACATGAAAAAATGTATAAGACCTCATAAGGTGATATCTGTATAGTTTAATGGAATATGTAATTATAAGTGATCTTGTAAGGAGACAAATGTTTCTCCAATGAACATCCAAATTTAAGGATGTATTTAGTGATCATGTAATTAAATATCTAAATCATAAACATAAATTCACTGCCATTTTGTGGGTGATAAGATCTTCTCAGAAGAACATACAAACCAATGGAATTTTGTAAACCCTTCTAGAATTTTTATGTAATCCAAACATCCATATTTGATACAATGATATGTGGATATACATGATGTCCTATTATCCCTCTAACATATATCATTCCAATATAATCTTCTAATATATTCCCTATAGTAGGTATTAAATGAGATACATTTTTCCACTTGTCAATGATCACCAACACTATGTAACTACCTCAAGGTGACCATGGATAACCTATCATAAAATCCATAGTGATTGCATCCCATTTCCACCCAAGAATGAATAATGGATGTAAATCCACTAATAGATTATGTTGTTTCTCCATCACATACTAACATGTGAAACACTGAGAAACCAAACTAGTTATCCACCATTTTAAACCTGGCTACCAATATTGGCGTCATAGATTATGACACATATTGGTAACACCATGATTTACTACCAAATTATTGGAATGTTACTCTCACATAAACTTCTCTAATATTTCTATAGGAACCTAAAAGTGTACATAAATATTAAAGATATCATTGTCATAAAAATCCCAACCATGGGGTGGATTGTTTTCTAAAATTCCTTCCCTTAAGACTAATCCCTAGGGTCAAAAGCTTCATCATGTCTACTGTAACAATAATTGAAAAGGTCACAACCAAATCTATTAGAATTGAATACTCAAAAAAATTCCAAACCACAACATGGAACGTAAAAACTATTGACATCAAATTACACACTCTATATAACCCTTGAACAAATTGTGTTTGAGTATTACATCTAAATGTTCTCACCCCGATATTTTATTTCTATGATAAATCCGAAAGATCAAAATCAAATGACTGAAGATATTCCACCAATTTTAACTATTGAAGATTTTATTCACACTATGTAAATATTTATTTGATGTTTTTTTGGTTGGTATATAACATGAACTACTCTCCCATAATGTAATGTCTCTAGCTATAAAATGTGTGAGGCTTGAACAAGAGCTTCTAACTCGAGGTCATACATTGGGTAACACCAATCGTGGGGTGTCAACTAGAGAGACTAGTACACCAAGACATGATTATCATACATTAAAATAGATACCAATAATATTATTTATGGAGAAAAATACTCTATATAATTAAATCCTTGTTTTGGAATAGCAATGATCAACATTTAATTCAACAATCCATTCAAGTGCCGAAATGATTCCTCACATGGCATGTGTCTTTCAAATATCACACCCTTCTTTCTAATGACCAAAATAGGGGATGAATATCATGATTAATACACTATAATTTTTTTCAATATCCATCAATACCTAATAACCACCATAAATAAAATATTTTCATTGGAATATCCAAGAGAACCATTTTCCTCACCTTCACTAGGTTAATGGATATGATATATTTTGTGAAAATATAACGCAAGACATAAAAATGTTCAATCCAAAGGTATCAATTTATGAGTTTAGAAAATATATACTTCATTATGAGTGAGATAAATATGATATCAAGATGTTAGTTATGTTCCTATAGTGTATGTGAGCACCAGAAAATGTTGTCTATGAATACTACATAAAATGAAACTAGATATAGGTTGAAAACATACTACTTCAAGGACATTAATATAGTGGGTGTGTTCATGAAACCAAACAATAATAAAAAATACTGATAAAATACATATATACTAAAAAATGATTCATATGGTATTATTGCAGTCGTAATGGACACCTGACGTGAGATAGACCTCAAATAAATATTTAAAAAACTTGATTTCCTCAGAGCTGATCAAAGTGGTCGACTATATGAGATTGTGGATACCGGTTCTTTACAATGAGATGATTCGGTACTTAGAAATCTAAAAAATTATTAATGGTCTGAACAACATTCTTGGTGGAAATAAAAGGTGAACACTAATTATAGGAAGTGGGTTTAATAAACCCCTTAGAATCAGACCCTCTAATAATATTTTGAGTTCATGAATCTCAGAAATATCCACAATATAAGGAGTAATGGATATAATTTTTTCTACGTGAATTTATTCATATGTATAATCTATATCTCTCTCTCAATATGTAGTCTAGAAATGTAATCAGAGAAAATTACCATAAATGTAACACTACTATTACACCCCAATAGCTTATGATATATTTCCATTTAAAAACATTCTAAATCTTTGATAGCTTATTGTACATGCAATACCAATCCTCAATTATAAAAAGTGAAAATTCTATTTTAATAAAACTATAACACAAAACAAATTATAATTTTTAGTTAAATAAAACTTTTATATTATTATTATTTGTATATCAATTTTTAACTCAATTTGTCAAAATAATCCTGGAGTAAATATATTAAATTATTGTAGAGAAATAATCTTTTTGAATAATAAAAAATATAGTAATGAAAAATTCTACCATTTATTTTAAATAATTTATTAGTATATATTTAATTAAAAATTAATTAACTATTAATTTAATATAAAAAATATTAAAGCATTTTGATGTAAGAAGATATATTTTCTAGAAAAATTTTTATAGTCTGGGAATCTTCTTTTATTTTCAAAGTCATATTCTTAATCTATTTTATTTAATTAAAATTTTATTAAATAAGGGATGGTAAATATTAAACATATATATTATATATCTAAAAATAAAAATTTTAATCCATATAGTTTTGATTACTATTAATATTTTTAATTTAATATCATCTTATAAATCAAAAATGAATTTTTCGAAGACCCATTTTTAAACACGAATTACAGGTTTATTTAAATTTAAAATTTTATAATTTTGTGGGTTATATATCATAAGTTTAATGAAGTAAGAATTATAATAAATAATATTATGTAATAAATCTAAACAAGTTTCTTCCCTATTGATTATAAAACAAATTGAAAATTAACTATTATGGACCAGGTTCGAATGAGGTTTTGTGCATTGCAATTTCTTGTGTTAAAATTAATTTTCAACAAATATAGAATTTTTATTTGATAAAAAGGATTTAATATTTATAATTATTGGTCCAAATTATCTATGAATTATTATTTTATTTTTTCTCTTATGGGATAAATTAAATGAGATAATAAAAATTTGTATGTTACCATAGTTAAAAAATTCTAAAACTATATAAAAATCATTGAGAAGTAATAACAAATGAAAAAATGCATTTATATTTTTTTTGGAAGTGTGGATTGAACATATAATCACTCTAGTATATTATTTATTAAATTAAGGGGCGCTTTGGGTGATAATGACTTCCGATTATTGAATATTTTTTGTAACTTACAAAAATCTCACTCTTCCTCATGTATAAAGGGGAACCCACTCCCTTAACATGACCACAACTCTCAAGCACATTTGATCAATAAAAACAATTGAAATTATCCAAAAATAATAATTAAACACATTCAATAGCTAATTTATCTACCATTACACCATCCCTAGTTTCATTTAGTGCATATCCAAAAGCAGTTTCTCTTAGATAATGTAATTGTTTAAATAAATATCTTTCATTTTTGTTATATTTTTATGTACTCACTTATGTCATAAAGTATGAAATATAATAAAAAAATTATTTACAATTTAATGATATTTTATTATATTTATGGAATAATATTTATTCTTCTCTACCTCTATCAAATGGTTAAATAAAATGTCAATCATGTGTATGGAGGACTGGTGCCTCAAGAACCGATGAAACTCATTTTCCATCAAATAATCTCACAATTATATGTAATCTTTTATTATGAATATATATATAATTATTATTATTTTATTATTATTATTCAATTATAAAATCACATATTTTTGATTACATTTCATTCTCTATATAATATGATATTGTTTCCCATGTGTATGATATACTACCACCACACAAAGTAATGTGATTCAATTTTCCCTTACCCATTTTATAAGAGTTAGTAAAGATACATTTAAAGAATATAAGTTATATATATATATTACATGAAATTTATTATTTAAAACTAATATGTCACCCATTCTATACCGTTTCACCGAATAATTGATGATATTGTCACTTATATGTACGTAAAACATACTGTCTCCCTGAAGGGATTTGATTCATTTTCTACATCAAATTTTGAAGAATATGACTAAAATTTATATAATTAGTAAATAATATATTTATATACTTAATATCATTCAATTTATGATGGATATATATCCTATTCAATTTAATCAAAACACACATGAAATAATATGCATGATAAAACAAAGCAATATATGCCCAAGACAATGAAAATAATAAATTTTTATAAAAAAATGTGGTAAAATATTATTATAAGATCATATATGCCCTTAAAATTATTAATATGGTTTTCGGTAAAAATAAATAACTATAATAAAACCATTATTCATCTGGTTAATTCATGTTCAACCAAAAGTAATCATTATGTAATAAATATCATCTCAATTTTCATTTTGTTGAGACATATTTGTTTATGTGAACAAATTCCATTTTATATTGTGTATATAATACCCCATTGAAATAATTAACCTGAATACATATTTATTCAGAGTTTATTCTATTTTTATTCATGATAATTCTCTCATGGGGTATTATTTAAATGTTGTTAAGGTGGTAAGAATCTATTTTAAAATCTCCCTTTCATTTGGGATTTATTTCACTCTTGTTAAAGTAATCTTGACATTTATCCTTCATATGATTCGTTAATTTTTTCTAAATATTCATTTTATTTTTCTATTAGATATGATTATTCCAAAAAACTTATTCCAATTGTATATATGGTGTTTAATTTTTTTTTTCTTATTAATTATTGAAATATTGATAAATCAGTATTCTTCACTCAATAAAAAAAATTTATTATAAGAAATGGTATTCATGAATTAAATAATATATTCAATATAAGAGTAATTAATTAGACACAATGTAATGGTAAGAGCCCAAAATTTTATATCTCTTTTATACAATGGTAGAATAATGAGGTGAATCAATCAGCAAGAATTAAATGTGTTTTTAACTATATTTTAAAACCATCTTGTGAAAGGAAATGAATGTGGAGGTATCATAATGAAAAAGTTATTTATGTCCCATTATCATTTGTTCCCTTCATTTAGAATTCAGTTATTATTATTTTCTTGGAGATTTTAACATTGATATTATATTTGTATTAATTTCACTCTCATATTTTTAATTAAATAAAATGTGTGATTAGTTATTTACCACACTTTATTTATTATGACTTATCTAATCCTAATTTTAAATTTGATGATTAAATGGAATATGTATTAATTTATTTACTTGATTGTATTGATTATTTATTATTGATTTATTTTACCTTCCATTATACATAACCCTTATTGAGTATTTGAGCTTACGATTATATTGTTTCATTTTTCTACAATTTGAAGATAAATTCATTGAATGAGTCCAAGGACGTTTAATGTTTTCCCTTAATAATTTTTTTTAATTCTTATGTAAAATGGGTTCTATATATGTATTTAGTAATTTAAGAATACTAAAGTGATATATCATTGGGTTTGTAATCCTTATACCTTATTCCACTATAATAAACTCACACCGACTCCTGGTAACTAGAGTCGTGGTAATTATAAATAGTATTAGGGGATGTTTACTAGAATACATTTGAACAAAATTAATGAAATTGTAAATTATTGAAGAAAAACCTACATTAAATATTAAGGATATGTATATAAGAACATCCTAAAGTTTTAATGAGGAATATATTATGTTATTTTTATAAGAAATACTACAATGTATGGATACCTCAAGTTGAAACTGTTATGGTATAGTTGTACCTAGTAGTAATAACTCTAAAAATGGATCGTTGGTGTGAATTGACCATCACCTGGTAAATAAAAATTGGTTTTACTACACTCCAAATTTTAAACTCCTAATGGATAAACTATTTCTAAATCACATTTTCAATACAAAACATTATTATGGATTAATGAATAAATATATTCCTAAAGAAACTATGTCTATGAAACTGAGATTAATGATGAAAAAATATATTTTATTTTATGCGTTAAGATATATTTTGAATTATATATTATGATTTAAATTTCACATTTTAATGAGATATTGTGGTATATAACACTGTTTAGAAATGGTGCCTCAAAAGAAAAAGGTCATTAATACCCATGGGAAATATCATGATTTACCTACTAAGGAATCCAATACAACAAATATTGTAACTTAGTATATCATGGCTATATTAGGGAAGCATAATCCGATTATAAAATATATCATTTTCTGGATGGAGAAACAAAATTTTCCATATCATTATTCACCAATGTTGTATTTATTATTGTGGTATAATCCCCAATAATTTATATGGACTAACAATTATGTGGTAACTATGAAATGAATTAATTATTTTTAAAATATATTATGTAAATTGGGATGAAATTAATATGAAAAGGCTATACTTCTAGTATATTGTCTCAATCGATATTTTGATCAATGGTTTTCAATGATTCAAAATTCTATGGCAGAAAAGAAAGTAGAACACATGAAATGGAAATATTTGACTGAATTTTTTGAATAAGTATTTCCCTCATGAAAAATGAACTAAAATGAAGGGGAATTAAGATAGATTAAAGAAAAAGGGAATTTTTTTCTGATTATGAAGATACAATTACAAGTATAACCATGTATGTTATGGATTACATACACAACATTGAGTTAATATTTTAAAATTTATTTTATGGGATTAAGATAGGTCTATGGAGGGTTATTATCCCTCAAACATTTTCATTATATTAGGATAAATTTTTATCTACAATTAAAATCCAGATATAATTATATAGATCTTGTATCTTGAAGATAAATCAATTAAATAATAGGTTTATTGAGAATGAATAAAAAGATAATGTGTAAAATAATATAAGGAGAATAAATAAATTCTTATCCTGTGAAAAATGTTGATTGAATCACTAAAGGAAATGCTTGATGGGATTGTGAGTTTGTTACATGTTTATAGAATAGGGTTATCTATCTCATGAAATAAAGGCTAATAAATAATTCAATTATGTATAGTGATTCATCTTCAATGAAATTGATCAATTTTAAAACAATTTTCCCTAGTGTCTAGAGAACATACCACAAAAGTGGATAATGGAAAAATGACAATATTATATAATCACAACAACTGAGGATGATGTATCCAATTATTTGGTGGAATCTGATTTAAAATAATATCCATGTTTGGATAATGACATATTTCATTTTGGTTCCTCATACTTTTTTATATCTTCCATGTTTTAAAAAAAATTATAATTTTTTAATGCATTTTAAGATGAGATTTTTCAGTCAAAATCATTATCGTTGTCTCATTGAAACTAATATGTGTTAGGTATTCCCCATTATGAAACATAAATGTTCTATATTTGGTGACATTGTTATCATACATATGACTAAATTTGATATAATAATTGATAATGAATAAATATTAATATATGATGAAAATATTTTTTCTAAGGAGAAGGAAATGGTATTTCATTATGAAGATGTAGAATTATATATCATTATAATGAATACATTATCTCTGATTCAAGTCAATATCCAAACCTAGAAAAACATATAAATAATATTAGCGGATAAATATAATAAAAATGTTGATGGATAAGGTAACAATAAAATTTAGGATGATTAAGTTGTACATGAATACATTGATGTGTTTCATGAGGAATTTCCAAGCATCCACCAAAGTGTGAAGTTGACTATTTTGATTTTTAATCCTTAATGCAAGAAAAATATCAAGGAAACCTAATATAATGGAAACTATGGAATTAGGGGAGATAAGAAAAACTTGATTAGTTTTTTCGAAACTGATTGAATCACCATATAATTTCACCATGTGGATTCCACTTCCACATCGCTTAGAAATGATATGTATACTTGATTACAAGTATTGATTATATGGAAATAAATTCCATTATAATAATTAACAAATGACCTTGGACTTTTATTGATGACTTATTTGATCAAATTCATAGGGATAAATGATTTTCAATTATTTTTTTATATTCTTAGTATCATAAATTTGAGAGTAAAAAATTTATACATTCCAATGATATCATTCCGAATGAGGTATAGACATTATGATTTCATAATATTTCTATTTTCAGTGACTAATGTCCCACATTTTTAGAATCATAATAAATATATAATTAATTTAATGCCACGATGATTAGGTTTTTTATTCATTAATGATATCATGGTGTATTATAAAATCTATAATAACCATGAGAATAACTTGTGGATCAATTTTTAGAATCAAATAAGAAAAGTGTTTTATTTTAAATTTAGTATGTATGAATTTTATCTTAATGGTGTTTCATTTAATTGATATATTTTCACCATAGATGGAATCTCATCTGATCAAGAAATTATAAATGCAGTTAGAAAATGTCCTACATTGATGTGAAAAATTGTGGTATGTAGATTAATAGGTTTTGTAGGATACAAATAGAGATTCATATTGAATTTTTTGATTATCTAACCAATTAACCAAGCCAAATCATAAATGGTTTATGCTTATATGAAAAAATTAATGAGATGAATGTTTTGAATAATTGAAGATGAGATTTTTCAAGGATCCAATTTTGACCCTACTATCAAGAAATGATATATTTTTTATATATAGTAATGCATCAAAGAAAGGAAATGGTTATGTCCTTTTGGAAAATGATAATGTTATTGCATATTCATAAAGGTGTTTAAGAATAAATAATGAATATATCCTACTAAGGATATTGAGTAAGAAGTTGTAATCATTTCTTTGATGATAAATATAAATGATCTCTAAAATGAATGATTTGACATAAACATAAACTATAAGATCCTAATATAAATATTATCAAAAATAGAGCTTAGTATGAGGTAAATTAGATTATTTGAGACACTAATGGAACATTGTTTTTCCATTCACTACCACCTAGGGAAGGGTTTCATGGTAGATGATTCATTATGTATGATGATTCGTGATGTTTTAACCCAAATGATGATTGAGAAGGATCCTATGTTATTGGTCCAAGTAATGTAGGATTTGTGAATTATTAAGGATGGAAATCCATAATTTTATTTCTAAATGATATCCAAAAAATATTTATTAAAAAAGATAGGATGTTATAAATCTATTAATGAGAATACTCAAAAGAAAATTAAACTAAAAATCATAGTAAGTTAACATTCTTATTTTGTAATTATATTTTCCCTAAATTAGGAAATATATTATATGTTTCATCTATAAATTATCTAAAAAGGGTATTTTTGGATTACACTCATATATCAACATTCTATACACCCCTAGGTATCACCAAGATGTATAAGGATTTGAGGGACCTTTTTTCATTGGATGACATGAAGTGGTAAATTAAGGACTATGTATAATTATGTTTTATTTACTGTTTGGTCAAGGCTAAGAGACAACCTCCAAGAAAATTCATCAAATTTCTTTCTCCCCCTATTAATAAAATAATATTTAAATATATTTTTTCACTGTCCTACTAACTAATCAAAGATATAATGAATCAATATGATTTATTATTGATCATATAATAAATCTACATAGTTCCTCTCTATAAAAGAATATTTATATCTTTATATCCTCAGAATGACCGATATTTATGATTTTTAATAACATTATAGTGAACGTATTTTGATTTCTTCTTATGGACACATATTTACATATTTTCATCAAAGAATTCATCATGATGTTGTTAACACTAAGATTCATTTGTGAAAATATTACCTTCGTCAAAATGAATGATATTCGAGGACTATTAAAACATTATATAGAATGTTTCGGGCATGAACATGTGACTTTCAATGTATGTGGGATCATTATATACCATTGGAATATTATTCCTATCACGATAGCTTCCATTCAAGTATTTCAATGATTCCATTTGATTCATTATATAGAAAAATATTTCAAACTCTAACTTATTTGGATGAAGTTGGTGAAACAAAACATGTAGGGTAATAAAAAATTAAAGAAACAACAAAAAATATAATGATACTGTTGGAAAATATTAATGAATCCCTATAAAATTTCAATATATTTTTTGGTAAATGGTTCACGAAAGTTTATCAAGATTTCATTATGTGTTTTCAAAATAATTTAAATAAAAATGTGATTAAAAATATATTATTTTAATTTTTTTATAGATGAAATTATATTTCCTTCATGAAATGATTTTTAAATATATTTCAGAATTATTTTTTATCTAAGATGACATCTGTTTATGTTACTCTAGAAATTCTAGGAAATGAATCAAAGGTTACATAAATATTATTTCAATGGATGGTTATTGTTTAGAGTTAATTAGGTCTATGAAAATATATATATAATTTATGAGATTTATTCTTTTGATACCTATTTCTATTCATGCGATATATGATTATAAAACCCAATTTTTCACCTATTATATTCTTTTCAAACAAACATATTTTAAGGAGTTATTCCTTAATGAAATGATCATAAAGCCTATTTTTTCCAAAAGATATGATTATGATAAATTTTTATTAATCCCATTTCATTTCATAGGTAATGATAGGATGTTTATGAAACCAATCAGTTTTTATGGGACATGATATTTTGAATGTTTTATTATCCATTGGTATATGTATGAATGATATTTTTATTAGAATGATGGTAACTACATCTCCCTCCAATGCATTAGATATTGATTTATATATCATGAGAAAATTATGATAATCATGTTGATGGGAATGATATATATTGGATTATGGGGAATCCTGATCCCATACATGGAAAATACTACAATAGGGGATTGTGGCGTGTCTTAACCAGTAGGTGTAGTCACTAAGAATATTAATGATGGGGAAACCCAATTTGCTATGGGATTATGAGGAAACAAGATACACTCTAGTTATATGGGGAAACCTGGTCAATTACAAGTAAAAGGCTATGACTATGGATGAGGGTGTGTCTCACCAATTGGGCATAGTCCCCATAAAGTTCCCTTCTAATTTCTATCAATACTTCTGGACCAATGGGGAATGATATTTCTTGTTTATGGGCATTAAAAAAATTACATGTCTTATTTATATGTTATGATTTTATGAATTATGATCATGTTTCTCTAATGATTCATGTCTAATGAAAAAATAATATTTATTCCATTATTCATATTCATTATCATTGATATGAAGGTTATGTTCTTTTAATGTCATAATCATGTTGTCATACATTTATGTTCATGTTATGATTACATTTTTCCATTTTTTACCCTTATTAAGAATTCAAGATCATACATTTCATTTTTTTCCTATCCTTAGGTTATCATGAATGTATATTATGTAGAATTTCTAAGGGGTTAGATTTCTGTAGGATACATTGGAGATATATTAGTGAGTTAAAATATTTTGTTCCATGTTTTTAAAGGATCTAAAATACAATTTTCATTGGGATTTAGTTTTTGTATTTAATTAAGTATTAAAAAAAATTAATTTAATGTCTATAAAGGATAAAATATGTTTTTATAGTTCATATCAGAGTGAATATTTAGTTAAACATTTAATTTAGGAATATAAAACTTTAATGGGATCCCTTGGTATATTTCTATGGATATGTCTAGGTATGTCTCTATGGATAAGTATATGGATGAGTTAATATTTTTTTAAAATGTACTAGAATTTTGGAAAAGGATAGAGTATGTGATTTCATAGAAATACATCACTATCTAGATACTACAAGTGTCCATGGTTCTGGAATATATGAACTAATGATTGACAACAATGACCAGGTGAATCAAGCCTGACTCTAGCATTACTTAATACACAAAAACATGAATTAATGTTCACCTGGTTTGACACTGTTGGGGGATATTATTTGGGAATTGAAAAAATATTCACAAAACATTATAAATTATTTAAAAATATTATGGTTTTGAATAATCTAGGATAAACCTAAGGTGTCATAGATTAAGGAATGTTTAATAATTTAGACATCATATAAGTGGGTTTTGATGATTATTTGGTTGTTAAAAATGATAATTTTATCTTACTCAATGTATTATGGTTTAATTAAATGGTGGGAACCAAAAGGAACTTGTATAACATAAAATTTAACAAAAATTGTTTTGATGAAAAGTCAAATGCGATATTCACATGAGTTAAGGATGTTCTGATCAATCCTAGTTAGTTATCCTAGAACATGATCTAAAATGTGTACCTTAAACATCTATTAGAGTCTCCAATTAAGATAATGAATGATTTCACTGAGATTTAAAGTAATGGAGACCATGGTATACAGAATCATAAGTTACCGTTGTTTTCAGAATGTATAATGAATCCCCCAAATGAATGTCAATTTCCCTCAGAACATGTGTTGTGGTTTGTAATCAATATTTACAAATGGTTTCCAATGGATTTTATTGTAGAACTAGAAACACAAAACTGTTGTATATCCAAAGAGAACTATTTTATAATTGAAGGTGTTTGTTAGGTATTTTTACACATGATATTTAAGAACTCACATTGGTCGAGAGAATGGGAGGTCAAGATCATCACACCCTTTTGAGGGGAATTATTGACTACACTAGGAAACTCTTATATATTTAGGATAAGTTCATGAACTTAAATTAATTTACTAATCTTAATGTACATATTAATATAAAATTATAATAAATTATTAGTATGTGGGGAATTCAGAATAATCTATATATATTCATGGTTCATTATCAATGGAGACATATATATGTATTAGAAGTTCAACATTTATGGTGCACTGTTATATTCTACTTAGATATTCTTTAGTCATTTTTATGATGATTCTAGATTTTATGCCACTCAGAGGGTCACTCTGGTATTTGTGGTCATCTAGGTAGATGAATGTCACTCTAGAATTTATCATCATAAAAAGATACAGATGATTTATTGATGTTGGGATCAAACACATTGATGAGATTCCTACATATCTTCATGAAATGAATAATAACCCACATAGTTTAGTGCTTATTAATAGGACACATAATACTTTTTATGTTCATGTGATAAGGACCTAACCATACAACTTAGTGTCATGTGGAAAGGACATCTAGGAAGAAGGTACCTAGTCAATGCTTGGTGTGGGACTTATGTTGAATCAAACCATGTAACATGTAATGAACATGATATTACAAGTTTATTTATATCCTATTAGGATTATTGACCAGAAATAAAATGGTTGAATTATGGATATTGGGTTTGACCCATGTAAAGGATTCCTACATATAACAAATAAGATTGATTTCAAATCCCATATAGTTTGGTGAGTCTCACAGAGGAGTATGACCCTTTAATGGAAATAGGTTGGGGCTTACCCCTAAAGATAATTCCCTTTTAAAAGGGTATATGAGAGATGACTAAACTCATAACGGTTTATGAAATATTAATTTGGGGCGTACTACTAAAGGGAATTCTGGCATTTTGTAAATTATGGTTGATGTATAGAGGAGGAATTCTAGTGAGCTTAGGCTGTAGGTGAAGGTATACTACATATCACAGTTATGGTGGGAATCAGAGTTCTCATAGTTCATTCAATAAGTGTTATTTTGTCAATGATTTAATCATTACTATACTCTAAGACCATGTGATTCATGATCAGTTTGAGAAACAATAGGATGAAAATGATTCAAAAAACTACACATTTTTCATCCTTCAATGATGAAAGATAATGGGGCTACCACTGTAGAGGTTGGATATATGACACTTCACATTTTTCACATTACATTGGAAGATGTTCAATGGTAAGGAATTGATAAAGGTTATTTGTGTATAGGGAAGTGATAATATATCCTCATATATTAAAGGCTATGAACTTACACCTATATGGATTCCCTAAAATGGGTCCCTTCGTGAGAAGGGAGACTTTGCCTTTGTCCAAATGAAAAGAAGGTGTGAACTGTACCCTCCCTAATAGGGACCAAAGTCCTTGTATTTTGGGGACAAGAAGTGGTAGGCCTGATCTAAATTGTAATTCTCTAAAACTAGGAAATCTAAAACACTATTCTTGGGGTAATGTTCTATGTGACTGTATAAATAAAAACCTATAGACATCCCAATGTTCCTTACCCTATGGTGTGATAAATGTGGGAATCCTCTGACCATATAAATACAAATTCAAATTAAAGACATGATTATGTGACTTCCCCAAAGGTTTAGTAAATTAGGAGGTCTTGTTGGAGGATTAATCTTGGTTTATTTAACACAATAGTTCCATGGATAGAGAAACCCTACCATAGGTGGCTTAAAATATTCCATAAAAGACGCCTCCCATAGGTCCTTAGCATAGGTGGACCACCCAGGAATGCATTGTAGGTATTCCATGAATGTATTAGGAATAACTAAAGAAACTCTTAACATAGGGATGTTATGTTTTTGAAAGCTTGATATTACTTGGGAAATGGAATACTGGGGTAACAACACTTGGGTGAGGTTTTAATCTAGGCACCCTATGTTAGAACTGGTGTCTTTGGAAGAGTCCTTAATAGGACCTTCCATTGGTAAGAGGCCTTTAATATGTGGATTATTATGAGTCCCAAATCAGATGTTTTGTATATTAAACACTGAAAGGAATGTGATCATTCATACCCATTTTTTTATATTCTCTTTCATTTTATAAATATACTTGAGAAAAATAATGGGTCCTTGGAGAAGGTGATACATAATCTGAGCTTCAATAGATCTTCCAATTATTCATTTCTTGAAATGGGGACCCCAAGGTTAATATTTATAAAAAAATAGGGGATCTGATCTAAATATGTATTTGGTGTAGGTCCATAGTATAACTCTTCCTCATAGGGGTGAAAAAAATTACATTGTCATGTAGGTCCCTAGTGTAGGTCCTCAACTTATGGGGCTATGCATTGGGGTGCACAGACAGGGCCCCTGTAGATATTTTTATGCGAAGGATTGATGCGTATGTGGTATGTATAGGTGTACCACAAATGGGGGTGGTCTAACCACCTTGGTGAACATACTTCAGCATAACATGGGTGTTGCGGCCCTGCACCCCAACTCAATGATCAGTGTCGGTCTTCTCTCCCAGCCCTTCATGCTAGTGCCTTCAATATTGTCCCTAACCCCAATGAAAAAATGGATAGTCTCACATTGAACTATTCAAGCCTTGTTAATAATATTTTTTTGTGGCGGCACATGGAAAACCTATCTTCTCCTTATTAATCTATAAAGTTTCATTTTATAGAAACATAGAATTTTTTGTATAAGTGAGGTTGAAATCTTCATATCCATGGATAAGTTCATGGATCACATTTCATGGTGTCCACAAAATCTCCCAAATAGAATTATATTCACATGGAATTAAAATAATCTACTTCTAATGTAACCTTAGGTAATATTTATGCATTCAAATATAATTTCATTTTCATTGCAGCGACATATAGTTTTGAATGATGGTTTATTTTCTCCTAATACATGGGTCCTATAAAGCATAGTTTGACTATTTCTAGTGAAACATGGATAACCCATCATCCATTGTGTCTTTTTTATCATCCCCATAATTTTTTCCACATATTAATATGTAAGATACTTAGTAGAAGAGACTTATATTTTACATAGGTCACCATTTTTTGGTTTTGAGCATAACAAGATTTTTTCCTTTTAACTTTTAACTCTTCAATTTTTTCTAATCCTTACATATCATTGGACTAGCGAGCTGAGTCCTTGAATTTTGTCTAGGGTACCTTTTTGTGGGTTTTCATCATAGTGAGTACTATGTATTTCATTATTGGAAGTTTAAATTCACGAATTTTGGGATAATAAATCTAGTGTTGTAGGTTGAATAACATTGACTATCAAATTTGAAATTTGAAGCCAAATAAGGCTTTGTGACTAGGAATTCCCTGATATCATATATTTTAGATACATCCATGGAAAATACTGATTCATGATTTTTATGGTCACCAAATCTAAAATTTAAAATATAAGAATAAAGGATGATTCATCCAAGAACGAATTTACCGCTATTTTACAAACAAGTTATGGGTGATTTATTATACATGTACAACTAGGGAATGTACTGTGTAGCCAAACAATGGCATCTTTGGGCTGAAATTCACATAATATTGGAGAATTTTATATATGGAAAACTGGGGAATGTACTCAACTTTCAATTAATGGAGTTCATAAGAATTTTTACAATCTATTACTGATAGATAATGTTTGTAACGATTTGGATATCTCGATACTATATTGTGTGGATTTTATACAGAATGATGTTTGAGAATAAAAGGGGTCAGTTGTTCCAGTATATTCCATGAATGAGAAACCAAATATACAAAACAAAATTTGAATGAGGGTACATTATTTTGAGTAGTTTAAAGTTATCTATAAAGGAAATTATGTTTCACTATTTAATGTTGTTCAATAAGGACATTAGAAGATTTGATTTAGGGTCTCTAAAATTAACTGCATATTTGATGGATTTCTAATTCTTGGTAATTTGTCTGGAAACATTATACAATTTTCGTGTACTAAATTAGATAATTGTAAGTATTATTTGGGGATTTTTGAATCTGATTAATGACATGGGAAATGGGATAATGGGAATTAGAGGATGTCACTTCCAAGAATGAAGTTACCGCTATTTGAAAAACACATTATGGGGGATTTATTATTCGATGCTAGCTAGGAATTGTGTTGTACATTGAAACTATGGCATCATTATGTTGATATTTCCATTATGTAGGAGACATTTTGTAAGGTAAATTGGGTCATGTATTTCATTTTTAGATAAAGGTGCTCTGATGAATTATGAAATTCTATTTGATAATATTCGATGATTTTTTATAGATATTCAAAATTCCTCAACCAGAGAGTTTGGTTTTAAAGAGAAATTATTATGAATATACAATGGATATTTCAATTCATGATTTCCATATAATATGTTAAATAGGTTCTCTAAAATGTTTTAACCAATCATAGAAAGTATGGTTCCAATAGTTTTATGTTATATGACTAGAACCATAATATTATGGAAACAATAGAGGATTTGTGATTGAATGGACCATGGTAATTCCAATATTCTTTTAACATATAGTAATGGAAAATGTAAACAATGGTATTGGATAATTCTAGGTCAAGGAAATGAATATGAGACAAATACACAAAGGATGGATGCTTTAAATTTTGGTTTCCTTCATAAATTCATTGACGATTAAATGGATAGAAGAGGATTCTCCCATGAATGAATTTAATTCTATTTGAAAAACATATTATGGGGGTTTTATTATATAGGGCCATCTAGGGCATGTGTTTTAAATTCAAATATTGTAATCCATTGTCTTATAGGACCGTTTTGAAATAGAATTTTATGTAAAGACAACTAGGGACCATACTGTATAGTCTGGCAAAGGATCTCTCAGTTGTCTAATAATCATCTACCATTAATCGAAAAATGCTTTTGAAGATCTAAAATTATTTCATGATTAGGAGTAAGATGTGTGAATGGGATATTTTCCAATGCATAAAAGAATTGTTTGGACTAATATATTCAATTATTTTGGTGTCCCTTACATAGATATAACTAATATATATCAAAAAAATGCCTCTTATATCCTTGATGGGTTCACTGAGGAGAGGTCCCAAAATAAATATTCTATATAGATTTTGATCACATGCAAGAGATGGTTGATTTTAATTTTTCCCATAGCCATGAAGTTTTACATATTGTGTTAAGGACTCAAGAGTCTTGACATGAAATGCAAAAATGCAATGTGGATGAACCCAGGCAGAAGTTCCAACCATCACTACATATCTTATTTGGGAATGAATCAAGATGAGCATAGTTCTTAAAGATACAAGTTCATATTTAAAGTGAGAACTCATATTGGACATCCTTATTTAGAACTAAATAAATCAATAGAGAGTAGAGTCTTTTTTATGTTGTGAGGAAGTTGGGCCTAATATTGAAAATCTAGAAATCACTACGTATCTCACAAGGGTGAAAATCAATACACACACGGCTCTTTAATGAAGTTCCATCAAATTTATAATCATGTAGTGGGGACATATAGTGTTCCTTTTTTTATTTTATAACTAGGATCATTAATAAACACAATATAAAATTGGGATACCTTATTTATTTAAATAATCTTTTTACTCAATTCATATTCCCATGTAAGATATGATAGATGTGAGAAACAAGGGGTAGGAAATGTTTTTTCTACAACACAAATGTAATAAAAGTGAAAGATAGTTGTATGATGATTAAGTTGTGGTTGATCCAGTGTATAGGACCCAAGAATCATTATGTATCTTACTAGAGAAATAATCATGCCACACATAGTTCTTGAAATTGTTCAAAATATAAATAAAATTTTTATGTGGGGAAGTGAAATTTTTCTAAATCCCAGGTAGATGGTTGGGCCTAAAATTAGATGTCTAGGAGTCACTGTGTATCTCATTTAAAGAAGAATCAACTCACAAGTATTTATAGATATCTCTATGAAGATCTAAATCATGCATGGGGGAAAATAAGGGGTTTATCTATGTTTAAATCATGGATGTACAAAGGGTTGGAGATTCAGGAGGAACAACATATCTCATTGGGATAATAATCAATCCATAAATTTTTCATGAAATGTTCTTGTAGGTTTGATTCATACTTATTGGAAAAGGGGGATTTTATTTTATTTTTTGTTGGAACCGAGATAACAGATCTGGGATTCACTATATATATCATTATAACAAGTATAAAGCCATACATAGTTCTATCTAGGAAATTTGACATCATTCAAAAAGGATGTTATTAATATGACGTGAAAGAAACATTATGGCTGAGCCTAAGAATGAAATTCTGGGCATCACAAGATACCTCGTAAGGTTAATAATCGAGTCTGATGTGAGTTAGATAGGTTACATTATTATATATAATTCATACACAATACATAAATTGTATTAATGATTAATTGTGTCTATACCTATGATTGGATATCCAGGAATCACAATGTATATTTCTGATGAAATAATCATTCCGCACGTAGTTCATGAAGGTGATCCCTATGTATGTTTTATTTGTACACACAAGGGGTGAAGGAAATTTTTTCAACATTGAATATTGACCAAGAATTGGAGATCTGAGAGTCACTATATATCTCTCTAGGTCAAGAATAAATCAAAATGTAGTTCTTGATGATGGATCCACACACCAATTCAATGATTATGTTAGATACATGGTATTTAATTCATCTTAGAAGAATTGTTGGGCCCAAAAAATAGGATGGCATGAGAATCATTCCATATTTTCTAAAAGGTTTCCTTGTATAGAATTAACTCATATACATGGAAATGGAAAATTTTTCATTTTATGGTTGTTCTTGGTCCGATGATAGTTTATCTAGGTGTCTCTGTGTATCTCATTACAATGATAATCAGGTCCTACATAGTTCATGAAAAAGGGTTCCCGATGTGGATCTGATTCAATGAGAGATAAAAATGGGGTTCATGGGATACATGGGAGTGGAAATGATGTTAATAATACTTACGCATGAGATATTGTAATAATTTAAGTGACTAAAATAATTTTTTAGTGTCATTATCATTGGACATTAATTATCATCAAATGAAGGAGATGTTAACCCTATAGTTTAATGTCATGCAGTGAGGATAAATATTGCTATGCAGTTAAACATAATTAAACTTGGACGTATTCTTTATAATTAAACAATGTATTTCTTCAAGAACATTGCATTGTTTGGAGTTGTATGGAGTTCCCCATCCATTCATATTAAGGAATAAGATCCACTAAAGTAGACATTATGTATGGAGAAAGGTCCTTGCCACATTGGATTATGTTTTTTACAATTCATTCATGGTATCATTAGAGTCCTAAGGACCAAAACCCATTCTCCTTAAAGGAATGAATGCAGGTAGAATTTATTATTGAATAATCTTGTTATTCGGTTTTTATAGACTTCTTTCTGATGTAAGGTATGTGATATATTTTAATCAAATTTTTTCCAACTAATATTTTCACTTCTGAAACTACTCATATATGTATAAGTAATCAAAAAAATCAACATGGAGTGAAGGAAAATGAATTTAAATGGGAGAAATTCCTTCTATACCATATACCAATGAGTAAGGGTTGACTGCGTGGTAGTGTATTTAGTAGTCTTGTAAACCCTTTAGGGATGTAAGTGATTATTCATCCATGAAATGTTTTATTTATCTATAATTTTTTAGAGTATGTTGGACATGGTTTTGTTGAAAGAATCTATATATCCATTTTCCAAAAATTGATAGTGGGATGAATGGTTGGATTTGATGTTTTATTTTTGATATAACTTCCCTACCTCAACATAATTGAAATTGGTGTTTTTTCCATCAATATGGTTTGAGGGACACCAAACCTAGTGATTATATTAGTTTTGAAAAATTTGAAAATTATTTTTACCTCGCATTCATTAAGAGGAATTAATTCATCCAATTTAAAGAATAAATCAGAAGTAATAAGGATATACTTGATCTACTTGGATGTAACAAGATGATATGGTTCAAATACATTCATTCCCTATATAGAAAATTTAAAAGTGTACCTAGCTGTATATAGAAACTCCAGGGATTGATTAATGATGTTGGAATGAACATGAATGGGATGAAATTTCTTAGTCAAATATGTGCAATTCGATATCATTTAAGGGTAAAATTATCCATTTACTTATATTCTATTAGAAAGAATTTACATTGAATTTTGGGCACCACAAGATCCTATATATACTTTATTTAAGAGAGCCATGGTTTTCCCCATCAATGCATCTGAGGAGAATTCAATTTCATCCTCATCTCCAGGGGATCTTTTGGTGAATTTGGTCATTAGAAATTGTTAAATTAACAACCTTTCACCAAATATACTCTATTCAATCCCTATCTAGTAGAAGTACTCTATTTTGGAGATATTAATTGATGTATTTCATTCATCCCAAGGTAGTACCAAATGGTTTGGGAATAAGCCTGATTTCACTATTTCCCTCTATTATTATTTGAATAAAATGTGAAACTGCACAATAATGAGAAATATTGAGGATTTTATCATTCCATTTTGGATCCTCTAGGGATGAAGCTGCATTTTCCAGTGCATCAACTTTATTATTTTATAATTGCGGGACATAATACAAAGATGGCCCGTAAGGAAAATCTACCATATGCCATCAAACATAATCACATAGGGAGATTAGTTCTTCTCTTCTGATGGAATAACCCACATTGATATATTTTATTACCAATTTTGATTCACCCTTCATTTTTTGATGAATCCTTTTTATTTGGAGTATAATTCTAGTCCTACATTGTGATCCTAATATTATTCTTCATTATTGGTACCATCTTATAATAACATGAATAAATATAGTAAAAATTTCTTTTTTTTAGATAAGTACAATTCCTAAAGAAACATTATTGTGTTTAGGATCTTCCATTCAATTTCCTATTGGAATTTTGGAAGCACCTTCAAAATACATCTCCCATGTTCGGGGGTCATCATGAATATAGATGAATTCATTATCAGGTAGATTAGAATTAAATAATGTTATTTCTATAGACAAGTGTTCTATAAGGAATTCAGCTGTGACTTATCCATTCACTACTATATCAGGAAAAAAAATATATGTCAAACTACCACATAATAACTACTCTATGTTCTATATTTCCATTCAAACTAATAATACTGAAGAGAAATTTTATCAGGTTATAGCGAGATACAATGTGGTTGCCCTGATTCTATTGGTATTACATCATCTTTAGAACTAAAAAGTTTAAATATAGGTAGCTCTTCTCGATATCTTAATATTGAGTCTCTGAGTTTATCATGGTTTGACTGAGATAGTAATGGATACTTTCATTCTAATCAACATTCATTTCTATTAGAAAGAACCTAGTGGTCACTCTAAGGATGTTACATAAATATTGGGAAGTTTTCCTTCAATAGGTGAAATCAACGGTAGTGGAATCAATAGTTATTTCTTGAGGGAATCAAATATGTCATGGAAGTCATTGGTCCATTTATATGTGACCCCTCCTTTATCAATTTGGAGAGTAGATAAAACATTCTTGAAAGATTATCTATGAATCACCAGATGTAGTCCACGTGACATTGATGTCCTCTCAAATAATTCAAGTCTTGAGGAGGTAAAATTCTACTGTTATCTTTAGTCTACCCATGATCACCATAGATTCCTCGATGGAGTACAAAAAAATTGAGATGTCTTCATGGGAATACCCAGAAGGCACATTTCAAGGTGTTTATTATTATATTATTCTTTATATGTATCCAAAATATGGTCTCCATTTCAATTAGGGGATCAGAAAATAGCATGTATTTGACAACCAATACATCAACATAAAATTTATCAAATTGACCCAAGAAGGGATTGATGATTTGGTGCATCTCAAATTGGTATGTCACACTAGCATTCTTCAAGACAATGGAAAATACCTAATATAAAAATACACCATTAGAGAATCAGAAGGATATAGATTCTACATATTGTAGGTCCATACCGATTTGGTTATACCAAGAATATCCATCCGTAAAGGAGAGTTATTGGTATCCATTTGTTGACTCAATTAGGAGTATTGTGATAGGAACCGAGTAGTCATATTTTGGACAATGCTAGTTGAGATCACTAAAATCAATGAAAACTATGATTTTCCTATTCGTTTCTACCAGAACAATATTGAAAAACCAAATTAGACATTTCACCTCTAAGATTAAATCAGTATTTATAAGATTGTGGACTTCATCATCAATTTTGGAGGTGTGAGTCGAGTGCCTTATTCATGATGCCTACTTATATCTCTGATTCTCTTCTTGAAAACTGAAATGATTTGTTGTCACATATGAATCAATTCCTACAATTTCTGTTTAAATATAGGGAAACACATCCATGTGCTGCATTAAAAAATAATTATACACCTCTTGATCTTTTTTACTCCTGGCCTCACTAATCAAAGTGGTGTGTAGATTTGTTTCTTGTGCCCATATTTATTTCTCTGATTTCATCTACAGTGGTTCAGATGCCTTTCTAAAATGCTAGAGTGGTGTCATTTAGTTATTAAACTTCATCTTATTCTTCATCATGTTTTATATCTTCTACCTCTTCTAGAAGGGTAGGTGATAGAGTAATACTTTTAATTATATGGGAAGGGTTTGTATTTAGAAATCCTAAAGAATAGGCAATCACATTTAGCCCAATTGATGATTAAGGGTCCTTAAGAATGTTTTGAAGGAATGATGATGGGATGAGAATAAACATCACATCATTTTCCACGATTGTGATAATTTCTTCTAACCTAGATGATGAATCAGAGGCTTGCAGATGTTTGTTGGATATAATTAAGACAACTGTATTTTGGATTTCATCAATCCTTGGTGAGTATTTTTTCCCTGTGTTACCGGGTTCAGTTACCTAAATTGAAATTATGAAAACCACTGATGGTGTTATTGGATTTGGGACAACCCAATCAATTTTATTAATGGGAAACATGTAATCTACACTAAGATGATTGAATGTGAGAGACGAAATTTCTCCTAAACCATTCTATTCATTGATTCTAGTAACAGAATTCATCATGGGTTGTTTTCACTTTGTGTGATAGAATTAAAAATCAATGTACTAAGATTCACAAGTTTTGAATGGGGTCTTACAACCATGCAATTTTTCATTTTGAGAATTTAAAGAATATTTGAGACATTTTTTGTTAAATAAGGGAATTTATAATCACTTATATAACCATGGTCTCCCCAAAATAATATTGAAACCATTGTTGTTCCGGAAAACCATTAACTCTAAATCAGACATGTGATCCCCAATATTTGTTTAGAGCGTAATCTCGAAAATTATTTCATTGTCATTATGATCATAACCATGTAAAATAAAAGTGGATTGAGATATGTGGGATTTTTTGCGGACCAATTGGTGAAGTGTTTGAATGGGAATGAGGATGAATCTCATGACTTTACCTATGAATGGTCTTCAAATATCAATATCATTGATCTTACCAGATAGATACAAGGGTTTTATGTTTCCTTGTATGACGAAATTCACATCCTTGTCAAGGATAGATATGACTGCATATAATTATTTTTGGTAATTCTCTATATGATTATATTATGCAGAAGTGACCTTAGTTTCAAACACTTGAGGGCATGAAAAAGCTTCAATAAGTTCTTATTGGGGATTTGTAGAAAACCGTGACTGATAACATTTCTGATATGTGGGATAGTTTCTTTTACACATCATACTTTTGATCTAGTGGTCTTATTTTTCTTGTATAGAGGTGTTGTTTTTCCGGTACCTTGGAAGATGATTCCCCTAATGTGGATGGACCATTAGTTTGTTCTAAAAGATATAAATACTTTTCCTCTTAGTGTAATAGGATAGATAAGTCTACCCAATCACAGATAAGGTGGTGGTATAACATCTAATCGATCCTCAGAAATGATCATGTTAGATCAGATGCTTTCATGTGTGGTAGAATTCTATTGTTCTTGATGAACCCATAGGAGGGATATCACATGTTCTTTTGCTACATAAATAGTTTGATCAGGGGTGTGGTTGGAGTAGTGGCTTCTAAAATACCCACATCTTCTTATATATCATCAAACATAGTATCTATTTCCCTTAGTTAACTAATAAAGTGTTGGAAAATATGATTTATAATTAGATTAATCATTTTCAAAGAGATTCGTTAAATGAACAATATTAACATAGCTAAAGAGAAACTCCTTAACTAATGATGATTCTTCATTGGGTTTGATTCTTGTTTTGTCATTTGGAAGGGTGGTTCCCAGTCTTTTTTGATGATTAGAATGAAATCTTCTGAGCAATATGACATTATAGAATTGAAACAAACTCATCTTATTATATTTTCTCATTATTTTTTCAGACATGATACTTATTTATAGATTGGCCTTCCAAAGACTGAGTTGTTGATGAAGATGACATTGATATAATAAAAGATATATAAGACATAGTATGTGGTTTCAATTGTGTTCATATAAAGAAATGTGTTTGTTTTTTTGTTTTCCTGACCATATAATCATTGAATTAATGAGAATTCTTACTTTTGAATTTATGTACTCCATCTTACTCATATGGGTCGGAAGAAGTAACATATGCTACCTGGGCTAGTGAATTTTTTATATTCACTTTCATGGAGTCCACCATCTTTTGTAGTATTTACATTAGAAACAAATTCTCTTGGATAGGGTGACCCAACATTTTATGTATCGGAAAATAGTTTGGTTGGTCCTCATCTCCTTTTTAAATGTCTCACTGGTCTTGGAAACTGAATTAAGTAGTTTACCAATGAAAAAATGAAGTAGTAGGGGACTTGGCCATTACAAAAGGAAGAGGCCTTGTATTTCAACTCCACAAACCATCTTATCCTTTGATATATTTGATCACCTTGATGAGGCATCCAATTATGATGATGCTCAGGAGGTGGATCCCTATGATATGATGAGGGAATTGAAGTTGGAGTGGGTATAGGGGCCTTATTAAGTGTTACTTTAGCAGCATCTGATTTTCCTTATCATCTACCCCAAAGAGAAGGGATTACTCAGGATTTATATTTCATTATTGTTATGGAGTTTTACACATTTTGAGAAATCCAGGCAAGATCTTAAAACACTCCTATGTATTTTAAAATTATTAAAGTTGTGCACAACACATCAAAAATATTTGTAACAAAAATGGGAAACAATTCTTCATGACAGTGTAGTATATTCAATGAGAATGTCAATCCATTGCATCAAGAAATGAAATTTGATTCTCTTTTATTCTCCATTCACATATTGTTTGTGAGATCAAGGACTATTTTCTTCTATAATATTGAGCATAATAGTAAAAGGAAATTCGGACGGAGAACTACCCATCTAGTTATCGACCAAGATTCCATGCTAATGTTCCATACAATGGCTGGCACCTAAAATAATTATATGAAGAAACTGAGTTTCATTACATCATTTTTCTTACGATTACCCATAATAGGATCAAATCGGGAAATGAAATACATCAAGCGATGGTCCAAATCTTATGATCCATTAATGATAGGAAATGAGTTATTCCCAATATTTGGTGGAGGGTTCAGATCCCCCCATTAATGATAATCCTAATTTTTTTAGATTTATTGGTGGGTTTGCGTTCCATAGCTTCCAATCATGTTCTCAATGACATAATGGTGTTAAAATAATTTGAAGAATATTTGGATAAGTCATGACTGGAATAAATTCGGTGGATAGATTCTAAATAGGTGTGATGAATAGAAATACCACTAGTGGCACAACTACTTGTACCTTCTACTGGTAACCAATAGGGGTGGGCCTATAAAGAATTTATTTACCATAATCTAGTTGTTCTAGAAATGTAGGAGATTCATTATCTGCATTAGTAGTTTCCACAAACCCAATATGTTAAGGTGTTTCTACTAGAAGTGCATGGAGTGGATCTTCTTATGGGGAGTGTCTTGCTAGAATGAAATCTCAGAGTTACTCTATGATGAGTCTTATCAAATCCTTCATTCCCTCCACTTGAAAAGAAAATATTTCCTCAGGGGAAATGGATTTATCTTTACTGGTCAAAAGGTGATACATGGTCTGACTTTTACCTTCTCCTTTATTTGGTGCATTTTGAAGATATTGGAGTTGATTATTTGATGGGATACTAAAATTTTGGGTAAGAATCTGATTTAGGGTATGCACAGCACCTCCATTTGATTTGGTTTGAACCGCATTATGAAAAATAAATTCATCCCTTAACTCACCAAAACTACCTTCATTTTCTAGAATATCTTAAATGATGGAATTGGTGACATTCACTATCGAATAATGTGTTGTTGGAATTTAGTCAGTGTCTTTATAAGATCGTCTTCTTCTTCACCCTCCATGGGACATCCTGTCATATTTTTTTATTCCTTAAGAATAGATTGATAGATAATAAATTGAAGGGAATTCTACGATAATTCAGTCATGTGTTAGTTTTATAGCTTCTACACTAATTAGGGAAAAACTATCTTCCACTATGCAGTATATTTTGAATGTGGAAAATATTATAGCCCTGTAAAATTTGTATTTAACTATTCATATTTATCAACCCTTTAGAATCAATTTTATGACTTTGGGGATTGGGTTAAAACCCCCCAGCCCAACAGGCTCAGGTGTCTCTTCAACTACTATGGAAGATATTATTGTAAATGATCTTCAAATTTTACAAATTCTAGTCCAAATATTGGATGGGTTCATTAACTATATCTCACATACATATACTAATTCTGATGATCATTGTGCTATTTCAAACATTTGAGTAATCTTATGGCTGAAATCCTCTAATAGGGAGGCCTACTCAATGTTCTCAGACACATAATGAAAAATTATCTCAATAGTTTTCTTTTATTAGACTTAACATTGGTTGAATCTGATCGATGTCTACACTTTTTTAGAACCCCATCAGACATGAATACAATTTTCATTATTTTCTCGGCCTTGGGAAAGATAATTTCATGAAACCACATTCAATGGGTTTTTCTAATTGGAGAGTGATGTGTAATTCAATGCTCCATGTGCACTCTATCTTCTAATGTGGACACCAGATGAGGAATCTGTGATGAGTCATTATAACAAAATTAATGCATTTTTTCTTTCATATTGATGGTATCCCTATTTATTCTCAATCATGGGATGTTGGAAAACCTGGAGATATGCCAGGTAAATTTGGTGATGAAAAACTTTTATTACCTAGACATGATTTTGATTTTAATCATATAACAATAATTTCACATTTAGATGATGAAGATTCTTCCATATGTTGATGTGGATATCATGAATATAACTATTTTCTAACATTTTTGCAATGATTTATTAAGAGATGTCCATATGATAGAACATGACTGGAATTCCACCAACCACAAGTTGTTTCCTCATGTTCAACATATCCTCTTAATATTTTTCAAGAATTTTTTTCTAATTGATCAGAATTAATTTGGTTTCATCCTTCCCCATTATTAGAAATAGTATGATTGGTATATATTTCATATATTTAAATGGAATATAAATGACTTAAGAGTGGTTTGGATAATGATCGTCACCATAGGATATCTTCCATTTGAGATTGAATTTCATCTAACAGTGATAAGGCAACATAAATGACTACTGTTATATTTGAATGTTCCTCAAGATAAGGGAGCGTTCTCATCACTACACATTTAGTCAGAGAATTCCCTTGACAATTTGAATCACTACTGTGGAGATAAATATGGTAGTGAATTCCATCATGGGTAGGGTCATCATGGTGGATTACAACATAGTGTATACCGAAATTCTCAATGGTCTTCTAACCACAAAGAGGGTTTTTGTGGCACTCATCAAGGGACAGGATCCAAAAATAGTCAAAATTTTCATGAATGAAGACTTCAAGGGGAAGTATCCTATGAGTACCATTAGAGTTACTTCTATTACACCCATAATTTTGTAATGGGAGGTTTGGGAATTATGATATAACAGAAAAATGTATGAGGCCTTCTTGAAATCCAATATTGAGTAGAGACAAATCAAAATCCAGATCTTGATTTACCTATTGTGTCTGACAAGAATTTTATTTGGATTAACTCTTACAAGCGAAATGAGAAATTTTCCTGGAACAGTTGTTGTTGTGGGAAAGTGTATGTGAATGATTTTTACTGGCTATCAGAATATGATGATTATCCCCAATTGGTGTGGGTATATGTTTTTGATTCATTTTTTCGTAGGATAAGGGGGAGTAAGCCTCATAACCATCCTAGAAGAGAACAAATGTGTGAATCTTCACTGAGGATACATATTGATGAGATACCCGGTTTGTGGCGATAGAGTTATGCTTCTAACCCGTAGGTACATCTGCTTCTGCCATGATGATTCCCTGACAATTCTTTAGGATATGGGCAGGAATTTGTTTCTACCCTTTTACCATTTCTATGGTGTTATTAGTGACTTGAATTGCATGAATGTAAAAATATGTCCGTTATATATATGTATTATGTTTATGTACCTTCTCCTTCCCCTTTTTCTTATTAGTAGATACTTGTCGAAATCTTTTTCCGGAAGAGAGATCAGTCTGCCCTCTTCTTGTGGTCAGATATTTTTGTCTGACTTCTCAAGATTCTATCAAATGAGGCTACTAATAAACATGATGAGTGAAGAAAAGTTTATGATATTGATAGTTGGATGACTCTGAATTTGGTTAATGAGCATCCATGAACGTTTTGGGAAAATTCTTATAGAAGACATGATGATAGTAACAATTTTATGTTCCTACTCATGGTACACCACTGGATTTTAATGGAGGGACTGGTTGGGAACCTCTAAAAAAGCCTACAGTCCAAAAAAATAAAGGTAGATTTTGGTATGTTCCTACTCGTTACATGACACAAAATTTGGTTAGTGTAATTCTATGGAGGGGGGAATTTTAGAACACTAATCCATGTTATCTGGTTGTTTTCCCCATTAGGCCATATTTTGTGCCTGGGTCTTAGGGACCAGGTCCAAAATGTTGTAGGTGAAACCCTCATCTGGTTGAGGTTTTACAACCACACGGTGTTCGCAGTAGCGATTATGGAATAGATATCCGAGGAAGGACCCTTGTTGCTTCTAGAAAAGGAAGTAGGTAGACTCTTCATCAAAATACCTATAATATTGGATAGATTGGATATTGATTTTTGAGGAAAATATCTTCAATTTTTTGAAGCCAGTGGATAGAACCATCTACTTCTGGACCACTGGTCATCATTGACTGGATGACCGGGTGTTATACTATATTAGGAGACCCTATTGAGAAGTATACAAAGATGGGATGGTACAATGTTTATGGTTCTCTCATACAAGTATGTTAGACACCCAATGTTGAATATGCTGATTTTGTGATGGCATGCTTCGAGAAGATGTGGATCCATCTTGAGAAGCAGGAAGGGAGTTCATTTGTGAAAATCAGAAGGAATCCATTTATAATGATGGGAGTTATCAGATGTAAGTTATTAACTATATGAAATTTTTAATCAATGAAATATGGTAATATAGAACCTTTTGGATGAGCACATTCATGATTTATTACCTGGTCTAGCCCCCCTAACAATTGATAATGTCATGATAGATGGGTAACATAGTCATCTTGGTTAAGGATTCACATCGAGTTCATCATTTTTTTATTCCTCCTGGAACACTTTTTATGGTTAAGAATGACTATTTATGAAATCTTTTCTACAGATTTTTTTATATAACTGAAAACACCATATATTTCTGTATCCATTGGGACCTTCTTTCCAAAGTTAGGATCTTGTCAGGTATTTTGACACACAATGATTAAGAACTCACACTGGTAAAGACGGTGGATGGTCAGGATAATCACTCCCTTTTAAGGGGAATTATTATATACTCTAGGCCTCTCTTATATATTTGTGATATGTTCATGAATCATAATTATTTTAATAAGAGTAATGTAGGTTTATCTTGAATTTTACAATTAATTATTTGCATTTGTGGAATTCAGAATCATCCATATGTATTCAAGGATCTTCATCAATGGAGACATCAATATGTATTAGAGGTTCTCCATTGATGTCTTCCTTTTATATAGTAATTATATATTATTTACTCATTGCTATGTAAATTCTAGTTTTTAACACACTTATTAGGGCACTCTGATGTTTGTCTACATAAAGGTAGACTAATGTCACTCTTGAATTTATCATCATCCTGGGAGACACAATTTTTTTTTGATGTTTAGATCAAACCCATAGACAGGAAACCAATGTATCCTCATTTAAGAAATAAAAACACACATAGTTTTCTAAGGCTTAATGGGATACATCATACAACATATGGTTATGTTACGAGGACTTAACCATGTAGTTAATCATCATGTGGAAGAGACATATGGGTGGAAGGTTCCTAGTCAAATATTGGTGTGAGAATTATGTCGAAACAACTGAAGGAATGTGGAAGGAATATGAGATTCCACATTAAAGTAGACCCTGCTAGGAATATGGACCAGATAGAATGGTGTTGATTTGGATGTTTTGGGATTGAACCTCAAGGAGGATTCCAACATATTACATTTCGATGGGAATTAATCCAAATGTAGTTCAGTATGTCAGGAAAGGGAGTATGAGCCTTTGAGAAAGTAGGTTGGGGATTACCACTAAAGGGGATTCCATTGTAATTGGTTCCATGAGATATTTCATAACCCATTGAGATTTATGAATTCTTATTTTGGGGAATACTATTAAAGAGGGTTCCTGGATAAAATAAATTAATGTTGGACATCTGAGTTGGATGTCCATTCAGCTTGGGACCTTAGTGAAGGCTTCATATGTATCCCAATTACGGTTGGAATTAGAGTCCTCTTAGTTCATTCCTTAAAGTGTGTTGTATAGATATTTTAATCATTAAAAACTGATAAGACTTCATGATTCATTCATAGTGTGGAAAACAAGATGATGTGAAAGATTCCAAAAACTATACACCTTCATTACATACATACCTTGGACCATAATACAATGTAAAGTGAACCAGGATACATTATCTAAGCGAAGGCTTCTTATGTATCAATGTTATGGTGTGAATTATATTTCTTTTAGTTAATTCTTTTAGTTAGATTTAGTGGATGTTGTAATCATTACAGTACTCTAATCCCATGTCTGTCATGCTCAGTGTGAGAAAAAAAGAGGGGGTGAAAGATTAAAAACTCTATACACTTTCCTTTCATCCTAACCTAAGACCCTCATCTAATGTAAAGATAACAGAGGGATGTTCCATAGCTCTGACCTCTTTCTCTATAGTTCCATCCTTTTGTTTCCCTTGAAACACATGTTATGGTTATGAATCAATATTTCCAAACAGTTTCCAATAAATTTTTTATAGAACTGAAAAACCCAACTTTTTTTATCCAAATGTACCTGAAATCCAAAGGTAGGTGCTCATTATGGATTTTTACCCATAATGTTGAAGAACTCACACAAGTATAGAGGATGAGATGTTGAGGTCATGGAATACATTTTAGTGGAATTATTTACAAATCTAAGACTCTCTTATATATTTAATATTAGTTCGTGAATCCTCATTAATTTACCAATCGAAATATATGTTTCCCTTGAAAATTTGAATCAATTTTTAGAATGTTTAGAATTAAAAATCATCAATTTTTATTCTATTTTCTTCATCAATTGATAAATTTGTAGGTATTCATGGTTCTCCATTGATGGTATCCTCTTATATACTACATATAGATTATATAGTCGTTATTTTGGCAACACTGGTTTTTAAGAATATTAGTGGGGAACACTTGAGTTTGGGTTCATCAACATAGATGAATGTAATTCGAGAATTTATCACCATATAGGGATACAGTTGTTGTTTTTTTGGGATTGGACCCCTATATGGGATACCTATGTATCCTTGTGAAAAGAATCTGATCCTACGTAGATTGGTGCTGCTTAAAGGGACACATAATACCTTTTAAGGTAATTTGATGAGAAACAAACCATATAGTTTAACATCATGTGACAATGACATCTTGGATGAAGGATCCTAGACAAATCATGGAATGAGAATTTTGTTTAAACAACCTAATGAACATGGAAGGTATATGACATTCCAAGTTGAATTAGACCCTCCTGGAAATATGGACAAGAGAGAAGACAGATGATTTGTTGTTTTTAGGATTAAAACTCAGGGAGGTTCCCTACATATCATATTTGTATAGGAATCAAAGCCCACATAGTTTGATAAGTCTCATAGGGGATTATGGAACTTTGAGAGAAAATGGATTGGGCTTACCACTAAATATGATGACCTTGTAATAAGGTCTGTGAGAGATGGGATTACACAAGGATGGCCTCCTTAAAATGGGTATTGTAGTTGGTAGGGAGACATTTCCTTTGTCAAAAAGAAAAAAAGGTGTAAACCTTAACCTCCCTACCAGGTACTGGATGCTCTGGATCACATAGATAAGAACGGATCACATAGGTCCTAGGTGTAGGAGGTCGGTGTAGGTATGCTGTGAAGGCATGCTACCCAAGTCCTGGAGGGAATTGAAAAAGTCTTAACATAGATAGAATAAGTATGTGAATTATTGATATGCCTTGGGTAAGGGAATATTAGGGAAACAACACTTTGGTGAGGATTTAACCCAGGCACCCTGGGTCACAACTGGTGTCTTTGGGAGGGTCTCTCATAGTTCCTTTCTCAGGGAAGGGGCCTTGAGTATGATGATTATTATGAGTCTAAAATATGTTATTTTTTATCATAAACTCTAAAAGGACCTTGATCGTGATTATCCATCTTAATTATCTATTATCTTAAATTTTGGGTGGCTACCAGAACAAAATTTGGTTCTCTTAGGTGATGATTTTTCACAATGAGGGGTTTAAAAGTATTCCCAATTTTTCAGTTGATAAAATTGGGAGCCCAAAGGTTATATTAATTGGAAAATAATGTACTTGGTAAATGGGAGTTGTATGCGTTGGTTATTAGTGTAGGTCCATATGGTATCTCTTATGTGAAAGGGTGCAAAAAAATTACACCATCATGTAGGTCCCCATCATAAGCCCCCAGTGTAGGTCCTCGACATTGGGGGATGTGCATTGGGTTGCATGGGCAGTACCTGTGCTGATATTAATTTGCGCATGTGTGCTGGGAAGGTGGTATGCGTTGGTGTACTATGTAATGGGGGTTGGTCAAACCATATTGGTGAAAATGCTTCTTCATAATGGGGGCATTCAGCCACACCCCTTCTCAAGATCAATGATAGGATTTGGTCCTAACCCATTGGGTAAATGCATTTACGACTGTCATAAACACCCATGAAAATATAAAGAGTTGCACCATGAAATTTCTATGCCTACTCAATGACCTTGAAGTGCGTCGAACATGAAATACCAATATACTTCTTCCTCCCCTAGAATGATGTTTTCTACTGAAACATAGTTTTTTTATATGTGAGGTTCACATCTTCATATAAATGTGAAATTTCATTGATCACATTTCGTGGTTTATATAATGTCCTAGAAGAACAAGATTTGATTTATTCTCTAAAATAAGGAAATAATGCAAGTAACTATAATGGAAAAATAAAGGGTTTGGTTAATAAAAGGGATGAGAATATTTTACTCCCTAATAATTCATCAAAGGATAACTTTTTTACGTGTAATGTTAATGGTCATTATGAAAATTGATAATAATATATAAATATCCTGATGATAATCCAAAATGTGAAATAAGAAATGGGTATACTGCTAATGATGATGAAACTATATATTAAGTGTAGATGGAAATAGGTATTAAGTAATATGATGAGGATTCCTTTTTATGTATCATGGATGATGTAGAATAATTCATGTTTTTATATATTTGGATTCATGAAATATTTTTTATGAATGGTTAAATATTCAAGGATTGTCTAGTTTATATCTTTCTTGAAGGATTTACATGATTATGTTGAATGTTTTTAATAGACTGGAAATGTGATAAAATGAAAATGTGATATTTTTACAAAGGGAATATAAACATTAATATATTTCATTTGTAAAGATATATTTCATTTGGATAAATATTTTTTTGGTATGAATATGTAAATTGGATTTTTATGATTACCTTTGAACTATTTAAGAATGTTTTACAGGTGGTTTATGTTATAATTGTGGATGTTTACAACATTTTTGGGTTTAAGGTGTATGTCCAATATAAATTTGAATAAAGAATCATAAATTTTTTCTAGAATTATTTATGGTAAGTAATTTTATTAACACATTTCAAGAGATCATTAGATGAGGTTATTCACATGTTTGGAATGTGGCAACCAAGAGATTGATTTTGATGCATAGGTTGGGGGGTAATTTGAACCCAATTACATGATATTATTTCAAAAGTTTTTGATTTAAATCAATTTTTCATGTAATAAGTGTAGCTAATTTGGTAGTTTTTAATTTAAAAAATGGAAATATTTTGTCAGATTAATGTATTATCTCACCACATGAAGACTTATACAGAATGGATAACCTCTTTGAACCACTTTGTGTATATGGTAACTGAAGACAGATGGGGTGGATTATCATTGATCTCGTGATTTGTTTGTGCTTGTAGGATGTAAAAATTACCTTCCATTTTATTGATAGAGATGAACTATAATTTTTTTACATGAAAACAGGGTGTTATTGTACTTAATAATGTAACTGAAACCAGGTATGTATATCTTATGGTAAAAAATATTCATCTTTAGTAAAATGGTCTTTAAAAAAATATTTCCCTGTTATCATAATTTTTAATAATATCAATGAACTCATTAATGATTCTTCACATTGGGATTTTGTGATTTTTGGATTTATCTAGATCACCAAATTTCTTTTAATCCATTATCATTATAAATATCCATGATTATTTAGTAATTTCATCCATGTCCAATCATCTCTTCCCACCAATGTTCTTTTATGTGGAAACCGAGTTATTATTTAATTTTGGTTAACATCATGTTTCCAACATTCCATTTTTAAAGGACAGTTTAATATTCATTATTAAAATGTGGTAATTTATGAAAAATAGTTTCAAGTATTTATCATGTTACATACAAGATGAATTAATTGGGAGAAATTCATTTTAAGGTGTGCAGAATTTAACACACTTGAATTTTGAGAATTTTTTATTCCAATTAATTTAATAAAATTGGTATTTTTATTTCACGAAACATTGAATATTTTTTATATATATTAAATAACTACTATGAATTTCATACACTACCCCAATACAAATATTAATATATGTGACATGCAACAACGACATGTCTTGTGTTACATGAAACATCAAGTTTCTACAAAACATCATTTTATTGATATGATTATTTATACAGGGACAATAATAACATTGAAATAAAATATACTAATAAGAATAATAATTACTAATTATTAAATATTATTTATAATAATTTAATATTTATTAATCACATAGATAATTAGACATACAATTGTTTTAGTAAAGTCATTATATATTTTAAAATATTAGATTTTAAAAGAAATATTTTTATTTAATTATTTGAATAATAATAAATTAATTTTAGACAATTGTTGATGTCAAATTTCAGAAAATAAAACAAAAATTTTGAAATCATAATTCCAAAAAAATCATCAGATGATGATTTGGTTTTTTTCTAAGAAATATCTTTTTTGGATGAATAGTATAAACATACTATAGTTCAATTACAAAATGATTTGAAATTAATTTTATTTTTATATCTAAATTATATTTTATGTTGGTTATAATGTAAAATAATCAATTATTCATATATTAATCTAATATATATATTTTGAATCATATTTATATTAAATTAAGGTATAAAAATTCAATGTTCTTTAGAACATTCTAACATTTATAACCTACTTTCTCGCCACATTTGCGATATTAACATTAAACGTAACATTTTCTCTTTTATGAATTGAATTTTTAAAAAAGTAAATAAATTGTTATAATCAGTATAGTATTTATTGGATAATAATATCAAATTAATTTCTAAAAAAATTAGAGAATGTAATTAAATTCAATTATAGTGATTAATGTAAAATTAAGAATAAAAATAATCTAATCCTCAAAATTTAGGGCCCAAATGACATTGAAACGTGTTACAACATCATTTTATGTCAATTGTTTTTTCACAAACCATTAATTTTTTAGTTTTTTCGGTTTTGTTGACTTATTGTATGTAAAAACATGGATACACCTAACATGTTTTCAAAAATGCCAAATGTGTCCCCTCCCTTCCACATAAAAGGCCACCACCACTCCACCTTCGTCACATATCTCAAACCACATATGTTTAGAAATAGTAAGAAAAATATAATTTACAACATCAATTGATTCATTTTTGAATCCTCCCTTTCGGAAAAAATGCAACCAAGGGATTCCTTTGGTGCGAACCAAATGGAGTTACTCAAAGAAGATGTAACATCATACCTCGTGATCTTTTCCTTTATTTTCTTTCTACACAAACTAAATAATAATTATTAAATTATAATATAATTACACTAATATCCTAATTATACTTATAAGTTGTTACTATAACTATTCTAACTTCACATACATACACATCCATCAAATTGGTAATGTTCTTAGGACTCTTATGTACAGCGAACTACTGCCTCATGAAATGATAACGTTCATTTTACTATTACCACTAATAATGGTTCATAATTATGATGGGAAATATATTTTTATATTATTTATATGATATTTATGATGTATTTATACCTTTTAATTTTTTATATAAATCATTATTTCATGCATTCAATTATTTGAAAATACAATAATTTCATCTTGGGAAGTGTGGACTACCACCTCCTCAAAGCGATGTGATTTGTTCAAATACTATATGGAATGTATTAAGGATGATTTTTGTGAAATTATATTATATATACGACTTTATAATTATACTATAATTATATATATATATTTCTTTTACTATCTATCTTTCAATATGACAAAAAAACAAAAGAATCATTCATGTGTATGTACTACATATCATCTTCATGAACGGTATATTTCATTTCATATTTCAATACTATATAAATTAATATAAACATGTATATACAGAATATACATGATATTAATATTTTTTTTACACTCTGTAAATAATTATATAATTATGAGGACAAAAAATCTAACAAATTAAGACTCATGTGAAAAACAGAGTGGATATTACCCGCAATGAAACCTTAACATAGAATTGTTAATAAAATGCAACATAAAGTCATAATAAAACCATAAATGGTATTATATATTATTATAGGGTTTTATAAAATATTTATAATAAATTTATATTTACAATATAAGACGATTTTTGAATTATAAAGAGAGTCATGGAATAAAGTAAGAGGATTTCACATCTCACTTTTATAAATTCGTGAGATACATTCCATGTTCACCACTCATTTATTTTTTGTGGTGTATATTCTAACAATTCTTGTATTATATGTAAAATATAATTAAATTTATTGTAATTTAATTTTCCATTTTATTATATATCTTTCTTGGGTTTTATGTTCAAAATACTACAAAATTGATAAATTAGTTTTGCCCTAATTTTCATTTTTTTGAGACACATACCATGATATGCACCTATATTTTTCAATTAGGAGTATATATTGACTTTGACATGTTATATAATGAATCTAACTATTTTTAGGATATTTAAATCTTCATGTAATATTAATATTTTCATTTAATTATTATTCCCTATCACCAACATTGTAATAGTATATCAAAACAAGTTTACCATTTTTTTATATGGTTTTTTATTATGCATCCATTAATGAAATATTATGATCCATAACTCATGAAATTACATTAATTTTATTATCCTTTGTTTTTTATGATATCATGATGTATTGGTAGCATTTTTCAACTCATTGTTAGATAAGTGTATTAAGAATGTTCTTCTAATAATTTATGACATTACTTTTCTATTCTATCTTTTATATTTATCTATTCAAAACCATTTTTTATAAAAAAAATCAATTTATTTCAAGATTTCTTTATAAGATTTAAATTTATTTTTAGATAAATTATTTTCTTAATATTTTTAATATTTCATTATATTTATTCTATATTTTTCAAACTGATGGGTTCAAAATGTTTTAAATATGTATTTTTAATTTTTCAATATATATTCAAAAAAATGTTTCAAAAAAATTTCAAGATTTCATTGTATGTTTTCAAATAATATTAAAATAAATGGTATTCATAATTTTTTTAATATTTATTTATAAATTTTTAATTTATTTTAAAATAAATGGTTTTCCAAAAAAATTCAAGATTTATTTTTACGTTTTCAATGTATTTTCAATGAAATAGTTTTCAAAATGTTTTTGTTATTTATTTATATCTTTCAAATATATTCTCCATGAAAAGGTTTTTAAAATGTTTTCAAGATTTATTTTGATGTTTTGAGATTATTTTTAAACAAAATATGTTTCCAAAATTTTTCTGTTACAAAAAAAATCAATTAAAAAAGAATATTTTCCTCTAGAAATATTGTTGATTGATTTTTCAATATTATCTTCTTATAATTAAGAATACATTGATGTTACTCATGATTTTATTTTAAATTATTCAAATGATCAATTCATATTATTTACATGAATGGTATATGTTCTGATGGTATGATGTATAGGAAATCGTTTTATATTTTACATTTTATATTATTACGAAACTCACTTCTTCTCGTGGGTTATATCCGCAGGAAACCTAAATTTTTCAAAATTTATATTCTTATTAAATCCTTTTATTTTCAAGAGTCATTCATTAATGAAATGATTATGAAACCAGTATTTTTACATTGGTTATTATATGATTATTTTTTTATAAAACCTATTTCCTATCATGGGTTATGATATAATGTCTATGAAACCCCTCTTTTATTATGGGAAATTATATGAAGGATGTTTTGTTATCTTTTGACACATGAACAAATGATTTTATTATGATATAGGCGGGACTTGTGTATTCCCCACAATTCATTAGGTAATAAGTTATATCTCATTATATAATGATGGGACTCAAGTCGACGCAATTGATCATATATGGGAAGATGGTAAAACCCGATCCATTATAAAAAAAGGAATATGACTGGGGATGGTGGTGTTTCCCATCTAGTATGTATAGTCACCGTGAAGATGGAAGATGGGAAAACATGATCTTCTATGGGAATATGGGAAAACATGATCAACTATGGGAAAATGGGGAACCCGATCCTAAACAAGGAAATGATTATGACTTGTGATGGTGGGTTTCCCATCATGTTGGTGTGGTACCCGTGGTGTGACCTTATATGTTTAATAAAAGTGTCATGACAAATAGGTAATGATATTTCAGGGATATGTGTATACCACATTCCTATGTATTATTTTTATGTTTTGATTTCAGGACATATGAGCATGTTTCCATTTGGATTCATGTATTATGGAATTATAATATTTATTTCATAATTCATGTTTATAATTTTTTATATGAGGGGTATGATCTTTGAATGTTGTGCTTATATTATTCATCACTTTACATTTATGTTATACTCATGTATTTTCTTTATTTAACCCTATTGAGCAATCGAGCTCACCCCTTACATATAATTCCTCTACATTGTTTATAAAGAACGTATTTTTTAACTAAAAATACTAATTGGTGGTATTTGTGGGAAAAATTGTAAATATTTCACTAAGTTAGAATATTTTTGTTACAACTTTCCAATTCCACTAAACATACACGGTCTCTGGGAATATGTTTTTTTAATGTTTTAAGTATTCTAAACAATGATATATTTCATATAGATATTAATATGAGTTTTTTATAAAGAGTTATTAAAATACATGAGGGGAATATGTACGTAAAAATCTCTAGTAATCCATAAAGAGGCTAGCAATCTAGTTTTTTACTCCACCTATCCCATAATTCAGGGATCCAGCTCAAATCACTATTACATCCCATTATGTATTGTGATAATAGTTACATCCCTCAGGTGATATGAATGAAACCCTTCAATAATAGTAGTCAACATAGTCTTTAATTGTGAAAAACCTATATATTCTAATAATAATATCAAATCCTTTCGTATCGAGAGTAAATTGATTCTAAATGAAAAGGTAAAATTCCATCTCAAGTGGGAATTCTTTACACCTGTGTACACACATTCATCAAATCCACACTAAAGTATGATGAGTCATTTATCCATATATGTAATATATATCCTTTCACTAAATTATATAATATAATAATATATAAATCAATGTTAATAACCTCTACTATGTAATGAATACACAAAATTAGGGGATACTAAAATTATACATTGTACAATATAGTGTCATGCACTCTTCTCTACAGGTATTGGTTGTACTACATGTAATTAAGATGGACTATATCCATTAAATGAATCATTTCATCCAATAGTAGCTTCATTATGTAGACTATGTATATCATAAGTCTATCTTTATCATCAATAGATAGAACCTTATCATAAATTTTCTGTAATACTCCCGCTGCTCAATACAAGAATATATAATAATCCGGATCGTAAATAAATAGCTATTAAGGATCCTCTCCAACTATATATAGATAGTAAGACCTCAAAAAAATAAAAATATTCCTTATCTTGTTATATTATCAACACTCATATGGGTATATATTTCACACGAGTTTCATATTTCATGACATTTTTCACTGATGAAAAATCACATAACTATTAGTGCGAGTTATCTTACAACCACTCCCTCTATGAGTAGTTTCTATGTGCCACATCCTACCACTGTATAAACATCATCAATAACACCATGAGTTTTTTATAAATATTATGAAGAAAAAATTATTTAATATTTATAATTTTCATTACACACAATACATTATTTATCTTGTGTTATACATAACATTATGTTTTTCTTATGTTACAAGAAACACCGAGTAAAACTTGTGTTACACACAAAACAGAGATTGGATTTCACTAAATAAAATTGTTAGTATGTCTTGTGTTATATGATACATTGAGTAAGTATTTCATTACACACAAGACACTGTTCTCCTAGAATTACATGTATTAAAGATTTTATCTTTTGTTTCACATAATAATGTTTTAAAATGAAAAACGATATATTATCAAAATATTATTTTTTAAAAAGATAATTATAAATTAGATGTTCAAATTTAGATTATAAATAACATTAAATAAATTTTGAAAATTTATGGTTTTCACATGTATATAAAATAAATATTATAGTGAAAAATAAGTAAAATTGAAAATAAAAACCATTTCAAAATAAAGAAAATATTTTTATATAAAATATTTTTTTTGAAAATAATAATCTTTTAGCCCAATAAATTAAACAAAACAATTTTGGTGTATTTTTTTAATTAAATATATAGTATATATTTGATAAGATATTTAATATTAATCATATGCGTTTCTATAAATGTGAAAATAATAAATCAAATTTTGTTCTATAAAAAATTATTTAAAAAAATCAGTTTTATCACACTTTGAAATTTTTTTTTGAAAAATTATTGAAACCATTATAAAATTTATTTTAAATAAAAAAATAATTTTTTATTAATAATATAAAATAATGTTATGGTGATTTTTTGAGAATTATTTGAAAATATTTGTTTTTCAACGAATAATAAAAATGACTGAATTAAAATTAAAAAACCAACTTTTCATTTCTATTATTTATAAAGTTTTATAAAATTTTATATTTTATTCAATGTATAATGAGATCAATTATAAATATATTATTAAAATTCTTGTTACTTTAATCAATATCATGTCAAATTTTGATATATAAACCTGTAATGTTATGTAAAACTTCTCTTAAAAAGCGTACTTTCTTGTCTCATCTACAACTTTGATTTTAAATTAAAAATTTACACTTATGTGAAAAGAATTTGTAAAAATGGATTCTATATTAAAATATCAAATTAACATATATAATTTAAAATGGTAAACTAATTTTTTGAAAAAAAAAGTAATAGTAAATATCGTAAAAAAATTGATGCAGATGAGGTAAAATTGGATTTGTCTGTGGTCAATATAAGAAAATAAGGGTTAAAATAACTCGGAAATGTTTATAAACTATTTTATAGACATATTTAAACACTATAATGTATATTTCTAATGTATATTACATTTTTTATCAATATATCTTGAGAAAAACACAGGTTCATCATTTTCTTTTTGAAAACTTATATGTGTGCCACTCACCTCACTTTTAAATTGCCACCCCTCTCCTCTATTATTCACACCTTAATAAAAACATTTTTAATTTAAGAATAATTTCATAAATCAGCTCATAAATTCCATTATATAATCCTAGAATCCTTTTATTTATCCTCACAATATCTTTGGAAGGCTTTTGGTGCATTTCTAATGAAGATAACTAAAAAATAGGAAATGTTCATCAACGATCATTTATATTAATTTCATCGCCAAGATAATTAAATTATTATTATACCCTGATGTTATGATAACATATAAATCATATAACAAATTATTATTTTTTATGCTATGTACATTACCTATAACCATCTTGACATCCATGAAATTGGTTACGAAATAGTAATTTAGGTATACAGTGGACTACCACCTCATTAATAGATGTCATGCATTTTTACATTAAAACCTATCATGGTTGAGAAAATGATATAATTTATTTTAAATATTTGATATTTTGTATATTATAAATAATCTTGAATTATTATATCACACATAACTTCATTCATTCAAACTTGTGGGAATATGATAATGCCACTCATGTGTACCAAGGAGTATCTACTCAGAAAGTAATGTGATTCATTCACACTATACAAGGAAGAAATTAAGGATGGGTTAAATAAAGAAATGGAATATATATGACATGAAAACTATTATAAAATTCAAATAATCAATTTACCTTTCATTCACTCAATCTGATATAGTAAATGAACTTGTGTTCATTTTTATGTAAGACCTACCAAATCCTTGAATAATGTATTTCATTTTAAATCACTAAATTTTATGGAATACTATGAACACATAAAAATAAAATCATATGATATTTATATAATTTTAAAAAAATTTATGTTTAAAAATCGCTAAAAAATGTAACGGTATCGAAAATTACAAATCAAAACTATAGTAACTCGAATTTTGCATGAATTTTGTATCATTATAGTGTGGATTATTTTTGTGACCTAGTGATGATACATCATTTGATTAGGAGGACCCGTGAGACCAAAAAAATGTCTAATGTTATTAAAAATATTTAATGCACATGCATTGTGTTTTATTTAATATGTTGAATAAATCCACAAGGGGGTGGCTAATTATAAATTTGATTACACAATTGAGTTTATTATGTGAGTTTTACCAAAGGGATGAAATAACATTTATTGGTGCAATGTATTTTTAAAAAATTCATCATAGGAATAAAATATTTAAATAAAATATTTATTTTTATAGTTCATATAGTGACCTAGATTCGCCTTTATAAGAGTTCTTATGGAAAAAATTGAAGTGTTATGGGAATATCCCAAAAATTTTGAGAGTCAGTCAGAGAATCATTGGAGGAGGTTCTATAAGTGAATGAAAAAAAAATCAAAGATTGAAAAATTGTGTGAAAAAAATAAATGTATATTTCTAATGATAATGAAAAAATCCCTTCTTTAAAATAGATCGATCAAAAATGAGGTAGGATGTTTTTTTTAGATTTTTCCATTTTATTTATTTGTATAACAAACATGAATCAATGAATGAAAAAATTTGTTCAATGATCAGCTAAATTATAAAACGGATTTAACTAAGGGGACGTTATTATGGGATTTTTTATCTATTTTTTCCTCTTATTCTCTCATACTAGTGGAAAAAAATGGAGCCCAATGAAACATGGTCAATGTTAATTCCTCTTTTCATTCTTCATTTGTTCATCATGTGCACTTTTCTATGTTCACGGTTCAACCAAATTCTAAGGAATCAACTATTTCAGACCTGTTAATTGGCACAATGGTTCAATATTGCATATTTGGACTCTGTATGACCTGAGGATCACACAATGGTTGTTGTAGTGACTGAATTTGACTAGATTGGATACCACTTAGTTTGATCAGAGTATGGGATAGTGATTAGAATGAATGATAACCCATTACCATGTGATCCAAATGGAGAAATTATATATGTAAGTAATGTTGTGTATCAGACATCATAGAACAATGTTTTATGGTGTGATTCATAGTGGAATAAAGGGTTGAAGAAGCAAATGATGAAACAGCAGGGAAACATTCAATATCTGTTAAATAATGTGGTACTGGGTGTGTACTCCATTGGAACATGCTACGTGGGACTTCTATGAAGTATATATCGTTTTTGTGACAAAAATAAATCACATATGGTTTTTGAGTCTACATAGAGAAATTATGATTACCTTGGAGTGTTAAAAAAAATAGTAGGATTACATGGTCATGGACAATCCATGTACTCTAAAAAATCCAGGATATGCGTACACATGGAGTTGTTAACTTTTACATGGTTGTAATTACATGTTCAAAGACACACCATATACATTTACATGGAAATGGGAATGATCCCTAATACACAGGTAGGATCTGGTGCCGATGGGACACACATTGAACATTCAATACACACCATGTAATCATTCAATGTTGTTTTATAGACTATGTCCTTCTTAACATGTAAATTTTTTATTACGGTGTGTTCTCTATATCAATTCCCAAAGGGCGGGCATGATATCTCATCCTACAAAAGGGACAATGAACCCTTTAGCATTAATTATTGGATAGAGTTGTTGGAATCCTTCCATCATGGAAAATGTGAGATCTTCTATCATCATCTTTCCCTAGGTGGAGTTTTTTCCATCATCGTAACCAATACTAAGCGGATTTCAATCCCCCACATAAAAGTTTATTCTATAATTTGGTGTTGGTATACACCATGGATTTCAGTGTGATCTAAATCAATGTATCGTTTTCTTCACAATTCCAGAGTATACTTCTTATGGAATAACCCTATGAGTTGTACATCTCATAAGAACACCATCTATTCTATCATATTCCTAGACTATGGTCTCCTGGATGAGAGATCTGTGGAACCTTCTAGAGGGAATTCATGGCAATAATTTCGTGACATTGATAATGTGATTCATTATTATTTATATCATGATATTCTAGTCATATGTGGTGTAGAAATATACATGTGTAGAGATTAATTTTATTCTTTTTTTATATGCATAGTTATTTTGGGGTGTCATAATGGGTATTTTTTTACTCAACCATGCATGATAATTTCTCACATCTATCGTGTCTTATGTAGATGACTGACCTTTTGATGGATTCATAGAGAGAATATGAACATATAATTTTTAGTGACCTATATAGAAATAGGTTTGTTTCTAAAATTATCTTGGTGATATTCCCAATATTTACATTTAGGTTGGACTTGTTTAGAGACTCTTTGTGATGGGATTGTATTTGGATTTATTTACTATTTAATGCTTTCTATTGTACTCTAAATGCTTGGTTTAGATGTATGCATCCATGTTTTTTCAATTGTTTTACATTTCCTCATTGTATAGTATTGGATATTTGTGCGTGTGTGTAGGTAATTTATGTTAATTTCTCTCATGTTAGTTATATGGCTACTCAGCCAAATTGTTCTACCCCTACATTGTTAGAGGATGTCTTGGAGAGTCAATGAATGGGCCACAATTATAAAGTTCATGATGTATTAAAATTATTGTGATAAGTTAGTACTAGACACTGTTATATTGGTTAGGGGATATAGTGGTAAGTGTTTTGAGTTCAGTATTTAGGATAGGGACAACAATTTGGGTGCAGTGAGCAACATATCCATACACCAGGAATCCGATTAGCTTCCCTTTGACTCAACACATGAGGACACTAGTTAAAGAGAAAAAATGATAAAGACATCATAGAATAATGTGTTTTTATTTTCATATAATTCATTAGTTAGATATTGATATACTCATTTAACATGGTACATATTGACTATTTCAATATGCCTCTTAGATATATTCTATATAGGATCCAGCATTAGTATCATGAGGTAATCCCCTTAGTGATGAGTAATTCATACATGGGCATGATCTGGATGTATAACCTATAGGTGGATCTATATATATACCACTGAATATTGAGAAGAATATGGTTCACACAGTGCTAGTGGATGAGGTGTGAAGGATGAGAGAAAAGCATAATTTATGTGGTAGTGACCCATCAGGTTCATAGGTGATCCCGAACTGGTGATGGAAGACAACTAGAAAGAGGTGGTGATAAGAGTTTTTTCCCTTGTCTGTACAACATCATAATAGATTGTGGTTCTAGTAGTAATTTTTTTCTATGGATCTACAAGGTGATGTTTGGGTTATGTGACCCAAACATATGATGAGAAAAATATATAATTGATAGTGATTGAGTGCCTTTTAATTAGGGTGTTCTCTCCAGATAGGTTGAGGGATGTTTTCATCCCTCAATGTTCTGCGTCTCTAGTAAGGAAGCATGGTAGTGGCTCATTTTTTATCAAGGTTTACCAAATTCTCTTGGTACTCGATCGATATGGTTTATAATTAATTCTACCTGGATCATACAATTGTGTGAATGCATCCAAGAGACATACAATAATTCTTCATAACATGATTCATTACTACCTACAATGTGTTGTTAGAGAGAATATAGGTTTTTAATAGTTTCTAGGTTGAGTAGACATAGAAAATGGTTCCGGGTAGTGGGAACATAGGTGTAGAGACTTCGATAGTAGGGAGGAGACATCAGTTTGTAGGAACCTAGAAATGTGCGATGTTTTAGAAGGAGTTTATGGATAGAGGTTTTGTGGTTAATGTCTCAGAACATGGGTCTATTTATCCCAGAGATAGTTGTTTCTACTCATGTGATGGTAGGGGACATCTCTTGGGGTATTTTCCGACCTATCATATGACTGATAGGGAGATAGTGGATGGTCCCAAATGGTAGATTCAGTGGTAGAAAATGCTAGTGTTCAAAGAAAGCGATGAGTTAAATGAGTTGTAAAAGATGATGGAGGTGGTAGACACTTCAACTTGTTACCACCCCCACCCCCATGTGGACCATTCCAGTATATCAGAGATGGAGGACTAAGGAGAGTGTATCTTAGGGTAGTTGAGAATTATGACCTATATGATTAAAGGATGTCACTAGGTACGATATATGTATTTTTTACCATATATTTAATACATATAGGCACATGTTCTAGACATTTCATTATTAACACATATCTTGTTCATAACATAACTATTTTTAATGAACAAGAAAGCTCTTTCCTAGTTCTTAGAGAATACTAATGGGGATGACTAATTGATCACACACTTGTGGAAACAATCTGAACTTACACATGTATGTGAGAATTAAGGTTGGGATCTATTTATGTAATGATGAGACCTTATTATGTCATCATATTGATTGACTGATTATCTATAGTTCTGGTCCAAATTGACTATTTTTGGAGGAGGACATTGTATTTCCAAAACTATGGGACTAGTTCATCCATAATGGGTAAAAAGGAAAGCCATGAAATGATATATGTGATCATTTATATAAGGGTGAATCAAATTACTCACCAAATTTTCTAGCATGACCCTTGTTGGAGTAGATGTAATGAGTTTTTAGTTCCCTACAAGGGTTGAGGAATATGGGGATTTATTTCGTAAGGATGTTACATGATTACTATCCCACCGATAGATATACTTCTATAATGAACTAAACCCCATGAAGACCATAATTTTTATGTAAATATGTCACAATGATCCCTTTGAGATATGTGTATTGAGAGTGTAGATGGATGATTTGAAAAGTAAGGTCCTTTTTAGACCTAATGATTCTCCCTAGGAAGAACCAATAATTTCCTCTATGAAGGACGACGATATCTTAAGGTTCTATGGGGATTACAATCATCCTAACCATGTGGATATAGAAAATAAGTCTCCACTAATGAGGAAATATGATCTATTTTATTATATGAGATGGTCGTAATGGTTCTTGAATGTTGATAAGGATTTTACCTATTGTGAGTTCAAGACGACGATATAAAAAAATAGAATTCAGATATCTCTTTAGTTACTATGATTACATGATGATTCCATTTGGAAAGAACAATTCTATATCAGTGTTCATGGGACTCATGCAAATGATATTTTTTCCCATCATATAATGGTTTTTGGTAGTCCTCATAGATGATATTGTTTTGTACACGACATCTAAGGTGGATCATGTGAGATACATTAGTAGGTTTCTGGACATACTCTGAGAGCACTAGATTTACAAAAATCTCTTGATGATCCCATTATAGGTTCATGACGTAATATTTTTAGTAAATGTTTTATCGGCAAACAGTAAAGTAGTGGACACGAAAAATTTCTATGAATTTTTATATTTCATTCCACTAAAGAGAATGATAGAGGTTCACATCTTCTATAGGTTGATATTTAACTAATAGGGATTCATAATATATTTCTATGCGATATCAGGTACCATGATTTCGTTTACATGAAAGGGGAAACCTTTTATGTGAATTGAGAGGTGCGACCAGTTTTTTCAGGAGTTGAGGTTTATATTGATGAGTTCACCAATCATAAAATTTCTATATGAGGGTGTATATTTCATAGTATTATGTTGTGAATCTGAAATAGGTATTGGTTGGATTTTATGTAGAGGTATTTAGTGATTGCCTACAGTTAATGTTAGTTGATACCACATCAGTAAAACTACATGACCCATGATCTTTAGTTAGAAACCGTAGTTATTTCACTAATGATATGTCGACAATACCTAATAGAAGAGTAGTTTATCATCTATTATGAAAACATGATTACTAATTATATCTTCTCTCATGAGGATATTAACATGATACATTGCTGATGGATAATATCAATCTTGGGTTATGACTTTGACACTTTATACACTCCATGGAAGGGGAATGTGGTAATATATTTTATTATTATGAGTTATTGTATATGTTTCTGAATGATAAATCAATGATTCTAGCCTTTTGTAGATATATTTTGTTGGTGGATATTGTTTAATATACCTCTACCTGATGTTTTTTAGCCATCTTATTGTGAAAATAGACTTCGAGGTATAACTTGGTGATATTGACTATGACACTCCATATGTTTTGGTGTCTACTAGACATTCAATTAATGGTTTTATAATTATGGGGGCATGCCATTATTTTTTGGGCATACATGATAGAACAAGTGATGATAAATGATTAGGTTTATAGAGAGTTTTAAATCTCCCATTTGGTATTAAAAATGCGAATGGGAACGATGTACCCAAACATACAACATCTATTATCATGACGAGATATGATGAAGGGAGTTTCCTAATTTTTCTATTGATGGATTACTTTTCAAAAATTGAAGCCTGAGAACCAAGACTCGATGGATTTATCTAACAAAATTTCATGGCAGAGTTGAAGTGGGATGTGATATCCATGGACTTTGTGATGAAATTACCATGTATGTGTAAGAGAAACAATACAATATAGGTGATCATAGATTTACTCAACATGTCAGTATACTTCTTTGCTCACTAAGGGTGGTGTTCAAAATAGAGATCAGGATGCCAATACATGTTGAAGATAGACCGACACCATAGAGTTTTATCAATGATCATTTTCGGAACGCATGTATCATTCCACATCTTGGTTATAGAATATATTTCTATAATTTTTTGGGACTCATCCACATTTGCGTATAGAATTTCACCCCCAGTGATATGGATAGACTGAGAAATCCATTAAATTATTGGATAGAATATTGTAGGATTTTATATTAGTCATTGGACATAGTTGTAGGGACCATCTATCCATGATATATTTTTCATATCACAACAAACACCATTCCACAATTATTATATAACTATTTGATTTGTTGTATGGGTGACCATGTAGGTCCCCACATTGTTGTACCGACCTAGGATATTCCACAATTATGGGAAAAGAGTTCATGAAAGACACTAATAAGAAGTTTGATATCATCTAGGAGTAGATGATTATTATATAGAGGAATCATATGTCTTATGTCGACCAATAATGAAGGCCCTTAGATTTAGAAGAGGGAGACCATGAGTTCTAATGGGATTCAACATTATGTGGATCATAATATTTGGATTAGATACAAATTTATCTCTGATATACATTGGCACATTCAATATACTACCTAGTGTTGGTTAGGTGTTGTACTACTTGACATTACCAATTTAGTTAGACCATGTACCCAATTTAATCTATATGTCATATCTATGAAAGTATGAACATGATCCATTTGTTGTTATCGACTGGAGTGAGATGTACATCATGGATGAAGATAATTTTTTATTGTACCTAGTAATGATTTAGGATAAATAGTTGATGAGCATTTATTGTTGAGTGATTCCATAAGTACATGTCTGGTGGAACCATTAGAATCTACAAGAAAGCATTTTGGAGTGGGAGGATCATATTCATGCTTAGTACCAACATCACTTTGCATACAATTTTATTTTCGATTTTTTGGATGTAAATCCCCATGGTAGGGAGAATGTGGTGACTCGGATTTTACATGTTTTATTTTTTTGATATTGTATAGATTTTATCGAGTATAGACCATGAGATAGAATGTTATTTCAAGGCATATTGTGCCATGAATAAATGTTCAAAAAATAGTCATTATATTAAATTAATGTGTGTGTAGTTTTTTTTCAAAACATGGAATAAAATCTATATGTGTACTAGAAAAATAGATGTGGGAATCATTGAAATCATAATGTGGGTTTTACCATAGGTTTAGTATAAGCTTTGTCAGAGTAGGCCATTTATGAAAAAATCATTATGCTCATAAAGTGAAGAATATAATTTAATGATTTATTTAGTTTTGATCATTGATGTAGAGACATTGAATCTGCTATAAAAACTATGTCATGGAAAAAAAATTAGGGTTATTAGAATAACCCAACAATTTAGAGAGAGAGAGAGAGTTGGAGATCCATTGAAGGAGGTTCTTCGGAACATCGACGACAATATTGAAGAATGACGAAGGGTGTGAAATTGATTTATAAGATCTCACCAATGAAAATGATGTAGATTTATTCCCAATTATAAATCAATCCTTACAATGTTAGGATAAACTTTTATTATTATTTATTTTCCAATTTTTTAATTTTGTGATTAAAATGAGTCAACCAATGATAGGATTGATTTTCGGATAAGTGGTATTGTGTTATGGGTTTATATACATTTATTTTTAGGATATTTGATTTTTTCATCTTTTTTTATTATGGAAATGAATTGAGGATGAACGAAAACTACCGAAGATTGATCATATTTTCTATTTTTATGGATATCATCAATATTTCATCATATGTTCATCGCCAGAACTTTTTTTCGCCCACTAAATGACCAAATACTGATGAATAAATCATTTTCCACTTGATTCATGGTATAATAGTTTTATACATCAAATTTAACCTACTATGATGTATGGATCATTCGATGATGGTATTATAAAGTGAATTAGACTAGATTGGAGACCTATTGGTTTGCACATTTTGTGTGATAGTGAAGATGATGAATGATAAAAAATTATCATGTCATTCAGATGACCTAATTTTAGTGATCCGGGAAGGTGAGGGTTATCAAGGATATATCCATTCTTATAAGAGTGATTTATAGAGGATCTGGGGGTTGGAGGAGTATACAATAACATAAAAGAGAAACCCATGGGATCTATGAAATACCATAATACATGGATTCTATTTTTTAGGAACATGTAACATGGGGATACTATTTGGTTACTAGGAATTCCACAATAAAATTAAATATCACATGGTATGTGACTCTGTTATGAGGAATTTTACATGACTTGTAATCTCAATGTTTTACTTGGGGGGTACATAGATGCGACGATGAGTACACAGGCATGGAAATTTCATGTAATCTAACTCATATAGAGCTGGAATTCACATAAAGATATGTATACATTTATTTGTTCTTAATTACCCTTGTGTGGACATGTTTTTTTAATTTTACACGGACAAAATCATGGGTAATGATACATGAACTGGAACTAGTGCCAAAGGGACATGGTGTGTTCTACTAGTACATGTCTTGAACTACTTCAATGTTGTCCTGAATCCCTTTTCTACATCTTCATTGAAATGATTTGTTAAGGTGTGTTCCCAATATCCATTCTATGAGGGTTACTCTAGAATCATATACTTTATATAGAATAGTGATACCTTCAATATAATGTATTGGATAGAGTTAATTTAATCCTTTTTGAGGCATAAATTGAGATCCTCTATCATTGTCTTTACTTATATGGTGTTTTTAGTATTGTCATAACCAATACAACATGATCCCTAATCATATACATAGAGGATTATTCGATATTGGCTATTTTTTATACCCCATGTACTAGTGTTATATCATTATCTATGTATAATTTCATTTATAAATCCAGTGTATACTTCTTATAGTAGGACATTTTGAGTTGTACATCTTAGTCAGATGTCATCAATTATGTCTTACTCATGGCGTGTGTTCTCCAAGACGAGTGCTATATCAAGGAATTATGAAGGACTCTTGAGGTGGAATTATTGTCGTGACTTTGAGACTATGTGTATTTGTTGATTATATCTATATATTCTTCTTTGATGTGTTGTAGACATATACTGATGAAAGGCTAACAATTATTCATGTTGTTATATGCTTAAAAATTTCAGGAAGACCCATGGGATATTTTTTTAATAAACCCTTCACTGGAATTAACTATACCTTTAATGTGTTGTGCAAAAGATCGAGATTATGATAGTGTCCAAGAGGGACCACGACTTCGTGGTTCTTAGTAATATGGACGGATCGATATGTGTTACTACAATTGTAATGATTTTAGAACACATCATTATTTTTTGTTTGTAATTCTTATCAGACTCTTTTTCATGAGATTTAATTTACCACTATTTAGATTCTTTTATTATTTTCAAACTATGGCTGTGTGAATTATATGTATGCTTGCATGGTTTATAAGTTATTTAACATTTCAACACAATTGGTGCTTGGAGATGTGTTTGTGTGTGTGCACGAGTTATTTAGGCTAAGGCCTAACATTTGAGTGATATTCCTACTCGGTGCTAGTCACCATATCCATGTCTATTGGAAGTAGTTTTGATTATTCATGGAACACACCCAGTTGGGATGGGTCGTGACAAAACATATATGAAACAAAATTAGGTTATTTTGAATAACATGAATTTTTCATGAAATTGTTAATCAACAGGTAATAAAAGGACTACTTAAATCATATATGGTGATATATATATATGGTTTTGTAATAGATTTATAAGAAAATTATATTTATTATAAATTCTTTTTGGATGTTTTATGATGGATGTCAATACATAACATAAATGATTTCTATTATCTCAATTGTTTATGTTAGACATATGAAAACTCACTACTTTTTTCTTTTGTGTGGTATATATACTACCCCTTTGACATTTTTTGTCATGAATATTAATTTATTCAAGAAATTATAACTGTAAATTGATGTTATTATTTACTGGGGAATAAAATTCAAAAAATAACAAAAATATTAGGGTATCTTTGTCTAAAAAAGTTTTATTTGATACTTATGTTATGTTATGCATGAATATTATTTTAAGAGGGTTAAATAAAACACAATTGAAATGTAATGTCATGAATTTATTTATTCTCATGATATTATATAATTTATTTAATATAATTCTATCATAGGGCTTATGAATCAATGTTACTACTGTTGTAATTATTTTCTATTGCAATCTAATCATTTATTGAGATTGTTTATGATTATGTTTCAGATGATAAAATAAAATGTTACATATCTCTATAAAATCAGGAATTTCCTTCTCCATAGGGTAATCATGATATTTAAAAGTGATATTAACATTTTTTAACTATTTGGTATTTTAATTAAGGGATAATTTTTTAGATAAAATATGACTGTATATCTCAACTCAGTTGAAAACCCTTTCCTATTCCAAAACCACGTTTTCAAAAAAATTGTTTTCAATTATTTTTCATTATAAAAAGGATAACAAAAATTTTACCAAGTATTGAATTTAAAAATAAAATTAAATGGATTTATAATATCATTTTCCAAGAAGTTCATGTTTTTTTTTTACGAAAAATTTAAAAGAAATATTTATTTTAGCCTGTTTGACATGACGGAAACATCCCTATGTCATGACTATAATATTCTTCAAAACACACTTTATATATATCGAGGTTATTTTCTAAAAACAAATTAAAATTATATTAACCTTTTAAAATTGTTTCCCAAATAAGCAAAGATATTTTCTTAATAATTTTTTAACTGATTATTAAAACATCTATTACGGGTTTTACTGTTTGTTTCAAAAAAAAATATTTTAAAATTGTTTTATGTTTTTTTAAAAATATTTTGAAAGTATTTTTATGTTCTTTAAGAAGTAATTTAATTTATTTTTCCTTAAAAATTATTTACATTTTATTATTAAATCATTTTATGATACTTATTCTTTATTTGGTTTACAATCCGAGGATACCACTCTATCTCTTTCTCTAGATAGATAATGTTTATGATGAAAAATGTTAATGAAACCCATTTTTCTTCTATGGGGTTTACCATGATAAAATTATGATGAATCCACCTACTTTTTTCTAGGGGTTATTCATTGAATAAATGAGGATATTATTATGAAACCCATTTTTATGGGTTTCAATATGATAAATATTTTATGTTCTTATGGCACACATGAAAATAATTTTCATCATATTACATGTAGGACCTACATATCACTATAATGAATTTGGTAATAATTAATATTATACAAGACTAGAGGGTACAATAGTTTTTAGAAAAATACTAAAAAGTATAGAACATGGGTGGTTAGCCCAATCCCCCAAAAATAGTGTAGACAGAAGTTTTTTCCAATCACCATGTAGGTTCACAACTAGTTATACCAAACCTATAATGTTATTATTGTCATAGTGGGTAACCATGGAATATGATTTTCCTTGATTCTTTGTATTAAAAAATCTATTTCATATTCCAATTTTATTCACTCATTAGTCATATTCTTTGATTCCCTAATGATTCATGGATTATGTACAACCAATATTTATTATATGACTCAACATTATGATCTTCATTATGAATTTTATGGAATCAATATGATATTATTAGTATCTAATGGACTTATTCTCATGTTATTCTTATATATCAAAATTTTACCCTTATTGAGAATTTATGTTCACCATTTATTATATTTCCTTTCTACAAGTTATAAATAAATATTTTAAGTATTGTATATATTTGAAAAGAACCTAATAGGAATATCTCTATGAGGTATATTCAATATATTTCAATAATTGAGAATATTATGATCCATGTTTCAAAAGACACGAAAGTATCATGCTTTATATGCATGTTTTTGTGAAATGTAATAAATATTCATCTTAAAAGAGTTAATGTAGCCTCGATCACTATAGTTGGCATCAGAGGATTGGTTTAGTTAACCATTAGAAACTATGATGACAGAAAACAGGTGATATACCTCGGTTTATTTATAATGATATGTCTAGGGCTGTCTCTATAAATAATTATAAGTTTGTGTTTATGTATAAGAAACATTCATGGAATTTTTGTAAAGGAGGGAGCAAGTTGTTTCCAAGAAATTACATCCCTGTCTAGATAATACAGGTGGATTTGGATTTTACATAGAGGTATATATGGGTAATAAATATGTAAATGGTATATTGATTTGGACAAGATCATCACCTGCTACATAACCATAGGACTTTCTAGACCCCTAGTTTGACACTCCTGAGGGATATTCGTTCTAAATTCAAAAACATATTAAAAACAATCATGAAATATTTAAATAGAATATGAAAATGAATGACCTAGACCAAGCCTAATGTTTCAAATATTTAAAATAAGGTGAAGGTATTTAGAAACCCTATATGTGATTCTCGAGATTATTTTTCTCATAATTATTAGAATTGGTCACAAAATTATTTTTGGTTTTAGTCAATGTAGGTAACAGAAAGGAATCGGGATAATACTAAATCTGATAAAATAAATTTCATGAGTATTTAAATGCGATGATGCCTAGAGTGAAAGATGTTATTATTTTTCCCAATCAGTTATCATGTAACTGGATTAATAAAATCCACCATAAAAGACTCTTGGACTCACAATACATTATAAGGATAGAGTTTGGAGTGTTTTCCAGTAGTGGTGGATGTGTAAAAATATTATTTTTTCTAACCTTTCATGATTGAGAAAGGAATCACTCAAGGGAAATTTTTAGAGGGATAATAGGATGTATTTGGTGTGGAAAATAAGGGGACAATAAAAGAAACAACAAAGGAAAAAATTATATATATGGTTAGACTAATGGATGATAATAATGGTCTACTAAAGGAAGTATTAACTGTATAATGATTTAAATGTGGAATACATGGAAATTATTCAAATTGATATCCTTAGTTGAAATATCATGAATATAATTAGTATTTTGGTATGAGAAATATTTCTTCAATTGATGAATAATAGACTACCAACTAAATATAAAATTAATGGGGTATTAAAAAATATGATTAAGAATCCTAGTTAATGGTTTTTAAGTAAGCGTGACGATTTAATTATTTATGTGATATAATTCATGGATTTTTACTTATATCAAAAAAATTAGTATAATATTTATTAATTCAGGATTAAAAATAATATTGAATGGTGATGGTGATGTAAAAATATTAATTTAATGGAAAGGTGATATTTTAATAAATAGAATATAACCGTTAATATGTTCCATATTTTGAGATAATGAGGTTTGAATAAAGAGATTATTAATATGAATAAGTTAATATTTATTGCATTATTGAACTTGTAACTAATTAATGAATTATGAAAATGTTTCTTATGCTATCATGGATATAGTTTAAATTATTTTTAGATTTAATTAATATAACTAATAATATATGTTTTATGTAATTAATGAGGAGAAACATTTGTTTTCAACAAGGTTGTATGATCATTCATGTTATTACCATGTTTGAAGAGAATACATGATGAATGTATTCACATATTTAGAATGTGATAATCAATATATGATTTATACTATGTGGTTTATTTATTTTATTTTTATATTTAGAAGTTTTGTGACATAATTAATATATATTTATAATTTTAGGTTTATAATGTTTGGAATTTAAGTAATGGTTTAATTTGTTTTGGGATGAGGTCTGAGAGATTAATATATTATTTTCCAATATGAATCATTATTCATAACATATAATAACCATTTTTATTTGAAAAAAGACATATAGAAAATGATTAATTATAATTCTATTAGGGATATTATGATCAATTATAAGAAAATTTTAGTGCTTCAATCATAAAAAGAATAATTTTAATATTCATTTTTAGAGAAAGCAATGCATATGAGAATGATCAGACAACTAGATGAAATTGTGATTATTAAATATAATGGTATAATGTAAGTATATTTCCTTATGTTTATATATATTAATGGAATTCCTCAAAAATAGGAATACATATTTTGAAAATTTTAATTCTAAAACATCACTTTTTGTTCAAACAATGGAATTTTTAATTATCACATATTTATTGTTCTAAGACACATAACTTTCCATTGACCATTCATTTTATTATGGACAATTATATTGATCGCATTCTATTATTATTTATGTTTTTCTCTATGTCTATATCTTCATCTCCCATCAATGATATACTATGTTGAAACCTAGTGGTAAATTACTTTAGGTTACCATTGTGTTTCTAACATTCCATTTTTAAGGGGTGTTTTAACATTAATTTTTACAATGTGGGATTATATGATGGAATATTCGAATGATTAATCACTAATAAAAAATATTACATTAAAGGGATAATTTAATTTTTATTTTGCTCTAATATAACACACAATTATTTTATAAAATCAATTTTTAAAAAATGAATGTTTTTTTTCAATATGTTTGATTACACATAACAACAAGTTTATCGTGAATTATAGTCAACAATAAGTTTATCAATCATTACATGTGACACTAGGTTAATCTTGAATTACACCCAACATTGAGTTTGGATTGTGTAAAACATTGTATTGAGTTTATCTTACACTAAACATGACATAGATTTTTTCATGCGTTACATGTAACACTATAATATAGTTTGCATTTCACACAACACTGAGTTAAAATGAAACATGATATATTATAAAAATTTTATTATTTAATATGATAGTTATCCTCAATATATTATAATTGTTTATACATGTGGGAATAACCAAATTATTATTTCATATGGTTTACAAATGTAATTAAAAGTAATTTCTTATGGAAAATAAATTAAGAATGAAAATAAAAACCAATTCAAAATAAATTAAATATTTTAATGAAAAGCCTAATTTTAGGTAGATAAAGAAGTTATACGTAAATAAATTAAAAAAACAAATTTTGTTAAATTATTTTTTAAAAATTATATAATTCATATATTATGAACTATTTTACAGTAATAATATATGTTTTATAGAATATAGATAATAATAAATTAAATTTTACACTTAAAAACTATATCATTTTGAAAAGTTGTTTTATTGCTTTTTTCACACTTATTTTTAAACAATTTTTTTTAAATATTATAAAATTTATTTAAAAAAAATAAGAATCATCAATAAAATTATAATATAAAACATATGTTACTGTAAATGTTTCATAATTTTCTGAAAAGATTAATATTTAGATGAATCGTGAAAAATAGAACATTTTAATTTAAAACATTATTTTAATTTATTTATTATTAAAAATATAAATTTTATATTAAAAGTATTTTTAAGTATAATTAGTTCAATTATACATCTATTAATTCAATTTAGTTCAATGGTATAAATTTCATTCATAATTTTTATATAAAAACATTATAAACACTTCAACATTTTCTCTATAAAAACCCAAATTTTCATCGCGCCAATGGAATTGATTTCAAATTATAATTTTACACTTATTTTAATATAATTTCCATAAATAGAAGAAATATTTTTTATAATAATAATATATTTTCTATAATAATGTCAAAGAAATTTACGAAAAATATAAATAGTAAAATAGTAAAAAATATTTACAATGATTAAGGTAAAAAGGAATTTATTTAGGGTTAAATGAAGAAGATAATGGTTAAAAATTTGACAAAAAATTTCTAATAGAGATTAGATAGACATATATAGACACTATATTGTTTTATTATGTATAATAATAAATTTTATATCTTTTTTAATGGGAAATATTTGGTTACAAATTTTTCTTTTAAAAAATATACATGTGTACCCCTCACCACACTTATAAAGGGAAAACCATAACCTTTCTTATTCAAAACTTATAACCCTTTTGGTTTCTAAAATTCCAAGCCAAGTAACAACCTAAATTCTTTCATATCATTATATATGTATTACTTTGGATTTAATTCTAACATATTAAGTATTTTGGTGAAATCCTAAGGAGGATACCTGAAGAAGAGGTAACGTTCATGAAAAAGTAATTTATTTTATTTTATTCAAATAATCTTTAAATTATTATTATACCATGATGATATTAAAAATTAATAATCCTCTATACACATTATTGTTTTCATGTCATTCTAATGACCTACAACTATCTCCACTTCTATTAAATTGGTTATGAAATCATCTTTTGTGTATACGGTGAACTATTGCTTCATGAACCAATGTCAATCATTTTTCCATTACCTCATATAATTGTTGAAAATAATGATATATTTATTTTTTGTATAATATATTAATGATATTTTTATTATTATGGAATTAATTTATCAAACATAACTTCATGCTTTCCAATTTATGGGAATACAATAACATCAATAGTGTGTACGACAGACTACCGCCTAGTGAAGCGATGCGATTTGTTAAAAAATTAAATGAATTTAAATAGATTTGGATTAAATAATAATATGTAATTAATGTGACATGAAAAATATATGGTATGATAATATTACTTTATATTTCTTTCCTTCAATCTGACAAGAAAATGGAAACAATGTTCTTGTGTACATACAACATACCATCTCCATTAATGGTATATTTCATTTTTAATCAGATTATTTTATAGTTTAATATTAATACCTATAAAAGGAATATATTTTATATTTATATTATTTTAAAAATTAAAGATATGATTAAACCATGATTTATGTAAGAGTATATAAATTAAAAAATCAAAACATAAACAAAAAATAAAGTGGTTATTACTTAAAATGTTAGTTTAACAGTGAATTTCTAATAAATTGGTACTAAAAAGGAATAAAAAAATAATAAATGTTATTGAATATAGAATTATTGTTCTATAATATATTTATAAAAAACATAGGTATATAATACAAGTGTTTTGATTATGTATGATGGAATTTGATAGGTAGGGTATTTAAATTCCGGCATCTCTTTTGTTTCTGGATGACATATGAAAATTCGCCACTCATTTATGTAGGGTGGTGTATATAATTCCCATTTGATATATTATATCATGAATATCCTTATTTTTATGAAATATAAATTTTTTTCATGTTTTTCATTATTTTAGATTATAATTTGAAAAATTACTAATGTTGTAGGGGATCTTGGTCTGAATTTTATTTCCTTAAGATATATGTATATTATACACCTATCTATTTTTATAATTTTTATTTATTTCCCCTATGTAATATCCTTTTTTAATCCCATTTATCAATTTATAATTTTTCTAGTAATATTTCTAGATCCATGTGTTAAGATGATGTGAGATTTCGAGTCCAGATGTTCTAGGAATTAATTTTATGAAATATCTTAAAAATATTTATATCATGATGGATAAATATTCAATAAAAGGTTGAATAAATCCTAAAATGAATCTTAGATAAAAAATATGAGCGAACTGTTGAGTTTAAAATGTAGTATTTATATTATATACAACCTAATGATTGATTGTGTATATTTTTTGTGAAACATTCATTGTGAGGTAAAATATATAAAATAAATTAATAAATTAATTGGTTTTATTTATATTTCATGGAGAAGACAAATTCCTATGAAAATAATTTTCTATAGTGTTTTATTATCGGTTGTATGCTAAACCCTTATTAATTATAATCCATTGGAGGATATCATTTTTGGACAATGATGTTGGATCGAGGTCATGTTTAGGATTTGGCACCAACATATCTCCAGAATCTCACTAATGAAAAAAACAAAGATTCATTATTCGTTATTGATTAATCCAAATCAACGTATGACATTGCATGATTTAGATTAATTTTCTCACTATTGTTTCAATGATGAACACGAATTATCAACTAATGGATTGATATGGGAATCAGTAGTTTTGTGGGATGGTATTATTGTGGATATTTATTAGGAGAATTTATTTTTTGATTAATTTTTATCTCTTTATTCATTATTCTATCAACAATGGATCATAGTTGAAACAAACATCAACTAATTTCAATTTTTCATGATTGTTTGTGTGCTATTCAACCAAGATTCTCCATTCATCATGGGTGTTCATGGTTTCATTCATGGTTAAAAAAACTAAGAAATTGCCCATTGCACAGTCATTTCTTAGTGAAATGATATGGTATTACAGATTTTGGACCATCAAGACATCCTAATTGTGAAACAATGAGAGTAGAATATTATCAGATAATGTAGATACACGATTTTTGTGTTCTTCGACATGCAACGATGAACACAATTTGATGTGTTTTCTAAACAAGATCGAATGTTCAGAAGATGTTGATCGATGGTTGAATGAATCTTTGAGGCATGATTCAATATTTTCTAGTAAAACATAAACCAGAATAGTGGTTGGATGATTCGACCACAAAATGAAACCAAAACATAAAAATATATAAAATTCCATAGTACTAGGTGTGTGACATGGATCTACATGTGATGAGGTCCCCTCTTAGGTGCATCATGCGTTTCCAAAGGAAGATAAATATCACACTGTGTGTGACCTTATCCAATAGTGCGTGATCCACTTTAGTGTGCTCTTTGTATACCTCAGAGGTTTCATTAGAATGGGATGGTAGTTCATGGATATGGTCATTGTGTCTTCTCTTATATGGGCAGGCCCAGAACAAGGAAATAAGGGTATATCCATGTTTTGAGACACATGATTAGGTACACAAGTAGCATCAACCCGTTTACTTCTACAGGGACATGGACTTGTTCGGTTCACATGGGAAGGACTTAGTGTAAAATTTAATGGTGTGTACCACTATTACTGTTGTGTACTCCCATGATGTTAGATTAGATACCTTATATTCTATATCTTATAAATGTTTCAATAGGGTATGCTCCGCATATCCTTCCCCTACTAGTTGGTTTGGAATCATCTCAATCACATTATACATTGATCCCTTTAGTAAAAATTCTTGGATAGATTTGTTTGAAATCCTTTTGTGAAGTCAATAGTGATAACCTTAGTAAAATTTTTAATGAGGTGGAGTTATTGGTATCTTCATGTCCAACAGTACATGAGTGTTGATCCTCTACTTAGTGGGTTATTCAAGATTGTGTTTTTGGTATACCCCATGGACATGGGTATTATCCTCATCTATGTATTGAATCACTTCATAATTGAAGTGTATAATTCTATGAGGATACACAACTGGCCCTACATCTTGGATAGACGTCATCAGGGATGTGTGAATCATAGAGTTTTTCTCCTCAATGAGTGGTTTTTTGGAGACATAAATCTTGAATGATTGGCTATAATTATGGTTGTTAGCTTATATTGGGGATTTTTTATTGAATATTCTTGTTAAATTTTATGTAGTCATATATTTCTGTATAGATGATTATTGCTTTTGACATTTTGTGATTGGCGACTATGGGGTGTCCTACTTGGTATTTTTATAATAATTCCTACATGGGATCTCACCAAACGTATTGTGTCTTCTATAGATGAAGAACCTTATAGAAGTGTCCTTAGTGTACATAGAGCTAGTGAATATTGTGTGGGATAAACAGAAAGAGGTGTATGCTGGTGTTTCTTTAGATAGATGTACCTTCTGTCTGAGAATGAGGGACTTCATATTCCATTTTTGGTTAGAACTATATTTGGCCCCTTTTAAATGATTTCCAGTACTTTTTGTGCCTCACAGGTTATGGTATTATACTTATATGAAATCATTGTTTTCATTTTTTACATTTCATCATTTTATGGGATTAGAGATGTGTGTGTGAGTAAAATTGCATAGGCAAAATATCTCAAATTCATCTTATAAGGCTTATTGGTGCTAGTCATTATCCCATGGCTTATTGGATGTGGGATTGGGATAGTTCTAACATGAGCCTTTTTGGGTCGGTTCATGATAGAATTGTATCATAAGAGTAGCCAACGTCATGTGCTTTGACACTGTCAGGCATTATGATCGGTGTTTGGAGTATCTTTTTTTAGGTGGGAGGATTGGTTTTGGAACTAGGGAAATAATATAAATGTTTTTCAATTATGGATATTAGAAATGGGTGTGTATTGTTGAATCAGTGGTCAAGTTTTCCATTCACAAGGACCTTCGTACCCTTTTTTTAGACTCAGTAAATGTGGAAATTAGTTTTAGGGAAAATATTAGCATATGCAACATATTGGAATCAGTTGTGGTTTAAATGTCATTATTATAAAATTGAACCAGATATACTCATTTACAAAGGTACATCTTGATTACTTTAAAGAAACCTATATGCTAAGATCCATATAGCCTTCTAAGATAGTTTCATGATGAAGAAAAAAATTGAGTGATGAGTTTTAACAATAGGAACCCACTTATGAGGTTTTTTCTCTTGCTTTTCACCAAGAAGTTCTACCACCTATTGAGCAGTTTACAAATCCTTTCATGGATAAAAAAATGAACATCAACATGTTGATTAGTCGATTTCTATAGCAGTGTAGGATGATGGTATAAGGATGATTGGAATGTTATGTGAGTTCCAATTATATGGATATCTGAGGATACATGAAGACCTAGAAACTCATGTGGTAGAGGTTTGACTCGAGGTAGTGGTATGAGATTCTAAAATATTTAGACCCTAACTAATTGTATGGTCACACTTTTGACTCATCTTACCCATAGAGAACAAGTTAGATTTTGGGATATTGGAATATGAAACCAATAATGAGTGTGAATCATAGGTTTTAGAGTTTTTAGATGTCCTAGGTTGAATGGTGGAACTGACCCCCTTCTTAGATAGTGGAGGAGTAGTAAAAACATGTCATGCAGATGTCCCACATAAATGAGTCCCCACTATGATGGTGGTCTAGAAGGTGATACTTCTATTACGTGACATAGGGAATTAGTAATAACTCGTTTTAATGGTTTTTTCCCTCAATTTGGATATACAAGAAATAGGTAAAATTTTCCAACTAAGACATGTAATTGATACATGGTGCAAAACTTTACGGGATAGTTTGTTCCACCCAATTAATATAGTGTTGAGGTATGGTGGAGAATTTTCTCTGACTTATGAATTTGAGGTTTTTGGTTGCTCCAAAGTGTCATAGTAGGCCCTGGTTGTGGTAAACATGTTGGATATGACATGAATGTGTTCCAAGCAGTGTGATATCATTTAAGACTGAGTACAATTCATGATTCGTTGTATACCTTCACTGCCCTATTTCAATTTTTACATGGAGTTATGATCCACTTTTACCTCACTACAAATTCTATTTGAGACCTAGTACTACTAATGGGATCCTTTTTTTCTTGAGCCTTGTGTTGAAGGGTCTCGTAGAGAGAATAGTGGTTTTAGGATTCAACCATAGTGTGACCTAACACTTGGGGGTGGGGTGGAGGGGGAGCCTCTCATGGAATTCCTTCTATAGTGAATGAGGGACCCAATGTTTTTTTCCATAGTATTTATTGGTTACATTCCATACATGATCTGATGTTTTCTCCTTGTGAGTGTAGCAGTGCTTTTAGTGGTTGAGATGGTGTTTTCCACCTTTGATAATGGGTGATCCCATATAGGGAAGGATATGATCTTTTTTAGAAGTATAAATAAATCACCTTATTAGTTATATAAAATTCCCCTTAGATTAGTGGATTTTATGAGACTTATATTCTTGTAATAGTAGAATAGTATGAGGGTATCATTCATGAGGATGTAATGGGTTTACCTTAACATTGATATCTTGTTTTATTCAATTATTTTCTTCAAGGAGGACCAAATATATGCTCTATCATATCAGGTGACCCCTTATATCTATAATATGACGAGGCATGGTAGGAGGACTCTGTAAAAAATAGGATTATTAAAACCTATTTTGTGTTCTTGGGAACCATTGTGTTGTTCACTGAGAGCCAGATGATATCTTGAGTTTGGATGTGGATATGGGTCACTAGGGAACGGTGACATGAGGTATTGTATCCAACCATAATAATTGATGACCCCTTTACCCAGTGGAAGAGGGAAAGGGGAATCTCATAGTTGTCCTTGCGACGAGATATCATCGTCTTCTATTTGGGAGAAAAATTTAACATAAATATCATTCAAAAATCACAATTGGTTTCCTTGAGATGGGGGTGTTATCCTTTATTGAGTTGTACCCCATAAAGGAATTGAGTGACTTAGGGAATATATCCTTAACCCTTCTTGGATAGTTGATTTTAGTCTTCATCAGTGGAATCCATGTTTCATATCCATTATATTTGGATCACCCAATACATGGTAGGATGGTTCTTGACATGATCCTAGAGTGATAGTTTCGTGGAATCTCTCGTTGATACATCACGAGTTTCAAAGGACCACTTCTTGGAATATTTCACCTCTAATCCAAGAATTTATGTGGACACAGAGAAGGTTTAGGTAGTTCATTATAGGAATCCAACCCTATTTTTTACCTACGTCAGGATTTTACAATGGTTAGTAGGGAGCTATCATAGTTTTGTACTTGATTTCTCCAGAGTGTAAGCACCCTTGATTTCATAGACCTATATGGGGAATCCTTCGATGGGAAAAAATTTGTCAATAGTTCTTTTAGGGGTTGAGGTAGATATTGATGAGAAATCACATCTTAATATTTCAATTGGAGTGTGTCGAGTACATAGTGTTTGGTGATTTATCATGGACTAGACGTGGTTGTGTTCTAATGAAGATGAAGTTGGTTGTTTCCTTTGGTCCAAGTCTAATTAGAAAAAATGAGTAGAACAAAGTGACCCAATATCTTAAGCTAGCAGTGGTAGTTTTAACACTAAAGACGTGGAGACACTACCTAATGGGTGGCTAGTTTATCATCTTCTTTAACCATAAGAGTGTTAGTTATATCTTTTCACTGAAGGATCTAAATTTGAGATAGATTCAATGGCTATGTTTCCTCTTGGACTATTCCTTGGATATTGAATATAATCATAGTAAGGGGGGAAATTGTTGAAGATGGTCTCATTAAGAAATATTGTTCATAATTTTTGGAAGATGCATCAGAGAAATTGAATCCTTTCTAGTTAACCATTTTTTTGGTGAGGATGGTGTAGTGTCCATCTAGTTGATGGTTGATACCCCTTCATATCTTCAGTGATTTATGGAGGCACGAATTGGGAATTTGAAATGAGATATATTGTTTGATCAAGTTTCCACTGGATATATTTATGATTGTAATTCCTAGAAGGAGGGAATCATAGCATCCTTGTCTTGGGATAGATGGTGATTATGTTCATATTTCATGAAGAGGTTCTATAGAGGCTTCCTTACCTTAAAAAGTACATCTATTGATTGTAAGGATGTACCAAGATCTCTTGGTATTGTTTGGGAAGTCAAGGGAGGTGCAGTGAGTTTCTCTATTAAAACCTTGTTGTTTCAGTTGTTTTTGGTTGATGATCAATATAGCACTATAGAAAACCTAGTACACTTGTGTGTGTAGTATGTAGTATGACTTTGTAGAATTCCCTAAATGATCATTGTTGAGTGGGATTATTACATCATGGTACTATTAGGGAGTGGTTGTGATAAGCCTTTGGAGACTCATATATTGTGAGGAATAATGTTTTCCCCCATCTTGCTAACCATAGAGAAAGGACCTTTCTTATTCTTTATAACCCACTTTGGGTTTTCTTTTTGGTTTTGCGTGATAGCTGGGAGGATCATATACCATCGCTGGAGTTTTCATATCATTATGATTATGAATACATCAACATATTAGGAATGTTTCTAGGATATTAATGAGGGACCTTGATGGAAACATTAATATTAGTCAAAGCCTGTAGGAAATAGTTCATGGTTCCAATATTTGGTTCTAGTAATGGTTTTATTTATGTATATCATGTATGATAGGATGAGTACTAGACCAAAAAACAAAAGGATTCCGCTATGTATTGATGTTGGGATCCTTTGGAGTTTGAGAGTAATGATGTATTACCTAGTATGGATAGAAATATCAGAGAATCCTAGGATTTCCCTTTCTTATTGATTTTTAGGTTATAAAGGTGGTGTGATGATTAACACTGATACCATAATACATTGGGGTATTCTTGGTATTCTCCACATGTCTCAACAGTGGTGGTCTATGAAAGATATGTCGTAATATACTGACTTGGGTGATGTGGATAGTGGGAGTGGAGTTTCATTTTCAATTAGCTATTAATGTTAGGAATGAGTTGGGGAAGGACCCTTTATGTGTGATTTTTTTCCTGGGGAGTTTGTTTTTTAACATCACATGAAATTTTTGAAATATATTTTGGGTGAAGGATATATAGTTGAGATTTGAATTTCCCCACCATTTCTGTTGTTTTTCCTTTTATGGGATTAAAATCATTGAAGGATGAAATGATTTTACATCATATTATATTAGAAGTTAACATTTGGAAAATTTAAAATAATATTTCCTAATTAAGATGTAGAGGTAGCATGTGATTCTATGGCTTAGTGTGCTTGGAATTAATTTTTATAAATTTAATTTAATATATTAAATATCATGGAAGTGAAATTTTCTCAAAAAAGATAAATAGCATTAAAAAGGTATCCCATATAATAAATTTGGAGGAACCATTAAGTTCAGAACATATGATTTACTCTAGGCAATAAATAATGATTGTCGGAATGGGTCGTATGAAAAAAACTCATTGCGAGCATAAACAAATAATATCAATTAATTAAATAATTATTTATTTATTTTTATGAATTATACTAATTATAATTTAATTATATGGAAATGGAGTTTATATTAGGGTTCTACGATAAACCAATGAGTCGAAGAAGCCATTGTAGTAGAGGGTTCATGGAAAATGATGACTGATCAAGATAAGCTCTAGGACCATACACTACCATATCTTGATAATAGATCTAAATACATTAATGTTGATTCATTCTTCATCATAGATATATCTAAATCTGGTAATGATTTTTCTTGTTTTTTTCCTTTACATGTTTGGGTTACTATGAAAAACATGAATCATTCATCTAGTTGATATAGTACAATTCACTTGTTTTAAAAGATGGGATTATTAGGGAGATTTATTGGAAGAATTTAATTTAGACTAATTTTTATTTATCATTTAATATTTATAATTGAATTGAATCAAGGTTGACATAAACATTGATTGAGAATCATTCATCATTATTTTTGTTGTTCTTTTCTCCCATGATTCATCATTCATCATGGGAAATATTAATTTGTCTTTTGGTTGGACATACCCCAAGAAATAGATCATTACAAACCTCATTCAAAGATTAATGATTTGATATTATAGATCACAGGTTGACATGATGTGTTTATGGTATTATAAATGGAGTGGCAGTGGGTTGTACAATGAGTATACCCAGTTTATGTATTCCTTTGCGTGCACTGAAGAAAATCATATGAGTTGTATTATAAATGAAATCAAAGTGAAATATGAGGTCACTCGACGATGGAATGACTCATCGAGACAATATTATATATTTTTAATAAGAGGATGAAGAAAAAAATTGTTGATGGTGGAGTTCCACAAAATAAGTGATCTCGATATGAGAATATGGATTTTTTATACATGTAATCTAACTCGATGATAGATGTCGTGTTTATAAGAACCCTGCTCTTTATTACACACATAAACATGATTTATTACATAAAAGTGTACTTAATAAAAATACAAGGATTGAGTGGTCCAATGCATTTTGAAATTAGAAACAATACATGACAAATCAAAACATTAAATTCAACATTTTTTATTTCAAACTTCTTTGAAATTACTAGCTCATTCCTTCATACCTAACATTGTTTAGGATAACCTAACGATATACATAAGAAAGGGGTGAGATATAAAACCTAGTAATGGATAAAAAAGGCATAAAATAAATAATAAAATACATATGAGGAAATAGGAATACCATTGGGTTAAAATATATTCATAAACAAAAAGGCATGATATTTCATGATTATCATAACATAGAAATGGGGCAATGACATAAAACATGATATTAACATGAGCCAAGGATCACTACACGTTGATTAGAATTGGTAAAACTTCATTTCACTTGAATTATCATGGTTAAACCCTAATTTAAAATGGGTTATCATGAGTAATCCCCCATTTAATATTGGGTATAATGACACTAAAAATTACAAAATGCATTGGTGCTCTATCAAGACACTCCCTTGACTAACATTTCATTTCATGTATATGTGTGCCAAATGGATCATATAACATGGAATAATATAATATCATAATTTATTCCATGACTATGGAATATAGAATAAGTAAAAGTATGTACCATTCAATATGTATATGTTCATAATGGTGGATACCCTTAATATATAAATGGGTATGGTATTCATGACATGATGATTATGGCTGGGAAAATCATTGTGTAATTTCGGCATCATAAAATTGTCATAAAGATATTATTAGGATGGATAAATGATAGATAAATGGGTCTCATATCATTTATACATGAACTATATAGTTTTTGGATAATGAACCACAATATTCCAACAAATGAAATGAAATTTACATGCATAATATGGGAGAAATACTTGAATGGAAATAAGAAGAGAGAAACCCCTTGAGAAATTCATGCATTGTAACAGGTGTACATAGGAGGAATTAATGAGAGATAAAGTGGTATATAATAATTTAAACATAAGTAGAGTATTATGGGAGAGGTGTAAAATAATACTCTATCATTTGTAATTGAATGTATAAGGGTATTACAACACGCAAACAACAGTGATAAAAATGAGAAAGGAAGGAATCCCATACTTTAGTGTGTGACTTAAATAGCTTGAAAAGGGGCTTCTTGAGAGAATCTGGAACCTTGTGATAGATTATATATAAAGGAAAAAAATTTAGGGATGTTATAAATTGATTTTTAGTGAAGAGGAGTGGGATATTGGGTGGGGTTATATAAGAAATGAGAGGGGAATTATTTAATATTTCACAAAAATAGGTTTTGGAAACTATAGAATTAAATTTTAAAAACCACAAATATTCCTATGATTTTTTCAAAATTGGAGGGGAAAGAAATATTTTTTAAGTCCAACATCTGAAAATAATAAAATTTTAGACTTTCTTAAGTGGAGGTGAATCACACTCTCAAGTAAATGGACATAAAATAATAAAATATAATATTTACTTTGGAAGATTCACTAAGGAATTATAAAACAAGTCAAATAAATATAAAATAATATTATTCTAATGGGAAAACATTATTTGGCCGATAATACCAATTATTTTTTATATTTCTCATTTTTGGGTCATTATGAGGTCATAAAACACATATTTTTTTATACGATATTTATTTTTTACCCAAAAATCCGAGTGTCTATAAAAATTATGAAAGCATAACTATGGGATAATTTTGATATCATATTTGAAAAAATAATATTTATTTTATCAAAATGATTATCCGAATATGTGAAGTCTTACATTTAAAATAAAAACAATCTTTTTATAGAAGTTGAATGGTTTTAACAAAAATATTTTTCAAAACTTAATACAAATTACATTTGAATTCATAAATATTATATGACCATATATAATTTATAAGAATTATAGTATTATAATATTATTTTAATGTATTATTTAATTGAAAAATATAATAATTCAAGAAACTATATTCATTAATTAAATATGAAATTTTAGTTTTATCATATAGAAATATAATTCTTATGAAAATATATACTAAATAATTTATATAGTAAAAATAATATGTGATAAAAATAATAGTCATTTATAATTAAAAGGAGTTTTTTTATAAAACTATTAATATATAATATTTTATAAAACCATACTTTATATTATAATTTATATATTTATAAAAATTAACATTTTACCCAACGAATCAATTTAACAAATTTATTATTTTTTTAAAAACACGATTCTATTAATGGAATTGATGGTATATGAATTTTATATAAATAAGGAATTACATAATAAGTTACTAATTCCTTATTTCATAACACCCTATAACACATGTATAAGACATAAGGGTAAGGTGTACGATGATGACTGACTCATATGGAAGTATAGATAACATCAATCTGGTGGTGATCCATCTTTAAAAGAACATATCCCCAAAGTGATTCATTTCATGCTTTATGTGTTGAAGTCTATATGGGGTTTAGTCAAGGGTAAAGCCCAGTGATGGAACCTCCATTATATGATCCGAAAAATCATCTTCATACAACCCAAGTCAACTAAATGAGGTCATCCTCTCCTCTCTCGGTGTCGATAGGTTTCTTTTTTAAAATTGTAAATTTGTATCAGATGTGTGATCAATGTTCAATGACTTTACTATCAATAGTAATGATTCTTAACAGTTATTTAAACCCAAAAATATTAATAATAAAAAGATTTAATATGTTTTTAATAACAAATTAAAAGAAAGGTAATTTTATTTATAAATCATTGGGTCAAAACAACATTCCACCTTATGAAATTTTTCATTCATGATAACCTTCTCCCACACAAATACAGATGAGGGTAACTCTGCCTTATCACTTCCACCAGTTCCCACATTTATTCTTCAAGCATGTGGTTTCTCAACATCACTTTTACACGGGGAATTGTCTTATTTCATGTCACTTTTTCCTTACGATCTAATATCTTCACTAGCCTTTCTTCCTAGGATAGGTCATTATCCAATTGTAACACCTATAGATTATGTACATGTGATTGTTCAGGTATGTATTTCCTCAAGAATTATGCATGGAATACATCATGTACTTGAGACATGTTCATTGGGAGTGCTATTTAATAGGCCACTACTCCATTGCGATCCAGGATCATAAAAGATTGATGTACCTTAGACGATGCTTTCTCTTGTTCTTGAAACTCATAACACTCATACATGGTGATATGTGAAGTAATTCCATGTATCCATAATCATACTCTATATATCTTAAATTATTATCTACAATTATATTTTGTTGACTCTAAGATGCTTCAATGTTCTTCTAGATAGTCATAATATTCTCTACTATGTCGTCAACCATTTTCAAATCTAGTCATTTTCTCTCAATAACTCTATCACACCATGCTTATGTTCTACACATCTTCCCATAAAAGTCTTTATTAGGATCCATTTGGATTCATGAGTGGATATTAATGTTGTATGAAAAATACACCAATGAAAAATGTTATTCCCATTAACCTTTGATGTCCATTGATAAAGCTATCATCATGTCCTCAAGTGTCTGGATACTCCATTCATAGTGGCCATCATTTTGTTGGTGATAAGCCATAATGAAGTTCAGATCTTAATTAAGAGAATATTATAGACTCTTTAGGAACATATAGTTGAATCATAGATCTTGATTGGATACAATCTATATATGTACAACATTAATCCTTACAACATCTTTGATGTAAACTCATGCTAGTTGATCCAATGGGAAATCCTCTGGAATTTCAATGAAGTGTTCCGTCTTTGTATGATGATCCACAAAAACCTAGATTGCATTATTTCTGTTGGATGTTATCAGATGTCCATTGACAAATTCCATGGTGATTTTCTCCCATTTCTAGGTTGGTAATGGTAATACTTGCATCACCCCCTAAGAATTATACCTCCCAGATTTCACTTACAAAAATATTAGGTACTTTGATATATACTAATTGATATCCTCATTAATGTTATCCCACCAATAATTCTCTCAGAGATCTTGATACATCTTTGAGTGTCCTTGGTGAATGTAAAAAATTACAAATTTGGGCATCATCAAAATGATCTTTCATTAATTTTGGATTTTATTGAACACATTTTCTTGACAGAAATATCACAATTACTTCTTCATTAATGTTGAACTCTAAGGATTTACATTTTTTGATACTTCCTAGATTCTTCATAATTCCTATATCATAATTTTGAGAATCCATTAACCTTTTAGATAGAGTAATTTGAGAAATGTTTAGTGAAAGGATATACGTTGTTCCTTGATTTATGATTCTCAGTTCCATCATTATCAAATATAATAAGTTTGGATTATTTTCAATTTTAATCAATGATATAATAGTTGGATTATTTTTACTTAAATCATCTATCACCTTGTTATATTTCATAGGGTATTAATTGATTGACAGGTCATAGTCTTTAATTATATCTAACTATCTTATTTGGAACATTTTCAACTATTTTTGTGTTAATATATACTTGGGAATTTAGTGATTCCTATATATTTTACACTTCTCCCGAATGTGTTGATGTCGCCAAAATTTCAAATTGAAGACTAGTTAAGAAAACTCCATATCATGTGATGGATAGTTTGGCTCATGAAATTTCAACTTCCTTGAAGCATAGGTAATGAATTTTTTATTTTTCATCAATGAAAAATGTAGAAATATCTTCGAAGCATCACAAAATACCATGAAAAGTTCTCCACATGTGGTTAGTGTGAGCATGAGCACTGTGATAAGCCTTTTTTAAACTCCTTGATGCTCTCTTCGCATTAATAATTCCAAGAAAACATGAATCCCATTCAAGTTATCATTGTATGAGGGTTTGAAAATCATGGGAAATTTCCCACAAATCCGACATAATATCTAGATAACCCATGTAATCTATGGATATCAGTCATAGATGTTGGTGTCGACCATCCCTCAATTACTTTTTTCTTAGATGGATCCATAGATACTCACTACTTCCTATGATATTCCCCATGAAATATAATTACATTAACCATAAAAAACATTTTATGTACTTTTAATTGATATACTCATTTCTCAAGGTCACTAGTAATGTGATTAGATACTCCCCATGCTCCTCCTTTGTTTTGGAGTATATTTGAATTTCATCTATAAATTCTACCAAAATTGTTTAGGTAATCTATAAGGACTCTATTAGTCAATTTAAAGAATATTTTTTGAGCATTAGTGTGTCCAAAATGAAGTAATTTTAATTAAAAGTTCATATACCTTGTACGAAAAGATGTATTGGGGATATTCGCCTTTTTCACCTTCACTTGATAATATTCTAACTACTGATCCGCCTTGGATAAATTTTTTTATCCATGTAGTTGATCTAACAATTCATTAATTCATGGAAAAAGATACTTTTTATTTATTTTGATTTTCTTGAGTCCTTGATAATCAAGGAAAATGTTCATTGAACCATAATTCTTCTTGATAAGGAGGACTGGTACAATCCATGGGGAAGAACACTGGCATATAAACCCTTTTTCTAGATTATCTTGTAGTTTTTTCATTAGTTCCTCAAGCTCCACAACATCCATTCTCTGTATATTCGTAGATAATATCAATCCCATATGTATAAGATCAATTGAGAATACTAAATTTCTTCTAGGAGGAGGGGCACACAATTTCATTGGAAACACATTAGCAAATTATCTCCCAATTGGCATGTCTTCAAGGAAGGTTCCTTTCAATGAAAATAATCTAATAAAGACATGCACGCACATAGGGTGGTAATATATAGGCTTCAGATGATGGTTCTAAAAAAGATTCATCCTCCAAAGTAAACTTTTACAGAATCAAGGGTTGATTCGCTATAGGAAAAGTGATTTCCATGTCATGAACATTTATGTTTTCTTTATTTAGGAAAATCCAATACATGACAATAATTACATAAAATTCCACCATAGGGAGTCAGAAAATGTTTTTTGAGAATTTTAATCCACAAATTATGACTAGGTAGGAGTTATATTTGTGGGATGAAACAATTTCCCCATTTTAGGTTTACATAGACATGTCTACATCCATGATTTATAGTGTTGTTTATATTTTTCTACTAAACATTTAGGTTATAATCGAATGCATATAACCATAATAAAAAAGTACATTTTTTATCATTGAATGAATATCCAGTATACCGATCTCAACTTCATTATTGGGATTCACATTAGAATTAGTGATGGAATAAAGATTTCCATTTTATGAGTTGGAGGTTCATGGTTGCCGCTGAAAACCATTGTCTTATGGAATGGGTTCACAAAGTGCCCTGGTTCTTTGTAGTTGTAGTAATGAAAAATGCATTGATGGTTGAATATAGAGGTTATCTCCTCTACCAGAGAACCAATTGTTTATTTTTTGAAATTAATTGTTATATACCCTTCTACTCCACACCTAATGCATTTCCACGTCCCCTTTAGGCAATTCATAGGGTTCTTCTTTCCGCAAATGTTGCATGTGGTGTCATGCAATTTCATTGCACTATTGGATTTATCCATCAGAAAACCAGAATTAAATTCCACTTTCTGCTTCCTATCCCCATGATACCACTATGATTCACCGATCTCAATTTTGACATTAATGTAACATTAAAACATTTCTACATTGCTATCTAAGACATAGATCATTAGGGATAACTGTATGAAAGGTTTTTTCCCACCAGAGAAGTTGTCAAGCATGTATTAAAGGTTAATGAAAAATTTGAAGGATTATCATTCAAGCCTTGAGATCATCCCCTTTTATGCTTATATGGATTTGTAATATATTTTTTTATTAGGGAAAGGAAGTCCATTTCCATTTAATGAATTATGGTGTGGTGAAAATATTTACCGAAAAATGTTTTCTGGAAATCCTTGCATTCCAACACATTAGCCTTTTCCTTAGGATTCATATTTTTTATCAATATCCACCATTGATCATCTTCACCCCTTATACAATAACCAGACATAAGTACATTCTCTTTTTCTTAATATTGAATGATGGAGACGATCTACTCAATGGAGTTGAACCATTTTTCGGTGATTGAGTTATTACATGATCCATTGAATTAATTAGGCATTTGTCTCATGAAGCTCTTGATTATGTCTTGTTCTTTCTTGGGGGGTGTACATTCTTAAATAACCATGTTGATATTAAAATAATGAGTTAATTGAAATATTATCATGGAAAAATTTGTGATTCCCACTCACATAGGATTGGGAATCTTATTAGATAGACATCACATTGATATTTTCATCAGTTATTAGCCCGCGTCCCCATATTATAGACCATTGTCTTGAATAAAATGATAGTTAGGGGAAATTTCAATGAACATAAAAAAGTTAATCCAATGAAAAAAGGGATAAGTTATAAATTTCATTGATTTACTTAACTTATAAATTTATTGGATTCAATATATGTTATCCATGATCTACATAAAACATATATTCTTAGGGGAATTTTTTTATTCCCTAAATAATGGATCATACAAAGAATTTGAATTTTCCAAAGCATATCCCCCAATATTGTCAAACCAAGAGTGCATCAAGGACCATTTTCATGAATCATTACCCACTCACGTCTAACTCAAATTTTTTTTCTTGGGGTTTTCATCTAGATACCTCTGTTCCAATGCCACCTCTACTTTTTAATATCCAGATAGGGATTTATTTTCATGATAAACCACTTAATATACACTCCAAAAAATTTAATAATATTTTTATAATACTTAATCATATTATTAAGGATTTCAAGAGGTTTTTCAAATCCTAATATCAAAAATAGCAAAACCTATCCTCTTATACCATGTTCAAAAACCCTACTCGTTATTACACACTTAAGCATAATTTATTACATAAACATGTTCTTAAAACAAATCTATGGATCGAGAGGTATAGTGTCATTAGAAATTAGGAATACAATATAACAACTAAATATATTAAATAAATCATATTTATTTCAAATATATTTGACATGACCAACTCATTCCTTTGTACTTTACATTGCATGGTATATCCTAAGGACATACATAAAAAGGGGTGAGATATAAAGCCCAGTAAGGGAGAAAAAGGAATGAAATGAATAATAGAATACATGTTTGGAAATAGGCATATCAATCGAGTATAATAGAAACATGAACATAAAATCATGACATAGCATGATTATTATTACATGAAAATGTTGAAACGACATACAACAAGATATTAACATTAGCCAAGGATCTTTGTACATGGATAAGAATGATTAAAACATCTTTTCAAATGAATTAACATGATTAAATACTCATAATAAATGAATTATCATGAGTAAACCCTCATTTCTCTTGGTATATAAGGATACTAAACATTACCATATTCATTGGTGTGCTATCAGGGCACACCTATTATAAACATTTCATTTCATGCATAAGTGTTCCACAACGATCATATAAAAAATCATCCAACACAATAAGTCACTCCACAATTAAGTAATGTGGAATGAATACATGTCGGTATAATTAAATATTTATACATTAATAATTGTGAATTACCTTCATAATGAAATTGGTATTTTATTCACTACGTGATCATTTTGGCTTGGAAATTCATAGTGCAATTTTGGCAGCATAACATCATCATATGGAAATTCCTATGTTGGGTTGATGATAGAGAAATTGGTGTATGATCATTTATTCATGAATTAAATAGTTAAGGGATCCTGTAACATAATATCACAACATATGAAATGGAATTTAGATGCTTAATATGGGAGAAATACATATATGGAAATAAGAAGAGAGAAATCCCTTACAGAATTTAAGCATGGTAACAGGTGTACCAAGAAAGAATTATTGAGAGAGAAAGTGGTATATCATCATTAAAATAAAATGAGGGAAGTATGTTGTTTTTTTATTAATTCCCCAAAATTTTTAATTGAATGTAAATGGGTATTACAAGACAAAAAACATGGAAAAAAATTGGAATAGAAGCAATAGCTTACTAGAGTGCGTGAAATCGAGAGCATAAAGAGGTGATATTTGAGAGTGTAGGGAGACTTGGTGGGATTATAGAGACATGTGGGAATATTAGAGACATTCTATGACTATTTTTATTGAAGATAAGTGGGATCTTGGACGGTTTTATATATGAAATGAGAGGGGAATTCATTAATATTTCACAAACAATGGTTTGGAATTCATTAACATTTCACAAAATTAGGACAAATAAATGTAATAATAACTTGTTATTAAATTCATTGTTATTATAACACTATTATAATAACATTATTAGTAAAATTATAGTTTAATATAATAATTTAAATATTTTTTAAAAGAACTATTTTACCCAAAAAATAAATTTATCAAATTTATAATTTTTTTAGAAAGCAAATTCTCATAGACTAATTTCGAGAATATGACTTTTATTTATAAAAATTTATAACACAATAAGTAGCTAATGAATTATTAGATAACCCCTTATAGAACCCACATAAGACCTAATTTTAAGGTGTTCGATGATGAAAGACTGTTGGGGTGGCTTGAATAACATCACACGGGTGGTAATATCTATTATCTTGAACTTCTCTTGTATGTGATTCCATTTAAGCATAACCTGTTAAATAATATCATGGTATTGGTCATGAGAAAAACCCAGTGATGTTACCTCTTTTACAAGCATTTATAAATGATCTTGTACGACCCAAGTTTTCTGGTTGAGGCCATCCTCTCCTTTCTCTTTGTCATAAGGATTATTTTTAAAAACATTAAATTTATAATTGTCATTTGATCACTGTTTAACTAATATATTATCAATTGTGATGATAATTAATTATAATTTAAACCTATTAATAATAATAATAAAACGATTCATTTTTTTAAAGAAGACATTAAATGAAAGGGAATTTTATCGCTAAAAGACCAAGTCATTACAGGGTGGGTCCCTCTTGGTGTTGTGACACACTGACCCCAGTTACCCAAAGTCGCTGAATTATTTTAATACATTGGCATGATTACAATGAATCAATTACTGAATGACCAATCAATTTAGCAGTATTGGAAAATATATTACATACACGAATGTTACATTACACTTTATAAAATACAACACAACCTAAATAATCCTTTATGAACGCCATTATTCCTTTAGCTAACCCTGCATATCAATCATAATACACTTCTTGGAATGTTGGGAAAAATAAATCATATAATGGTGTGAGCTCAAACACTATGTAAGGGTAAAAATATAGTGTATGATTTAAAAAATATTAACCATGTTGAATAATTGAAACCACAAGCCTTTACCAATAATAAACATGAATAGTTTTCTGGAAGGAATATTAAATTAGTATATAATGTCATAAAAAACATAATCATGGGTATTCTACTTGTCTAATGAGCACATGAACTATAAATATCATTTTCATAATGAGGGAATTTCTAATACCAAACATTAATTTTTCTGTCGGAGGCCTCATGCCAGGACCTATGGTCTAACTGTAACCGGACCCAAACCTAGAGAGCCTCTATTACAGGACTCCATCCTGGAGAGCCTCTGTTACTATAGTCCAACTCAGAGAGACTCTGTAACCAGAATCCATCCTAGAGAGCCTATGTAACCGGACATAATCCCGGAGAGCCTGTTTAACCAGACACCATCCCGAAGAGCCTCTTTAACAAGACTCCATCTCAGAGAGCCTCTATAACCAAACTCCATCTCGGAGGGACTACTGTAACCAGACCCCAACCCAGAGGGATTAATTTTACCTATCCTAAACTCAGAACGTACTAGTCCAATATATTCATCATATGAAAAGGTTGAAATATAACATAAACATTCGAATTAAAACTAGCATACGAAATGTTAATACTTTGACCATAAACCATGAATGGTATAAAAATTTCACATCCTTAGTCAAACATATCACAAAAAAATAAATACGATATGGAATATTTGTATCATAATAAATAGACATCAAAAAAATTCAAAATCCATCAAGGATGTTAACATAGATAAAAATGATTAGTAAAATGCATTGAGAGAAATATCCCTTTTGTATGAAATCATTTAAAATGATCATAATTTATAAAGGATGTCATTTGGAAGATATTTTTTAATAATGTGTCCCATAACACTTTTAAACTATTGATAAAAATTAGCATTTCAAAAAATTAATGTCTATATAAATAAATCCTTATAATCATTTTGAAATCATGGACATTAATTAAAATGGTTTAGAATGATAAATCTTTAAAACATTTAAAATACTGATCTAGTTAAATATACCCTCCCATAAAACCATAAAATATTCCTTTTGTAAACATTTGTATGAAATATGGGTATTGATGATAAGTATGTCCCAGAAAATACTTAAACATAAACAATCTCAGATAATAATGAGATTGAAAAAATAACCCTTACCACATTGTAATCAATCGAGTCGATTGAATAATTGTAAACAACCACCAAATGAATCACAAAATATCATGAATATAAATATAATCATGATAATATATATCAAATTTCAGTATAAAATACTCCACATGCAATAAAGAAGTTGTGAACAATGGAAATCTCACAGAATGAAATGTGAGATAAGAAACCCCTTACCTCATGTCCGAGTTGACCCTTTCATTCATTAATATCATGAATAATAAACGGAGGTTAATTTCTACTTGCTTAAGAATATTTTTCATGATTATTATTCCTTTTATATCACTTATTACCATGTTTTAAACATTATGAAATAATTTAAGTTAATAAAGTTCGTTTTGTCAATATTTGGCACTTGAGTCAAAAGTGAACACCTCGTAGTTACAAGTTGTTCACATGGACAAAAGTTCATTATATTCAAATTAATATTTAATGATTTAGATATCATATATATCATATATATCTAGTATATAAATTTATTTATAATAGTACATATCATTTTGGGGTAAAAAATGAAATGCACCGTTCATGGAGATGGAAAGCCGTACATACGCATGAACGCTAATATCATTTCTATTTCTTATTTTTATGGAATTAAAATGTAACGATACATAGGTTTATTATAATTAAAGTATAATATCATATATAATATCCTTAAAGCCTTGTTTTAGACTTCCCAAAAATTGTATTAAGGAGTCATATCATTTTGAGGGGGCAGTAGTATGCACTTCTTCAAATGAAATTATCGCGTTTACCCATATTGGAAACCATTAAGGAATGATTTAAAAGAAAAAATACAGAATCATGAAGAAAACATAAATATAATATATATCATATATAAATATAGTGTCGTCATAACGACCACTATGAGAGGTGGTATGAGGTAATTTAACAATCCTTATTTCCTGAGGCATTAGTTTTCCATCCATAGAAACATTATGTTCTTCACCCATTACATGGAGGAGTGTATAAGTGTAGTTCGAATCCTTCTCATAAAAACATACTAGTGTATTTAGGATACATTTGTTTTTATAAAAGAAATGAATAAAAATCTTCTAGGTGATGGAAAAGTAAAATAAAATAAAATAAGTAATGAGTAGGGATTTCAGGACACCTTTAAGGCCCTTGGGCCACCTCTAGGCCTTCGGGCCACATGCAGTTTCCACAGACACACTACAAAAAAGGAGCAGACCCAAAAGAGGATTCAGAGCAGGTGAACTCACCAATGAATATCAAAATGGATTTTTAGAATGATATGGTATGGAAATTTCATTGGTACCAACCTGTTCTTTCACGGGAAGCCTATCCATATGGCCATGTAATGGTGGAGAGTTACTATCATGACACAGATGGAGGGGAGGGGTAGTTCCTTGTATATATTCTAGTTGAATTCACTAAGACCTTTGGGTAATGTAATTTTATAAGCCTACATTCCTGCTAATATCTGTATCTATGGGACATTTATGGTTTCCCCATAATCCATTGAAAGGGGGGTTATCAGAAATAAAAAAATGAAGGCCTTCGGGCCATTCGGGCAAGGAGAAACTGTTTCATTTAATTTGGGTAACTTTCTTTGGTTTGAACCAAAAAGACTTCCTGAAGTGCCTTCTTCTTATGGTAAGGATTCTAGGATGAGTAGTGGGATGTAGAGAGGTTAATTTGGTAGAGTTTGGACAAGCCTAACGGGTTTAGGGGAGTGAGGAATTTGTAAGAAGTTGTCTCATTTTATAAGGGGGAGGAGGGGCAATTTAGGAAAGGGTGAAAATATTATTTTATTATATAATGATATCCTCTTTCTAATAGTCCAAAAATAATTAGGTTCAAAGATAAGATAACTCATGGTCGAAATAAAACTATCCAATAATAATTGGAGAAGTTTTGGAAATTATTTTAATATATATAATATAATTTATTTAAATCATATATTAATGAGGTAAATACTCCATCATTATTGTGTCATAAATAATTTAATTTATTTGATTTCTAAAAATTATATAAAAATACCATGATTTAGGTAATATTTTTAAATTCCAAACGAATATTTATAGTCAAAACAAATACTAATATAACACCATATAGAAATTAATTACTAAAAGAATTTTGTTTATGTCAATTTTGACATTACATTAAATTAATTAATCTAAAGTGTCATTATCATACATAAGTGGCTCCATGGGATCCCAAAATCGACCCCTAGGATGCCCATGGTTGCAAATTAATCATAAAATAAGGTTATAACATTTTTAAGGTAATTTTCAATTATTACAATATTCTTTTTAGCTAGAATTACCCTATCTAACTTTAACTGCGGTAAATAAAAGTCAAAAGTTACTATTCACGAAAAAGTATTTTCATCTTATTGAACAAAATTTTACTCACTAACAACAACCATGTATGTCGGATTTTCAAAATTCAATTCACAGAAGTGGTAAATTTCATTTAAAAGGAAAATTCAGTTTTTTAACTACTACTAAGTGGTTTCACTATTCATAAAAAATTGATGTATTTCAGAAAAATACCAAAAATTCAGCCTAATATATATTTGATATTCCTAATTATATAATGATGTCTATATTGATAAATTAAATACATATAAGTGGAATTAATTAATTCTAATGTAATTCCCGTTGTTAAAACAAATAGTGTGTTTTTAAGAAACAATAACTATCAAAAGATTGATACTTGTTTATGTCTATTTTCAATGTGAAATTAGATTCAATATACAAAATTTTATTAAATAGTAAACATATTTTATAAATATAATTTAAAACCAATTAAAAAGATAATCTAAATATATAAATAAATTAGATTAAAATGCACTTTTGAATTAGAATACAATATTTTTCACTACACATTAAAAAATCAACATTATAGGAAAAATTCCAAAAAATTTCAAAGAGTAAATTTTGATGTCCCCATTCTAAAGAATAAATTTATTTAGAAAAATTTCATATATATTAGTTTCAAATATTGGATTTAATAAGTGTTCTTCATTAAAAGGCGGGAAAATTGCATTTAAAAAATATATTTCTTTTAACTGAAAAAAATGAATTTGTTCTTAAATTATATCTATGAAACTCATAATATGGATTCAAAAATTATAAGTATTATATAAAGTACAATATTCAGTTAATATTATTAATAAAATCTTTTGAATTGTTAGTTTGTTAAGTTGTGGTGCACTTAAACTCAGTGTTGCCAGTAATGCAAGTTATTGAATTACATTAATGAAATAATGTACAATGAAATCTTGGGGTGTTACATTCATCCCTCCTTCAATAAATTGGGGCCTAGAAATTTGAAATTGTTCTTAAAAAAGGCTTTAAATAGAAAATACATTTGTGAAAAAACCCACATCGGAAATTAAGTTAATAAGATTTAGTCTTAATAAGATGAAAATGGGAATGAATAAGTCACAACCAAATTATGATCTCGATTAAGAGAACATTGGTGTAAATTTGAGAAACATAATTTTACGAAAAATGTAAATATTTATAGGGATTGATTGAGGTCATTAGTCAAAAAAATGTAGAATTGAGGGCCACAAATCCATCAATCTATGATGATTCAAAATATCATCCCTACAACAAAACAAAAGGTATTAGGATAACAAATTATTAGTTTTAAGATCCCTTGCCTAATGTTTAATAATTAATTTCTTAATAGAGTATGAGAAGAATATATATATATATACTTGACAAGTAGAGTTCCATCCTTTAACTATGTTCTACCACACACTCAACTTTCTCTCTAAAAGATAATAGAACTTAAAAAAATATTCTATTTTTCTTATTCATATAGGGTTCCAAAAAAATGAATTTATAATTTATCTATAAGACCTTTTAAAAAAACTACATTAATCAATCCACAACATCACGTGGGATAGTGGGTGGTGATACACCCTTTTCGCCCTTTCGGTTGCGGGTATAAGTCTCACGGCCTTGCCGGACGCGACGGGTTTCCGCCCAACCTTTGGGTTATCCTTTTATGGAAATCCAAAAATAACCTCAAACTAGAATTATCAAATATAATTTATCCAAATCAACCATCTCTTATTCCAAAATCAATACCTCATTATCGGGGCCATATTAAGAAATACCTTTCCTTCAACCATGTATTTTCCCAAAAGTGTATCTTACTATTTATTTACTTTTCATAAAACCATATAATATCAAATCCTCAATAAAATAGTACTGCAGTACAATACTAATTTATCACTATAATTCAAAGAAACAAAATATTGCTGATACAATATTCAAATGAAATAATTCTATAAAAACAACATAAGAAAACTAGTCATTCCTCTTCATCTGAGGTAGTATCATAACATGATTATATCCAATAGCACAATTTGTGGTATACTCTGATGACTGGGAAACTGATTCGCGTAGTGTCCTAATGCCTTTCACATGATTTATTTTACATTTGAAACCTTTTTCTTATCCTTTAAACCACATACTTGGTGTCCTTTTTCTCCACACTTATAACAAACTATCATTCCCTTCAGTCATTCACTAAGGTGATTCTATCTATATTTAACACATATGGGAAAATCCTTCTTTTCCTCTTCCCTTTATCATTATTTCTCTATTCCATCCTTTTCTTTTCTTGCTTTCCATCAAAGCCATAGGATTCGAAGAATTATTTACGTATCTTATTATCACATGATAATATTTCTTCATATGATGTGAATACATGGTAGAATATTTCCCTTCTAAATTTTGGTTTAATACCATGAAACATATGATCCTTCTTACTCTTTGGATCATACGTATTGCTGGAGTTCACATTCCATCTATTGGGCACCATTTCTATACAATACCATACACTAGGTAAGTTTATGAATTTCAATTAATAATTCCTAACTTTTAAAATACCTAATGTAAATTGAATAGTTTATGGATATTATCCATAATCATAAAAATATTTTCTTTGAGGAGGTATACACTCATAAATCCTTAATAATGATTTGTAAATAAAATGTGAATTTTCCTAAGAATATCCCTCGAGACTGTCGTAACCACGAGTGAAGCAAGGCCTATTGTCATGCACTAGTTCCCATTCGAGTCTAGCTCAAAGAGGTGTTTTTGGGTTTTACCCCTAGATACATATGTGCCAGAGCTGCCTCTACCGGCTCATATCCAGACAGGGATGTATTAGCTTGGAAAACTCATAAAAACTACACATTAACAAAATTCTCATAAGTTCAACCATACTAATACTCAAAGTCTATCATAGGGATATGTGTTATAATCATAGTTTATCTAAATATAGTTTCCAAGGTTATTGCTAGACTAACTCTGATACCACTGGTAACACCCTGACCCCAATTACACAGATTCAGTGCATTATTTTAATATCATGATTACAAGTAATCAAGTACTAAAGGGCCAATTGGTTTAGCAGTCATGGAAAATAGATTACATACAAGAATGTTACATTACACATTATAAAATAAAACACAACATATATAATCCTTTATGAGTGGAATTATTCCCTTAGCTTAACCCTGCATATCAATAATATTACACTCCTTGAAATTGTGTGAAAAATATAACATATAAAGAGGTGAGATCAAAAGCTATGAAAGGGTAAACAATATAGTGGAAGAAAACATAAATATTAAGCATATTGAATAATTGAAACCATAATACCTTACCAATAATAAACAAGAATACTTTTAGGTAAGGAATATCATTTGAGTAAACAATTCCATAATAAAACATAATCATGGGTATTATACTAGTTGAATGAAGACATGAACCATCAATATTATTTTCATAATGAGGGAATGTATAATACCTGACTTTAATGTCATGTAAAGGCCTCGTTCTTGGATATATGGGATTACTGTAATTGGAACCAATACTAGAGAGCCTCTGTTAGTGGACTCAATCCTGTAGAGCCTCAATAACCGGACTCCAACCAGGAGAGCCTCTGTATCCGGACTCCATCCTGAAGAGCGTCTACAAACATACTCTATCCCGGAGAGCCTCTATTACCAGACTCCATCAAGGAGAGCATCTATAAAATGACTCCATTCTTGAGAGCCTCTGTAATTGGACTCCATCCCGGAGGGTCTGCAGTTACTGGACCCCAACCCGGATGGCTTACATTTACTGGTCCCGAACTCGGAACATACTAGTCCAATATATTCATCATAAAAAAGGTTCAAATATAACAGAAATATTCTTTTTAAAACTAGCATAAAAATTTCAATACTTTAACCATAAACCATGAATGATATAAAAATAGAACATCCATAGTAAAACATATCACAAAACCTTGAATACAATATGGACATTTTGTATCATAATTAATAATCTTCAAACAATTTTAAAATCAATCAAAGGATGTCGACATAGATGAAAATGATCAGTAAAATTATTTGAGATAAATAATCCTTTCCAATGAAATGGTTTAAAATTGTAATAAATTATAAATTAATTCATTTAAAAGGTATTTTGGAATCATAATGTCCCATTCCACTTTGAATCTTTTTAATATACTATTCATTTGAAAACATTCATGTCCATATAAATAAATACATAAAATCATTTTGTAATCATGGACATTAATTAAAAAGGTTTATAATGATAAATCATTAAACCATTTAAAATGATGATATAGTTAAATATACCCTCCCAGAAAACCATAAAAGATTCCTTTTGAAAACATTTTTATGAAATATGGGTATCAATGATAAGTATGTCCTATAAAATACTTACACATAAACACTATCAGATAATAATGAGATTGGGGTAATAAACCATACCTCGTTGTAATCAAACAAGTCATATGATCAATAGTCAATAACCACTAAATGAATCACAAAATATCATGAATATAAAGATAATCATGATAATATACATCAAATTGTAGTACACAATACACCATATGCAATAAATAATTGATGAATAATGTAAATCTCACGGAATTAAAAGTGTGATAAGATACCCCTTAACTCGTGTTTGACATGACCCATTCGTTCTTTAATATCTTGAATAATAAACTGAAGTTAATTTATACTTGCTTAAGAACCGTTTTAAAGTTTATTATTACCTTTATATTACTTATTACTATGTTATAAACAATATTTAATCAATTAATTTAATAACATTCGTTTTGTCGATATTTGGCACTTGAGTAAAATTAAACACCTTATAGTTACAAGTTATTCACATGGTCAAAAGTTCATTATATAAGGAATGATATTAATGATTTAGATATCATATAAATAATATATATCTAGTATATACATTTCTTTATAACAGTACATATCATTTTGGGGTAAGAAATGAAATGCACCATTCATGGAGATGGTAAGATGTACGTACGCATGAATGCTAAATTTATTATTATTTCTTATTTAAATGGAAATAAAATATAATAATACATTGTTATATTATAATTACTATATAATTTCATTAACTCTATACTTTATAAGTACAATATATGGTATTAACCAGTCATATCACTTTGAGGGAGTGGTGTCCGCACTTCCTCAAATGAAACTATCGCCTTTACCCATAATGGAAACCATTATGGTATGCTATAAAAGAAAAATACAGAAGCATGAAGAAAACATAAACATAATATATATCATATATAAATATATTTCCATCATAATGGAAACCATGAGAGGCGGTAGCAGGTAATTGAACAATCATTGTTTCGTGAGGCATTATATTTCAATCCACAGAAACATTATGTTCATTACCCATTAGATGGAGGTGTGTATAAGTGTAGTTCAAATAATTCTTATAAAAATATCATAGTATATTGAGGATACTAGTGTTGTTATAAAATAAAGGAATAAAAAGTGTTTATGGGTTGGAGAATTAAAATAAAATAAAAGAAGTTAAGAGAAATAGTTACCTTTAATTTGGGTAACTTCCTTTGGTTTGAACTAAAAGGACTTATTGAAGTGCCTTCTACCTAAGGTAAATATTATTGGAGGAGGATAGGGATGTAGGGAGTTAATTTGGGTGATTTTTGATGATCCTAAAGGTTTGAGAGGTGTGAGGAATGTTTTATAAGTTGTCTCCTTTTATAAGGGGGGGGGGGTGGAGGAGCTCTTTTGGAAAGTGTGAAATTAGTATTTTATTATATAACTATATTTAGTTTCTAACGGTCCAAAAATCATTAAGGTCAAAGATAAGATGACTCACAGTAGAAATAAAACCATCAAATAAGAATTGTAAATTTTTTGGATATTATTTTAATATATATAATCTAATTTATTTAAATCATTTATTAATGAGGTAAATACTGCATCATTATTGTGTCATAAATAATTTAATTTATTCAATTTGTAAAAATTATATAAAAATACCATGATTTAGGAAATATTTATAGCTTCCCAATTAATATTTATAGTCAAAATGATTACATATATAACAACATAAAAAAATTAATTACTAAAATAATTTTGTTTAATTCAATTTTGACATTACATTAAATTAATTAATCTAAAGTGTCATTATCATTCATATGTGGCTCCATGGGGTCCAAAAATTGACCAAAATATTCCCATAGTCTTAAATTACTCATAAAATAATGTTAGTACATTTTAAGGTAATTTTTAATTATTACAATATTCTTTTTACATTGAATTACCCTATTTACCTTTAACCGCGGTAAATAAAAGTCAAAAGTTACTATTCACCTAAAATAATTTTCATCTTATTGAACCATATTTTACTTACTAACAACAACCATGTATGTTGTATTTTCAAAATTCAATTCACAGAAGTGGTAAAATTTCATTTAAATGGAAAATTCTGTTTTTAACTACTACTAAGTGGTTTCACTATTCATTAAAAATTGATGTTTTTCAAAAAAAATACCAAAAATTCAGCCTAAAAAATATTTTATATTCCTAATTAAATAATGATTTCTATATTGATAAATTCAATACATAGAAGAGGCATTAATTAATTTTAATATAATTTCTGTTGTTAAAACAAATAGATTGTTTTTAAGAAAGAATAACTATCAAAAGATTGATATTTGTTTATATCCAGTTTCAAAGTGAAATTAGATTCAATAAAAAAATTGTATTAAATTGTAAAAATATATTATTAATACACTTTAAAACCAATTAAAAAGAGAATATAATGATATAAATAAATTATATTAAAATGCACTTTCGAATTAGAATACAATATTTTTCAGTATTCACTAAAGAATGAACTTTATAGGAAAAATTCCAAAATTTTACAAAGTGTAAATTCTGATGTCCCCATTCTAAAGAATAAATTTATTTAGTAAAATTGAATATATATATGTTTCAAATATTGGATTTATTAAGGGTTCTTCATTAAAAGGATGGGAAATTTCATTTAAAAAAATATTTATTTTAACCGAAAAAAATGAACTTGTTCTTAAATAATGTCTATAAAACTCATAATATGGTTTAAAAAATTATAAGCATTATATAAAGATCAATATTCAGTTAATTTTATTAATAACCTCATTTGAATGGCTAGTTTGGTATGTTTTGGTGCGCTTAAACTCAGTGTTGCGTGTAATGAAACTTATTGGATTACTTTAATGAAATAACGTACTTTGAAATCTTGTGGTGTTACATTCGTCCCTCCTTCAATAAATTGGGACCTCAATATTTAAAATATTTCTTGAAAAATGGATTAAAATAGAAAATGCCTTTTTGAAAAAACCCACATCCGAAATTAGGTTAATAGGATTTATTCTTAATAAGTGGAAAAGGGGAATGAAAAAATCAACACCAAATTATGATCTCTATTAGGAGAACATTTGTGGAAATTAGAGACACATAATTGGTGGAAAAATGTAAATATTTATACGGAGTGATTGAGGTCATCAGTCAAAAAAATTTAGAATTGCGGGCCACAAAACCATCAATTTATGATGATTCAAAATATCATCACTTCAACAAAACATAAAGTATTAGGATAATACATTATTAGTTTTAAGATCCCTTTACAAATGTTTAATAAATAATTTCTTCATAGAATATGAGAAGAATATATATATATATCCATGAAAAGTATAGTTCCATCCTTTAACTAAGTTCTACCACAAACTCAACATTCACTCTAAAAGATAATAGAACTTAAAAAAATATTCTATTTTTCTTATTCATATAGGGTTTCAAAAAAATTAATTTATAATTCATCTATAAGTCCTTTTAAAAAAACTACATTAATCATTCCAAGACATCACATGGGCTAGTGGGGGGTGATACACCCTTGTCACCCTTTCGGATGCAAGTTCAAGTATCACGGCCTTACCAGACGAGACGGGTTTCTGCCTGACCATTGGGTTATCATTTTATGGAAATCCAAAAATAATCTCAAACTATAATTATCTAATATAATTTATCCAAATCAACCATCTCTTATTCCAAAATCACTACCTCATTATCAGTACCATATTAATAATTACCCTTACTTCAACAAAGTATTTTCCCAAGAAGTGTAGCTTACTATTAAGTCACTATTCATAGAACCATATAATATAAAATCCTCAATAAAATAGTATTGCAATACAATCCTAATTTATCTCCATAATTCAAATAACCAATATATTTATGATACAACATTCAAATGAAATAATTATATAATAACAACATAATAAAACTAGTCATTTCTCTTCATCTGACGTTGTATAATAACATGATTTTTATCCAATAGCATTATTTGTGGTATACTCTGATAACTGGGACATTGATTAGTGTAGTGTCTCAATGCCTTTCACATGATGTATTTTACATTTGAAACCCATTTCTTATCCTATAAACCACATAATTGGTGTTCTTTTTCTCCACATTTATAACAAACTATCATTCCCTTCAATCATTTACCATGGTGATTCATTCTACATTTAACACATATGGGAAAATCCTTATTTTTTCCTCTTCCCTTTATCAATATTTCTCTATTCCTTCCTTTTTTTCTCTTTCATTCCTTCAAAGACATAGGATTTGATGAATTTTTTACTTATCTTTTTAGTACATGATAATATTTCTTCATATGGTGTGATTACATGGTAGAATATTTCCCTTATAAATGTTGGTTTAATACCATGAGAGATATGATCCTTCTTACTCTTTTGATCATACATGTTGCTGGAGTTCAAATTCCATCTACTGGGTGTCATTTCTATACAATTCCATACACTAGGTTAGTTTATGAAATGAAATGAATAATTCAAAACTTGTAAAATACCTAACATAAATTGAACAGTTTATGAATATAATCCATAATCATAAAAATATTTTCTTTGAGGAGGTATACACTCTTAAATCCTTCATAATTATTTGTAATGAAAATGAGAATTATCCTATGAATATCCCCCAGGAGTGTCGTAACAAAGTGTGAAGAATGGACCATTATCATGCACCAGTTCTTGTTCGAGTCTTACTCAAAGAGGTGTTTTCGGGTTGTACCCCTAGGTAAATATGTTCCAAAGCTGCATCTACCTGCTCATATCTAGACAAGGATGTATTAGCTTAGAAAACTCATAAAAACTATACATTACAAAATTCTCAGAAGTTCATCTATCCTAATCCTCAAAGTCTATCTTATGGATATGTGTTATAATCAGATTTTATCTAAAACTCGTTTCCAAGGCTATTTCTAAACGTCCTCTGATTCAAATGGTAACAACCTAACCCCAATTACCTAGTTTCGGTGAATTATTTTAATACATTGTCATGATTACAAGGAACCAAGTACTGAAGGGCCGATTGGTTTATCAGTCTTAGAAAACAGATTACATACATGAATGTTACATTACACATTATAAAATAAAACACAACATATATAATCCTTTATGAGAGGAATTATTCCCTTAGCTTAACCCTACATATGAATAAAAATACACTTCTTGGAATCGTGGGAAAAATAAAACATATAAAGTGGTGAGATCAAATTTTAAGAATGGGTAAACAATACAGCGGAAGATAACATAAATATTAAGCATGTTGAATAATTGAAACCACAATACTTTACTAATAATAAACAATAATAATATTATGGGAAGAATATTATTTGAGTAAACAATGCCATTATAAAACATAATCATGGGAATTATACTAGTAGAATGACCAAATGAACCATCAATATTACCTTTATAATGAGGGAATGTATAATACCTGACATTAATTTTGTGTCACGGACTCATTCTAGGACATATGGGCTTTCTGTACCTGGAACAAATCCCGGAGAGCCTCTGTTAGTGGACTCCATCCTGGAGAGCCTCTATAACTGGACTCCAACCTGGAGAGCCTCTGTATCCAGACTCTATCCTAGAGAGCGTCTGTAAACAGACTCCATCACGGAGAGCATCTGTAACCGGACTCCATCCCGGAGAGCCTCTATAACAAGACTCCATCCTGGATAGCCACTGTAACTGGACTCCATCCCGGAGGGTCTGCTGTAACTAGAGCCCAACCCGAAGGGCTTAATTTTACAAGTCCCTACCCCAGAACATACTAGTCAAATATATTCATCATAAGAAAAGGTTGAAATATAACATAAACATTCGTATTAAAACTAGCATACAAAATGTCAATACTTTAACCATAAACAATGAATGGTATAAAAATAGCACATCCATAGTAAAAATATCACAAAACCATCAATACAATATGGAATATTTGTATCATTATAAATAAACATCAAACAATTTTAAAATCCATCAAAGGATGTCGACGTAGATGAAAATGATCAATAAAATGCTTTCAGATAAATAACCATTTCTAATGAAATCATTTAATATTATCATAAATTATAAAGTAATTAATTTAAAAGTTATTTTTGAATCAATGTGTCCCATTCCACTTTGAAACTTTTGAAAAGAATTTTCATTTCAAAACATTCATGTCCATATAAATAAATCCTTAAAATCATTTGGAAATCATGGACATTAATTAAAATGGTTTAGAAAGATAAATCATTAAACCATTTAAAATGATGATCTAGTTAAATATACCATCCCATAAAATCATAAAAGATTCCTTTTGAAATCTTTTTTATGAAATATGGGTTTCTATGATAAGTATGTCCAAGAAAATACTTACACATTAACAATCTCAGATAATAATGAGATTGTGGTAACCACACTTACCTCGTTGTAATCAATGTAGTCGTCTGAAAAATAATCAATAACCACCAAATTAATCACAAAATATCATGAATATAAAGATAATCATGATAATAAACATATAATGGAAGTACACAATTCACCACATGCAATAAATAAGTGGTGAATAATGGAAATGTCACGAAATTAAAAGTGTGATAAGAAACCCCTTACCTCGTGTCAGACGTGACCCATTAGTTATTTAATATCATGAATAATAAACTGAAGTTAATTTCTACATTCTTAAGAACCTTTTTAAAGTTTATTATTACTTTTATATTAATTAGTACCATGTTATAAACATTATGTAATCAATTAATTTAATAAAATTTGTTTTGTTGATATTTGGAACATCAGTAAAATTAAAAACCTTATATTTACAAGTTATTCACATGGTCAAAATTTCATTATATACAGAATTATATTAATGATTTAGATATCATATAAATAATATATATCTAGTATATACGTTTCTTTATAACAGTACATATCATTTTGGTGTAATAAATGAAATGCACCGTTCATGGAGACGGTAAGTTGTACGTACACATGAACACTAATTTTATTTTTATTTATTATTTTAATGGGATTAAAATATAATGATACATAGGTATATTATAATTACATTAATATATCAATAAGTCTATTCTTTATACATCCTATATACGGTATTAATGAGTCATATCACTTTGTTGGGGCAGTAGTCCGCACTTCCTCAATTGAAACTATCGCATTTACCCATAATGGAAACCATTAAGGTATGATATAAAATAAAAATACATAAGAATGAAGAAAAAATAAACATAATATATATTGTATATAAATATTGTTACATCATAATGGAATCCATGAGAAGCGGTATGAGGTAATTGAACAATCATTGTTTCGTGAGGTTTTAATTCTCAATCCACAGAAACATTATGTTATTTTCCCATTGGATGAATGTGTTTATAAGTGTAGTTCAAATAATGCTCATAAAAATATAATATTATATAGAGGATACTGTTGTTGTTATAAAATAAAGTAATAAAAAGTGTTTTGGGGTTGGAGAAGTAAAATAAAAAAAAGAAGTTAAGAGAAAATGTTACCTTTAAATTGGGTAACTTCTTTTGGTTTGAACCAAAAGGGCTTCTTGAAGTGACTTTTTTCTAAGGTAATTCTTCTAGGAGGAGGAGAGGGATATAGGGAGATTAATTAGGCAGATTTTGGAAGAGCCTAATGTCTTGAGAGGTGTGAGGAATTGTTTATAAGTGGTCTCCTTTTATAAGGGGGAGGAGGGGCTCATTTGGAAAGTGTGAAAATAGTATTTTATTATATAATGATATTTAGTTTCTAATAGTCCAAAAAATAATTAGGTTTAAAGATAAGATGGCTCAAAGTCTAAATAAAACCATCCAAAAATAATTGTAAATGTTTTGTATATTATTTTAATATATATATAATCTAATTTATTTAAATCATTTATTAATGAGGTAAATATTGCATCATTATTGTGTCATAAATAATTTAATTTAATTGATTTATAAAAATTATAAAAAATATCATGATTTAGGAAATATTATTATATTTCCAATGAATATTTATATAAAAAAATATTACTTATATAACACCATATAAAAATTAATTACTAAAATAATTTTTTTATGTAAATTTTTTCCTTTACTTTAAATTAAATAATCTAAACTGTCATTATCATTTATAAGTGGATCCATGGGTCCCAAAATCAACCCATTGATGCCCATGGTCGGCCATTACTCATCCAATATGTTTAGGACATGTGTTAAGGTAATTTTGAATTATTACAATATTCTTTTTACGTTGAATTACCCTATTTTCCTTTAACCACGGTAAATAAAATTTAAAAGTTACAATTCCCCAAAACATAATTTCATCTTATTGAAAAAGATTTTACTTACTAACAACAACCATGTATGTACGATTTTCTAAATTCAATTCACAGATGAGGTAAAATTTCATTTAAATGAAAAACTCAGTTTTTTGACTACTATTAAGTGGTTTCACTATTCATCGAAAATTGAGGTTTTTCACAAAAAAAAAAAAAAAATAATACCTAAGATATATTTGATATTCCAAATTCAAAAATTATTTCTATATTTATAAATTAAATATATAGAATTGTAATTTATTAATTTAAAACTACTTCTTATTGTTAAAACAAATAGAGTGTTTTTAAGAAATAACAACCATCAAAAGATTGATACTTGTTTATGTCCAGTTTAAAAGTGAAATTAAATCCAATAAAAAACTTTGTATTTTATAGTAAAAATATATTATAATTATACTTTAAAAACAATTAAAAAGATACTATATCCATATAAATAAATTATATTAAAATGCACATTTTAATTTAAATACAATATTTTTCACAATTCATTAAAAAATGAACTTTATCCGAAAAATTCCTAAAATTTACAAAAAGTAAATTTTGATGTCCCCATTATAAAGAATAAATTTATTTAGATAAATTTAATATATATAAGTTTCAAATATAATATTTAAAAAGGGTTCTCCATTAAATGGAGGTAAAATTGCATTTATAAAAAATATTTCTTTTAATTGAAAAAATGAATTTTTTCTTACATTACGTAATAGAAAGTGATAATATGGATTCTGAAATTATAATTAAAATATCATGTTTAATATTATTTTAATACTATTATTAACTGCTTTTGAATGACTTGTTTGGTTAGTCGTGGTGTGCTCGAACTCAGTGTTGCGTGTAATGAAAGTTATTGAATTACATTATAGAAATATCTTACTATGAAATAATGGGTTGTTACAATATTCCCTCCTACAATAAATTACTTCCACGCAATTTGAAATTTTTCTATGAAAAAAGGCTTAAAATAGAAAATACATTTGTTGAAAAACCAACATTGGAAATTTGGTTAATAAGATTTAGTCTTAATAATATGAAATGGGGAATGAAAATGTCACCAACAAATTATGATATTTATTAGAAGAAAATTGGTGGAAATTAGAGACACATAATTTTTAGAAAAAAGTAACTATTTATAGGGAGTGATTAAGGTCATCAGTCACAAAAAGTATAGAATTGAGGGCCACAAAGACATCTATCGATGGTGATTTAATATATCATCGCTTCAAAAAAACATAAGGTATTAGGATAACACATTATTAGTTTTAAGACCCCTTACCTAATGTTTAAGAATTAATTTTTTCATAGAATAAGATAAGAAATATATATATATATATATATATATAATTTACAAGTAGAGTTCCATCCTTTATCAATGGTCTACCACAAACTCATCTTTCTCTCTATATGATAACAGAACATAAAAAATATTATATTAAACTTATTCATATAGGGTTCCAAAATAATGAATTTATAATTCATCTACATGACCATTTGAAGAAAACTACATTAATAAATCCAGGACATCACATGGGCTAGTGGTGGGTGATACACCATTTTCACCCTTTCGGTTGCGGGTTTAAATCTTGCGGCCTTGCTGGACGCGATGGGTTTCCGCCCAACCTTCGGGTTGTCCATTTTATGCAATCCAAAAATAATCTCAAACTAGAAATATCCAATATAATTTATCCAAATCTACCATGTCTTATTCCACAATCACTACCTTATTATTGGGACCATATTAAAAATTATATACACTTCAACCATTTATTTTCCAAAAAGTATAGCTGAATATTAAGTCACTTTTCTTAGAACCATATAATATCAAATCCTCGATAAAATAGTACTACAATACAATCCAAATTTATCTCCATAATTTATATTACCAGTATATTGCTAATAAAATATTCAAATGAAATAATTCTATAAAAACAACATAAGAACACTAGTCATTCCTCTTCATCTGAGGTAGTATCCTAACTTGATTATTATCCAACAAGATCATTTGTGGTATACTCTGATGACTGGGACATTGATTCGCGCAGTGTCCCAACACCTTTCAGATGAATCATTTTACATTTGAAACCTTTTTTTACCCTTTAAACCACATACATAGTGTCCTTTTTATCCACACTTATAACAAACTATCATTTCCTTCAAGCATTTACCAAGGTGATTCTTTCCACATTTATCACATATGGGAAATTCCTTCTTTTCCCTCTTCCCTTTATCAATATTTATCTATTAAATCCTTTTCTTATCTTTCATCCCTAAAAATCCATAGGATTCAAAGAATTCTTTACTTATATTATTAGCACATGATAATATTTTTTTATAAACTATTAATACATGGTAGACTATTTTCATTCTAAATGATGGTTTAATACCATGAATGATATGATCCTTCTTACTCTTTGGATCATAAGTATTGCTGGAGTTCACATTCCATCTATTGGGCACCATTTCTATACAATACCATACACTAGGTCAGTTTATGAATTGCAATGAATAATTCCAAACTTGTAAAATACCTAACGTAAATTGAAAATTTTATGGATATAATCCATAATCATAAAAATATTTTCATTAAGGAGGTATAAAATCTTAAATCTTTCATAATTATTTGTAAAGAAAATGAGAATTATCCTTAGCATATCCCCCAGGTGTTTCGTAACCAATAGTGAAGCAAGGCCCGTTGTCGTGCAGTAGTTCCTGTTTGATTCTAGCTCAAAGCGGTATATTTTGGGTTTTACCCCTAGGTAAACCTGTGCCAGAGCCACCTCTATGATCTCGTATCCAAATTGGGATGTATTTGTTTTGAAAAATTCACAAAAACTCTACATTGACAATATTATAAGAAGTACATCTATACGAATCTTCAATGTCTATTATAGGGATATGTGTTATAATCAGAGTTTATCTAAATCTTTTTTCTATTGTTATTTCTAAACTTCCTATGATACCAATGGTAACACCCCGACCCCATTTAATTAGAGCACATGCATTAATTTAATGTATTGACATGATTAAAAAGAAATCAAGTACCAAAGGACCAATCATCTTAGCTATCATGGAAAATAGATTACATACATGAATGTTACATTACACATTATAAAATAAAACACAACATAAATAATCCTTTATGAAATCCATTATTATCTTAGCTTAACACAAAAAATATATCATAATACACTTCCTGGAATCCTGGGAAAAATAAAACATATAAAGGGGTGATATCAAATGCTCATTAAGGGTAAAAAATACAATGTAAGATAAAATAAATATTAAGAATGTTGAATAATTGAAACCAAAATCCTTTACCAATAATAAACATGAATACATTTATGGCAGGAATATGAGATGAGTAAATAGTGCCATAATAAAACATAATCATGGGTATTCTACTAGTCGAATGACCACATGAACCATCAGTATTAATTTTATAATGGGAGGATGTATAATACTAGACATTAATTTTTGTGTCAAGGCCTCGTGTTAGGGCCTATGTGATAACAGTAACCAGACCCAATCATGGAGAGACTCTATTACTGAACTCCATCCTAGAGAGCCTCTGTAGCTAGACTCCATCCTGGAGTTCCTATGTAACTAGACTCCATCCCGGAGAGCCTCTGTAACTGGACTCCATCCCGGAGAGCTTCGATAACCGTACACCATCCCATAGAGCCTCTGTAAACGGAATCCATCCCAAAGGGTCTCCTATAACTGGACCCCAACCTGGAGGGATTAGTTTTACCGGTCCCCAACCCGAAACATACTAGTCCAATATATTCATCATAAGAAAAGGTTGAAATATAACATAAACATTCATATTAAATAGAATAAGAAATGTCAATACTTTAACCATAAACCATTAATGGTATAAAAATAGCACATCCACAGTCAAACATATCACAAAACATTCAATACATTATTGAATATTTATATCATAATAAATAAAATTTAAAAAAAGTTTAAAATCCATCAAAGGATGTTGACATAGATAAAAATGATCAGTAAAATGTTTTGAGAGAAATAAACCTTTCTAATGAAATCGTTTAAAATTATCATAAATTATAAAGTAATTCATTTAAAAGATTTTTTTGAATCAAATTTTCCCATTCCAATTTAAAACATTTGAAAAGAATTATCATTTCAAAACATTCATGTCCATATAAATAAATCTTTAAATTCATTTTGAAATCATGGACATTAATTAAAAAGGTTTAGAAAGATAATATCTTAAAGCATTTAAAATGATGATCCAATTAAATATACCATGCAATAAAACCATAAAATATTATTTTAGAAAACATTATTATGAAATAAGGTTATAAATGATTATTATGTCCCAGAAAATACTTACACATAAACATTCATAGATAATAATGAGATTCAGGTAATAAACCATACCTCGTTGTAATCAATCGAGTCATGTGAAAAATAGTCAATAACCACAAAATAAATCACAAAATATCATGAATATAAAAATAATCAAGATAATTTATATCAAATTGATGTACACAATACACCACATGCAATAAATAAGTGGTGAATAATGGAAATCTCACAGAATTAAATATGAGATAAGAAACCCCTTACCTCATGTCCGACATGACCCGCTCGTTCTTTCATGTCCTGAATAACAAATAGAATATATTTTCGACTTTCTTAAGAACCATTTTCAAGGTTATTATTAATTTTATATCACTTATTATTATGTTTTAAACATTATGTAATCATTTAAGTTAATAACATTCGTTTTGTTGATATTTGGCACTTGAGTCACAAATGAACACCTTATATTTACATGTTGTTCATATGGTCCAAAGATTATTATATCCAAAATGATATTAATTATTTAGATATCATATATATCATATATATCTTGTATATACATTTATTTTTAATAGTACATATCATTTTGGGTTATGAAATGAAATGCACCATTCATGGAGACAGTAAGTTGTACGTACACGTGAATGCTAATTTCATTTCTATTTCTTATTTTAGTTGAATTAAAACATAATTATACATATATATATTATAATTACCATATAATATCATATATAATATCAATTACTGCATCATTTACACGTCCCACATATTGTATTAATGAGTGACATCACTTTGAGAGGGCGGTAGTCCACACTTTCTCAAATGAAATTATCATGATTACCCATAATGGAAACCATTAATGTATGCAATAAAAGAAAGATAAATAAGCATGAAGAAAACATAAACATAATATATATAATATATAAATATAGTTCCATCATAATGGACACCATGAGAGGCATTATGAGGTAATTGAACAATCATAATTTCGTGAGGCGTTAGTTTTCCATCCACAGAAACATTATGTTCTTTTCCCATTAGATGGAGGTCTGTATAAGTGTAGTTCACATAAATCTCATAAAAAATCATAGTATATTGAAGATTATGGAGTTTTTATAAAATAAAGTATTAAAAAGAGTTTAGGGGTTGGAGAAGTAAAATAAAAGAAAAGAAGTTAAGCGAAATTGTTACCTTTAATTTGGGTAACATCATTTGGTTTGAACCAAAAGGACTTCTAGGAGAGCCTTATTCATAAGATATGGCCTCTAAGAGGAGGAGAGGGATGTAGGGAGCTTAATTTATGCATATTTTGGATGATCCATAAGGATTGAGAGGTTTGAGAAATTGGTTAGAAGTGGAATTCTTTTATAAGGGGGAGGAGTGGCTCTTTATGAAAGTGTGAAAATAATATTTTATTATATAATTATATTTGGATTCTAATGGTAAAAATACCAATAGGGTTGAATATTAGATGACTCATGGTCTAAATAATCCCATCCAATAATAATTGGACATGTTTTGGATATTATATTTTTATATTTATTCTAATTTATTTAAATCACATATTAATGAGGTAAATACATCATCATTATTATGTCATAAATAATTTAATTTATTAGATGTATAAAAATTATAAAAAAATAAGATGATTTAGGAAATATTTTTATATTTCCAATGAATATTTCTAGTCAAAAATATTACTTATATAACACCATATAAAAATTAATTACCAAAATAATTTTGTTTCTGTCAATTTTTCCTTTACTTTAAATTAATTAATCTAAAGTATCATTATCATTCATAAGTGGATCCATGGGTCCCAAAATCGTCCCAAAGATGACCATGGTCATAAATTACTCATCCAATAAGGTTTGGACATGTTTTAAGTTAATTATAAATTATTAAAATATTTTTTTTACCTTGAAATACCATATTTAACTTTAACCGCGGTGAATAGAAGTCAGAAGTTACTATTCACAAAAAATTATTTTCAACTTATGGAACCAAATTTTACTTAATAACAACAACTATGTATATTTTATTTTGATAATTCAATTCATATAAGTGGTATAATTTCATTTAAATGAAAATTTCAATTTTTTTATTACTACTATGTTGTTTCACTATTCATTAAAAATTTACGTTTTTCAGAAAATTTAATAAAATTCAGCCTAAGATATATATGATATTTCGAATTCAAATATGAGTTCTATATTGATAAATTCAATACATAGAAGTGGAATTAATTAATTTAAAATTAATTTCCATTGTTAAAACAAATAGTGTGTTTTTAAGAAACAATGTCTATTAAAAGATTGATACTTGTTTATGTCCAGTTTTAAAGTGAAATTAATTCCAATAAACAACATTGTATTAAATGGTAAAAATATATTATAATTACAATTTAAAAGGACTTAAAAAAATAATCTAACCATATAAATAAATTAGATTAAAAGGCACTTTTGAAAAAAAAATCAATATTTTTCACTATTAATTAAAAATGAACATTATCGGAACAATTAGAAAATTTTACAAAAAGGTAATTTTTATGTCCCCATTCTAAAAAATAAATTTATTTAGTTAAATATTATATACCTAAGTTTCAAATATTGGATTTAAAAAAGGTTCTCCATTAAAATGCGGTAAAATTTGATTTAAAAATATAATTATATTATCTAAAATGTGAATTTGTTCTTACATTATGTATAAGAAACTAGTAATATGGATTCTAAAATTAATAATATTATATAAAGATCAATATTCAGTTAATAATATTCCTAATCACATTTGAACGTCTAGTTTGGTAATTCGTGGTGCGCTTGAACTCGGTGTTGCTTGTAATGCATGTTATTGAATTACTTTAAAGAAATAACATACTATGAAATCTTGGGGTGATTCAACTGGTGACTTGGGTTTCTAATTGAACATACGTATCACTATTCGTTTGACCATATCACATGGAATTTTGACCCCTTTTTTGAGCTCAACACGTTCCTTGGAGGGTACACAGACATGGGATGTTAGTTCCTGGCCATGGGAATGCCAGGTTCACTTATATGGACATGTCCAGTAAAAGGCTACACATGAGTAGCATTGTACAAGGAAAATGGGAATGGTACACATGAAGAATAATTCTATGTCGTTCTACATGAATGAGGAATCAAGCAATGCACATGAGATAGATCTAGTGTGTAAAGGACATAGTGTTTACCCCTAGTATAAACTATGTACTCCATCGATGTTGTATTGGAGCCCTTGTCCTCAGTATCATGGAAATGTTTTTATAGGAAGTGTTCCCCATATCCTTTCTACATGTGTTAGTATAGAATTATATCATACACACAGGGAATCAATCCCTTCAACATGACTCTTGGATAGAGTTGGTGTAATCCTTCTGTGCTTCCCAAAGTGAGATCAATTATTATCATCATTCCATAGGTTTTGGTCTTTGTATTTTCATGACCAACACTACACAGGCACTGATCCTATACATAGTGGCTCATTCTGGATTGAGTTGTTGGTATACACCAAGACCTTAAGTGTGAACCTCATATTTGTATTGTATCTCTTCATATGTTAATTGCATAATTCTTTGACAAGACTCGACGAGCACCACCTCTTTGATGGACATCATTAATACTATATAGCTTGGGGATTGTCTTCTCCTAGAAAAGTTATTTATGTAACAGTAGAGCCGAAATACATATATAGAATTATGGTTGGGACATTATATTGAGAATGTGTGTCTTTATTGTGTATATTAGGTTTCTCATGTTATATTTGTTGTAGTTATATTGCTGTTAGAGCTGACTGTTATTCATGATTCATTAATCATGGTGTTTTCAAATTTTTTTACTAAGTATTGTTATACTCACCCCTCTATGGGCTCTATCCACATATGATGTCTTATATGTAGAAGACATGCATTATTTTGGAGTCCTTGGTGGACTATGAAAAGATAAGGTACGTCTGGGATAGACAGACGAAAGATTAAACTATTGTTTATTTTGAAAGTAGTACCCTCTATATGATCAAGTGGCACATTACATTATAGTTCTATTTTGGCCTGTATTTGGCTTCATTATACCCATTAATGTATTTTTTTCATACTCTAGTTGTCAGATTATAGTTTTATGAATGAATTTTATCAGTTTTCTTACACTTCCATTTTGTTTGTTCTTGGAGATGTGTGATGGAATAATGGTTTTTTTATGAAAATTCCTCCTGTGTGTGTGATATTCCTTCTTTGTGACAAACGTCATCTCCAAGCCTATCAGTGGTGGGCATGGGGTAGTTGTGTATTGAACCAAGTTTGGTAGTGTCAAAACTCCCATTGAAATATAATATCATAAATATATATTTTATCATAATATTATTTATTTTAGTAAAATCTATTCTTTCATGTTTCGTATGATTCAATATTACCAAAGTGGTAATAATTTTATGTTTCAAGCTCATCATTTATCTATATTATTTATAACATTACTTATAATGAAAATATATTATGATAAATATATGAATAAATTCCTGAATTTTATTCTCTAATTGTTATTAATGATATTTTTAATGAACTTATACATTTTACCAATATTTAGTACATAAACGTAGTGTGAAAATTATTTTAACAGAATCTAAAATTATTTCCCACATTGGTTAAAAACCTATTTTTTTCCCAAACAATGTTTTATAAAAAAATTTAAAAATGTTTGATCATTCTTAAAAAGATAATGGCATTTTTACCCATGTTTAACTTATAAAAAAATATATTTAAAGGATTCTCCACGCAATTTTTCTAAAAATTGCCATTTAGATTTTACAGAAAGTATGAATTGAATATTATTTTAATTTTTATAGAAGTAATTGAATTTCCCATTCTCATGGGAATTATTTTCATTGAATATTTCTTTAAGTGACTGAAATATTATTTTAATTTAAAGTTATATTAAAAAAATTTAGGTTTCAAATTTTATTTTCCCAAATTAGAAAGGATATTTTACACAAGAAATTTTAAAATGATTTTTAAATATTTTATTAAATGTTTTTTGTTTTATGTTTAATTAATAGAATAATATAAATTCTTTATGATATTAAAAAGAGATTTTAAAATATAATTTGTTTTCCTCAAGAAAATTTACATTTAATTTATCATTCCAAATCATTTTTCATATTATATTATTTACATTGATGTTACTTATGATTAAATGGGATATAAACCAAGGAATCCATTTTTACTCATTCAATAGATGGGTTGTGTATATGATGATAAGATATTAATGGAACACGTTTATCTTCAATTTATAAAAACATTATTAAATGATTATAAAACCTAATTATTTTTCAATGTATTATGCATTGTGTAAATAATGAAATTATTATAAAACCAATTCCTCTTCATGGGTTCTAATATGATTAATTTTTTATGTTTTTATGGAACATTATGTGTGATTTTTTTAATGTTATGTGTGGGAAATAAAAATCCCTCCAATTCATCTGGTAATGATAATTGTTTTATAAGAATAGAGGGTACAAAAATATTTATCTCAAGAAGAAAAAATGATGATACACTAGTGGTTAAAACATACTCATAAATATAGAAATATGTGGTTATAAGAATACATAAGCAGGTATATGAGTGGTTATCTCGGGCTTAATATATTATAAATCTATTAGTGGGTAGCCCTGAAATATGATTTTCTATGATTTTGTAAATGCGAAAGGTCTATTTGTAATGAAATTGTTATGATCTCATCGACCTGAATCTTTGAATACCTCATAATTCATGTTTTATAAACATCTAATTATTATACTATAAAAATTATTATGTTATTTGATTTATAGGGTAAAATATTGAATTTTTATACCCGCATTCTTATACAACTACACACATGTTATGCTTATATATCACCCTTTTATACCCTTATTGTCCATCTCATCTCACCATTTCAAATGTTTACATTCCCCATTATATAAGAAAATGTTTTAATTTTTATATTTTTATGAATATTACTTAATGTAAATATCATTATGAGGGATATTTAAGATATTTTAGGAATTAAGAAGATTGTGTTCCACGATTCCAATGGTGGTAAGCTGTTATATCATCAGTCATGTGTTTGTGTAATTTAATGAGTATATTAATAAAATGATGTAATATTTATTTATAAGATATTTGGGTTAATATATCATACCTATCTATGTGTGGAGCCACCTCGGCCCAAAACATCTTCATTCCACTTATTTTTATCACAGACCAAGTCTTGGTTCTCAATATATTAAATGGTAGTCAAACATGATATATTTTCCTAAGATTAGAAGGATTAAAATATTACATCCTCAAACAATTCAATTTTTCTCAACACATAAATATAGAGAGTCAGAGTAAAATGATGGATCTTATTAGAATATGATGAATACTATATCCCATAAATAAAACCCTAGTTTAAATTCATAAATTACATTCCACATTCCTCTATTAGTTTCTATGCGAAAATTTAGTCATAAATAAAATATATTAATCCCCACCAACCATCTCTAAATGTTAACCAGTCGGGGTGAAAACATCTTAACATTGTTTGGAAGAATCACGCATCCTGTAGGTTTCATGGATGAACCATCTATTCATAGGATAATTCGGGTGTTTGAAAATAGATATCTTGGATTGAATCCATGACATAGACATCTGGTGGCCATTATACTCAAAGAATGTAATTGGGTAAAATTACTAGTACTCTCATGTCAACTCTTCGATAGTAGGGGCATGTTATAGAGCTCCATGTATGGACAATATAAATCATAGGAATCTCACTCGAAACATGTCATCAGTAAAAATCTCAAGAATAACAACTGTTTCCAAAAGATTTACTATAGGAGTTAAAAATGGTGGATCATGGTCCTCCACATTTAGATCATGGTTATCTCCACCTTCCTTGAATTTTTATTGAGGCTGTTTTAGTGGAATATTTATACAATACCAAATTCATGCAATAAGATAGTACTTTATTACAAAAATGATCATATTAAAATGAACAGTATATGTATAATCCTTTAAATTTAAAGAGATAAAACGCAATTTCGTGATCCTAAATCATGTTATAAATGACATATAAGGTCATAAATGTTATAAAATATTGTACCTACATCAAAATATTGTGGTTACATCAAGGTCAAGGTCTCACATCACATAATAGTGTTCTTGGTATATGAAATGTTAATTATAAAGTATAGAATAAAACACAATTTTTATTGAAAATGGAAGTATAATTTAATAGTAGTCATTTAATTTTAAAAATTTATCTTATTCAAGATCTAACACATTTAAATTTATATATATATCATGGTCTAGTTAGATGAGTCACCATTCACATGTTATGAATTCATATGTTTTATAAGCTGAAATGGTAACATTATGAAATTTATTCTTCTATTCTATGATGGTTAAACTATATGAATCTCCATTAAATATCTATATAGGAATGCACAATATCTAAATTTTAGATGAAATCCATTTAATAGAAACCACATATGTTTCAGCTCATTAAACCAATGGTTTATGGCCAAAACATGTGATAATTTTGTTAATTGTTGTTCTACCATCAATATATCTGGGAAAACCCATTTATGTTTTTTAAAAGACAATATATAATCTAAATATTTTATTCTTATATAATAAGTTATTAGATTTCAAAACATAATTGTTAGGGAACCATCATTATATAGCAGTAAATGCATATAGTAGTATAATCATGGTCTGAAAAGTTCATGGCATGTTAATCCTCATCTTCATATAATGATGCATGAGATGATACACCCTTTCCATTTCAAGACACGGGTAAAATATAGTACATAATAATAATAACACCAAAAATTAGGTGTGCCACCCAATGGAAAAATAAATACAAATATAATAGGTACAATCCAAATCAATGAGTCTCATCTTATGAAATTGGGATTTTCCATATAAGTGAGTTATATAGTGGTAGGAAAAATATTTTTACTAAATCTAATGAAAATACAATTATATAATATATATATCCATAAATTACGGAACATTAATTAAAGAATACTCTAAAACATCATTGAAACATTCTCGGCCAAGTTCACTCATATGTAACCTTACCTGAGGGGATACATCACCTCAAACATGTCACCCCATATTCTAGTGGTTTTTAAGCAGTAGTCAGGATACGTAATGGTTTTGTGTTGAGGATATATAATCATGATTAGAGTATAGAATAGTTGAATAAAAAAATTCACAAATAGTTATAAGAATTAATAATTACCAGGATAAGAATATTTAGGAACCCATATAAATAAAATATGTGAAGACAACAATGACTATAATCATATATAAATGATGCCATGTATTTTTTATAATAAAAATGAAATTAGGCATTCATGGAAGTCTGAATACAATATAATACATGTATGAATAATGATAAAAAGATACAAAAAAACTATCCTGTGAGCATCCCGATCACCAACATAGTAATTAACTATAATGCTCCCATCATAAGTACTAGTTAGGATTTTATAGTTGGATGCTTTTCTTAGTCCCAATAAGTATCCATGAATTCTCTTTGGGAAATACAAATCAGCCTGATTTGTATTTGATATAAACACAGTATTCTACCACCAAATAAATCTATTATAATAAATCCAAAGTACATAATTATATAAGTGTGAAGGTATAACCAATATAAATAATAAATTTATCAAAAAACCAAGATAGATCAATTTCTTACATGACACCCATCGAACACTACCTACTTTATCCTATAACAAAATATTTGTAAAAGCATTTCACAATGTATATATATATATATAAGTTTGTATTTAAATATTTTTACTATATATGTACAAGAATATATAGTCATATTTATAGAGATCTTGTTATATATTGTGATCAAGGTTTAACACAGAGTTCAATGCATTATTGAAAGAGTCTCAGTTAATAGATATGAGAACCATCCCTAGAATTCAATCTGGGATATGGATGTCTTCATTTCTTTAAAACTAATTTGTGATGTTAAATTCCATATTTAACATCTTCCTGGGGAATAATAAGCATCTTTACCAATATCCAAATAAAATATATGAAACTACATGTAAAACATTACATGTCAAGGGAGTGTGAAGTGTCATGTCCAACACTAGCCTTAACAGAGTATCAAAAAACAATCATAGAGTCGGGATATTGTAATAATAAATCCTTAATTAAAATTATTTATCATAATAAATGTTATTGTTTTCAACTATTCAGAATCTTATTATAAAATTTCATAATGCATAATTTTTAAAATGGCCACCTCACATAGTCGTGCTATTCAATTTCATTTAATTTATATCAATCTAAAACAATATAGATGGTGGTTTGTTCGAAATTAAATATTATAAAGTCGTGGAAATAGGTATGTCCACCCATAAGGGTGGGACTAGTCAATCAAGATGAGCATTTACAATAAAAAGGTAATATAGAATCATTTTTAACATCAATAATTAATAAATTAAAGAAAATCATATTTTTAAGGTAACACATGGAAGACCGGACGTAAGGCATCATTGAGTGTAATACAAAACAATTAATTTGTGGAAAAGTACTAGAAAACCTACTATGTATGGGGTAAGATGATAGCTCAACCAATATTGGATTCCAATCCAGGATAATAACAGAAGAATTCAAATGAATCTATGTATTCCATAAAAATAAGACATTTCATCTTCCATGGATTTATAATTCTATATAGTAACAGAAAGAATGAAAATAAAAAATATGAATGATGTACTTACCTATGTAGATCCTACACAATGGACGTTGAGTGATTTGGATTTCATATGGTGGATAATTCTTCATTCTTTGGTGAAAGAGAAGAAATATCATCAGATAAGGGGATCTACTATGCATGAAAAGTAAAATAGTATTGAGTAGGTGTGAAAAAATATGAGGGAAATGGGAATTTTCACCATTTTAATGGGTTCATGATTTTGTTGTATGGTTGGACAAACTGCACAAAAAATATCAACCAACACTTTCCAAAGTGTCACCCCCATGCACAGGAAAAGAACGTGGTTAGATAAATAATATTTAGTCCATGAAGATCCTATGAAATTTTATATATCACCCTCAATTGTTTATGAATGACCCATGCATGTTTTGTAAAACAATACGTATCCTTATTATGTTTACATGGTTTGAGGTTCATGTTGAGCACTAAAAGTGCACTATATTTGACCCTCCTCAATTTCTCCCAAAAACACGAGATTAAGGCTCTAAGATGGCATTTTATTCTCCCAAAACCATCCTTAGGATCATATGAAAATTCATTTAAATATTTTAATGATTTATAATATATTTTAAAATATTCATATCTCTTGAAAGAAAAGGGGATATTAAACATTTGAGGATTATTTCTAGGTATAATCATAGTTATTTTAAGAAATATAAATTCTCACTAGTGGATTGATGAAAGGATAAATTAATTAATAAAATATCATGAAACTAGATTTTTTATAATAGTGATGTTGAGTGAATGAACTAGGACTTCGATGTGTAGGATTTCCTTTGAACCATATACAAGTGAATGGTTGTATATTTTATATAATTTCTAGTTGTGGTGTGATAATACCACAAGGAATTCATTAGTATAATTGACTATGATTTCATATTTTTATTAAAAATATTCTAGAATATATAATATAGATCCATTCATAAATATTATATCAATAATTTTTTGAGCATGGGTGCAAGATGAGTGGTTGGAAGAAATGTTATATTGATGATACAATCATTTCAAATGAGAATAGAAAATATTGGTTCAAATTTCCATTAGTATTTTGATAGGGTCACTAAATATGGTATGGTGTTTTTATATAAAAAGTATAAAATATCCTTTCTACCAAATTAAATGAGGTATCTATCCTTAGTACACTTAACAAAGAGGTTCGTTGTAGAGACCCGAAGCTTGACGTACATGGACATTACATTACATTTGTGGAATACTTAGTACATAACAAAAACACACACACAAGGATTGTAATAGTTTAGTGTCTTTGGAAACTCGGAACGTAGTCTTCTAATCGTGGTGAGAGATCTTCAATATCTCCTATAAAGATCTTCCCTTTTTTTTACCTAAAACCATTCTTTATATCCTGGGGAAAAGAAAACATAAAAGGGTGAGCTCAAATGCACAGTAAGGGTAAACAAAATAAAAATCAATCACATAATATTCATAAGAACATAACTTTTGGTAATCTTAACCTGCATAAGAGAGAAAAATTTCATAACATGGGATAAATCATAGTAGTGAAATGAAATCCAAATAATCATAACATAAAACATGAAACTTTGTGTCATACACACATAATCATAGAGAATCATTTCTTGTTAGTCAAGACTAATTGCCAAGACTATCTTAGTGGACAAAGTCCCTTTCTGAATCGAGTAACCCTCGTTTCAGTCCTGTTTCACTGAACCAGTATAACCTACCATTCCAGCCATGTCTATCTCATGAGATATGAAATCTTTACCCAATGCATTGGATGGAGATATAGGTCCCACCCATCTCATAAAGATATCATTCTTATGTGTGCCACAAAATCATAAATCATACATCATAGCATAACCCATGTAATAAAAATGGGATTCATAAACAACATGACATCATAAAACAATTCATATAAGATAAAGGAATTCATAAAAATACTTCCATCACAACATAATCAAATCCATGTAATAATAGGGATAGAAACAGAACCCTTTATTATCTTAGATGGAAAATAATTTTGATAAAACACTTGAAATCCATTCTTGAGGAAAATATCCTTTCTACTTCAAAAACACTTTTCTTTTCATAACATGTCATACAATTATAAACTAAAAGAAGTTGATTGAAAATAAACTTGAAAACTTATAAAGGAATATTCTTGGAAATAATGTTTTAAAAATCCATTCTTGCCGTATGAGTTAAAAAAACATTCTTCGTAATTTTGTCGGAAAAGTCAAAAAAGTACATCGTATGAAAAAAACGACAAAAGATTCCTTTCATATCTTTTACTAAAAACACACCAAAGGGTAAAATAGGATTTAAACAATTGTAGGCTAATTAAAATAATATTACATATTGAGGAAACATGGATGTGGATGATAAAATACACCCCAGTAAATACCAAAGTATAAACAATCTCGGATAAAAATGAGATTGTGATATTTCCCTTACCTTAGGTCCGACATGCTTTGTAAGTGTCCGAACCTCCTGTATAATGGTTTAAATAATGTTATTGACCTATTCCAGAATCATAGATATTGATATGATATCATATATGGTCATATTCTTAGCTTCTTGTTAGTAATATTTCATTGTTACTTGTTACTCGGGTCTTTATTGCCTTTTGTTCTTATGCGTGTTTTACCGAATAAATTCTTATTCTTATATTAAGGTTATATATAACTTATATCCAGAATGGTATTATTGTAACATATATCATATTTATTCATTCAATTCATTTATATAATTACTATGTAATGATGATCATGTAGAACGATTCACATCACATCGTGGAGACGGTATTCCGTACGTACGCACGAGTGATGATATCGTTCCTATGATCGTGGAATTGTATTGGAGTGTATATATATTATTTCAGTATCAATATTAATTTATAATAGTCATAAATGGTTACTCATTACACCATTATACCCATCCTTGTAAGGTGATGGTGGAAAATAGATTACACCACGGCGTGGAGACGGTATTCCGTACGTACGCACGCGCGGTGATTTAATTTTTCCGTAGGATGGATAGAAGGTGAATTAGGGTTGTTTCATATTTATAAAAACATATCAGTATGTAAGTAATACTGATGTTATTACTTTATCATGAAACAACTAAAAAAGAAGAAGTTGAAGAAGAAAGAAATTGAAAAGATCGGTAATGGATATTACCTCTTCTTTGGAACGCTTCTTTGAATCCTCCACTTAGGGAACTAAGATTGGTCTTTGAAGAAGACCAGGGCCTCTAGGATTATTCTATGGAAGTGGAGAGGAGAAAATGTCAGGGGTTGGCCGAGCTTGAGTGCTCAATTTGGTGTGAGGAGGAGGGGGAGGAGGTGCCCTTTTATAAGGGAGGAGAGGGGCACCTTAGGAATATCTCAAAATATTATTTTATATTAAAGTCAAAATCGGTTTATAATGGTTCCAAAGGGACTTATTTAGAATCTAATGTGGGTATGGGTCGAAATCCTATCATCCAATAGGATTTATACAAGTTTAGTGTATTATTTTAACCTTATCAATTTGATTTAACTCTAAGTTAAATAATTTAACTTTTACCGTGTCTTTTGGTTTTCTTTCACTATATGGTTAATACACTTACTATAACATGCCAAAAGAACCCCAAATTGTTTATTATTAATATATATATCCTTATCTAAGTCATTTGGACGAACCTTAGATTTTTAGGAATAAAATAACAATTAATAATATAATATTTGATTTAAAAACTATTTTGTGTCAATTTTGACACTATTTGATATATGATTTTTGTGAAAGTAATAACAGAATTATATGTTCAAACCAAGTTGATTAAATAAACACTAATATATCATATTAACCTAGAAAATTAGTGGAATTCATAAAAAGTCTCAAATTAAATTTATTTTGGTGTTTATAACATCAATTATGTCAATATTTCATTAATAAGATAATTACTGCATCATCATTGTGTCATAAATAAATTAAATTATTTGATGTCTAAAAATTACAAATAAAATACCATCATGTAGGAAATATTTTTCGGTTTCTAATGAATATTTACAATCGAATTTATCTTATGTATAACCCTATATTAAAATTGTTTTACTAAATAAACTTTGATTTTAACTCTTTTAACTCTTCTTTGAATTAAATAATAATAAATGTCTTAATCTAATCCAAATGGGCCTAAATGATAATATTTTACACTTAAGGTTATTTTTGGTCGAGATACACTTGTCCAATAGGATTAGGACATGTGTTGGGGTAATATTAATATCATTGTTACCCTTAATTACCCTATTTACTTTTAACCGTGGTAAATAAAAGTAAAAAGTTACTATTCACCAAAAATTATTTTCATCTCATTGAACCACATTTTACTTACTGAAATCAACCGTGTCTCTCGGATTTTTGAAATTCCATTCACAGAAGCGGTAAAATTAAGTTTTATGAAAAATTCAGTTTTTTAACTACCACTTAGTAGTTTCACTATTCATCAAAAATTGATGTTTTTCAGAAAAATGCCAAAATTTCATCCTAAGCTATATTTCATATTAAGAATTCAAAAATGAAGTCTATTTTACCAAATTCATAACATATAAGTTGCATTAATTAATTTTATAATTAAATCCTGCTGTTAAAACAAATAGTGTGTTTTTAAGAAACAATATCTATCAAAAGATTGATACTTGATTATGTTTGGTTTAAATGTGAAATTATATTCAATGACCAACATTGTATTAAATTGTAAAAATATATTCTAAATATACTTTAAAACCACTCAAATTAATAATTTATCACTATTAATTATTTAGATTAAAAAATTTGTTTTTAATTATAATTTAGTATTTTCACTATTCATCAGAATATGAAAGTTATCCGAAAAGTACCAAAATTTCACCTTAGGCTAAATTCGATACTCCGAATCCACAAATGAAGTCCATTTTGAGAGCTAAAATTTCTAAAATTTAAAAAGTGGTTATTACTATTCATAACGACTAGTTTTAATAATATTTTAATAGCATATCGTTGTTTCGTGAAACTGAGTATTGCGTACTACACACGCTATCGAGGTAGGTTGTGATTGCGTGTAATGCAAGGCAAGTCAAAGATGCGTGTTGTGCAAGCTCATTTTGGTGTAGCGTACAACACAAGACATTAATAAAATTAAAAAGAATATTTTTCATAAAATCTCAGGCTGTTACATTCTACCCCCCTTAAAATGATTTTCGCCCTCGAAATTCGTCGGGGTTATAAATGGTTTACTATTCGAAAGTTTATTTAATAGAAACCCACATCGTAAAAAGGAATATCAAAACCAATCTTTAAAAACAAAAGTATGAAACGTAACGGTTACCCAAATAAACTAATCACTGGGTTTCCACATAGTTGAAAATATGGATATGTAAGAGAAATCTAACCATCATGTTCTGATGGAGAGTGGTAGAGAACATGGCTATGGAAAAGCCAGTAATCACAAAGCCATAAATTTGTGACGATCTAAGGTACCATCTGATTCATCAGATATAAGATCACCAGGACAACATTTTTGGTTTTCAAGATTGTTTCCCTAAAGTTAAAGAATTTGAATTAGAATAAATACTTACTTTATGTTGTTACAACCTCACTGTTGTTCGTGCCTTTAACAATTTCCACTTCATCTCTTAAATAAATGAAGTTGAATTTGTTATTCGTGAAGTGTTAGCAGATCATGTGATAGAATGACGGGTCATTCCATCAAAAGGTTAGAAAAAGTTATTAAATATACATAAGTCATTCTATAGTGAGATTAATCATATATGGTACCTAAAATGGACGTATACTTCATATATCATACTCCTTAATATAATAAAACTAGTTTCTACTAAACAGGGACTTCTTGTAGGCCAGTGGTAGGCGATAAAGGCCATCCGCACTTCGGTTGTGGGTTCGATTCCCACAGCCTTGTCCGACGCGATGGGTTGTCGCCCGTTCTGCAGGTTGTCCTTTTTCAAAAAATATATTACTATAACATCCCATCAAAAAAACTTCTATCCTCAAACAATACTAACTTATGTCCAACATAATCCATTCCAATCTTTAGGCTTATCCATAATACTGCAGTCCACTCTCATAACATAGTGAAAACGATTACCAGAGATTTAACACCATCGTCGATCCCCATATATCATAAGATATGTTTTGTTGGTCACATTCCAAACATTCAAAGTCCTTAATCATGTATTCTCTTGAATACCCATCGAACCATAGTGTAAACATGAATGGAGTTAAAATTTAACACTTTCCACATACCAAAATCCTCAGAATTCTATATACTCAAACCATGATATCACTTAGTCATTATATCAATCATGAGCTCATGAATACTTTTAAACATTTTGTTTTCTCGTTTTCCCTTCATTATGCGCATATCATCTTATTTCCAAAAATATCTCAATTACTTTGAATACCACATTAGACCAATACATAAATATTCCAATACTCCATGATACAATATTATTTTGGAATCCCATTACATAAACACTTAATCATTCCACCACATTGTTGTCATATTCAACATCGCCAAAAGTGATCGCATGTGACTTCCCTTTGTCCCTTTCCTTCAGTGGTTGCTCATGTTGATCATCACTAACCCTTGGATTAGGACATTTATTAGCATAATGCCCCATTTACTTGCACATGAAGCATTGAAGTGTTGGTGGTGCGTTCTCTGTAGTGTTTGATTTATTCACATCATTAGAAACCCTTTTTCCATTACTTCGACACTCAGCTGCTCGATGACCTTCTTTTCCACACTTAAAACATTTTATAGTACCTTTAAGACAGTCTCCACCATGCTTCCTTCCACACTTTGTGCATAAGGAAACATTCATATTCTTTTCACCATTATTTTGAGATTTCTCCTTGAACTCCATCTTTTGTTTCTTGTCAAAACCATGAGATGGATATGTAACACCAACTTCCATTTCTACCTTGATAGCACAACGCACAATTTCTTCATAGCTACTGAAGTCTCTTATAGCTAATGCCCTTCGAAGACTTGGTTTTAAGCCACTGAAAAATCGATCAACTTTACTTTCAGGTTGGATGATAATACCAGAAGCGTACCTTGCAAGTCTTGTAAAATTTTCTTCATAGTTACCAACAGATTCATCATCCCTTTTCTTCAGTTCAAGAAACTCTTTCTCCATCTTTGTTCGAAGAATACGGGGGAAGAACTTACTGAAAAATAAGTTCTTGAACTCGTCCCATTCCATGGACTCAATTACATCCCTTTTCCTCGTATTCTTAATAAGATTCCACCATTGATCAGCATGACCTTCCAAACGATACACTGCTAAGATGACTTTGTCATGTTCAGAACATTGAAGAACTGAAAATATCTTTTCAGTGGTACTGATCCATTGTTCAGCAACAAGTGGATCAGAAGACCCACTGAAAGAAGGTGTACGTTGCCTCATGAAGGACTCAATAGAATATTGTTCCCTTTTATGCTCATTTGGAAGTCCAGAATGATTCATAGCTTGTGTAAGTATAGCAATAAGATTTTTCACTCCATCTCCCATAACATCTGTTTGTTCAGGAGGACAATCATTGCATTGTCCATTGCATTGATCAACACGGTTCCTTCGGGTTCCAGCCATCGTCTAAAACCCAAAAAGAATAGTGTGATAGGCAAGAATCATGCTAGGGAAAACAACATAATAAAGGGGGAGTACCTTCAATATCTAACATCTTAGGTTTAATTCTATGATCGTTAGCTTAATTCTAGTACTATAACCTATACGTATACTTAACCTTAGGGACATCCCTAGACATACCATAGAAATATCTCTAGGGATCTCACTAAAGTTCTCGCATCCTAGTTTCCAAAGGTTGACTAAACCTTTCATCTGATACCAACTGTAGAGACCCGAAGCTTGACGTACATGGACATTAAATTACATTTTCGGAATACTTAGTACATTACAAAAACACACACACAAGGATCGTAATAGTTTAGTGTCTTTGGAAACTCGGAACATAATCTTCTAATCGTGGTGAAAGATCTTCAATATCTCCCATAAAGATCTTCCCTTTTTTTTACCTAAAACCATTCTTTATATCCTGGGGAAAAGAAAACATAAAAGGGTGAGCTCAAATGCTCAGTAAGGGTAAACAAAGTAAAAATCAATCTCATAATATTCATAAGAACATAACTTTTGGTAATCTTAACCTGCAAAAGAGAGAAAAATTTCATAACATGGGATAAATCATAGTAGTGAAATGAAATACCAATAATCATAACTTAAAACATGAAAATTTGTGGCATACACACATAATCATAGAGAATCATTTCTTGTTAGTCAAGACTAATTGCCAAGACTATCTTAGTGGACAAAGTCCCTTTCTGAATCGAGTAACCCTCGTTTCAGTCCTTTTTCACTGAACCGGTATAACCTACCATTCCATCCATGTCTATCTCATGAGATATGAAATCTTTACCCAATGCATTGGAGGGAGATAGAGGTCCCACCCATCTCATAAAGATACAATTCTTATGTGTGCCACAAAATCATAAATCATACATCATTGCATAACCCATGTAATAAAAATGGGATTCTTAAACAACATGACATCATAAAACAATTCATATAAGATAAAGGAATTCATAAAAATATTTCCATCACAACATAATCAAATCCATGTAATAATAGGGATAGAAACAGAACCCTTTATTATCTTAGATGGAAAATAATTTTGATAAAACACTTGAAATCCATTCTTGAGGAAAATATCTTTTCTACTTAAAAAACACTTTTCTTTTCATAACATGTCATACAATTATAAACTAAAAGAATTTGATTAAAAATAAACTTGAAAACTTATAAAGGAAGATTCTTGGAAATAATGTTTTAAAAATCCATTCTTGTCGTATGAGTTAAAAAAACATTCTTCGTAATTTTGTCGGAAAAGTCAAAAAAGTACATCGTACGAAAAAAACGACAAAAGATTCCTTTCATATATTTTACTAAAAACACACCAAAGGGTAAAATAGGATTTAAAAAATTGTAGGTGAATGAAAATAATATTACATATTGAGGAAACATGGATGTGGATGATAAAATACACCCCAGTAAATACCAAAGTATAAACAATATTGGATAAAAATGAGATTGTGATATTTCCCTTACCTTAGGTCCGACTTGCTTTGTAAGTGTCCGAACCTCCTGTATAATGGTTTAAATAATGTTATTGACTTATTCCAGAATCATAGATATTGATATGATATCATATATGGTCATATTCTTAGCTTCTTGTTAGTAATATTTCATTGTTACTTGTTACTCGGGTCTTTATTGCCTTTTGTTCTTATGCGTGTTTTGCCGAATAAATTCTTATTCTTATTTTAAGGTTATATATAACTTATATCCAGAATGGTATTAGTGTAACATATATCATATTTATTCATTAAATTCATTTATATAATTACTATGTAATGATGATCATGTAGAACGAGTCACATCACATCGTGGAGACGGTATTCCGTACGTAAGCACGAGTGATGATATCGTTCCTATGATCGTGGAATTGTATTGGAGTGTATATATATGATTTCAGTATCAATATTACTTTATAATAGTCATAAATGGTTACTCATTACACCATTATACCCATCCTTGTAAGGTGATGGCGGAAAATAGATTACACCACGGCGTGGAGACGGTATTCCGTACGTACGCACGCGCGGTGATTTAATTTTTCCGTAGGATGGATAGAAGGTGAATTAGGGTTATTTCATATTTATAATAACATATCAGTATGTAATTAATACTGATGTTATTACTTTATCATGAAACAACTAAAAAAGAAGAAGTTGAAGAATAAAGAAATTGAAAAGATCGGTAATGGATATTATCTCTTCTTTGGAACGATTCTTTGAATCCTCCACTTAGGGAACTAAGATTGGTCTTTGAAGAAGTCCAGGACCTCTAGGATTATTCTAGGGAAGTGGAGAGGAGAAAATGGCAGGGGTTGGCCGAGCTTGAGTGCTCAATTTGTTGTGAGGAGGAGGGGGAGGAGGTTCCCTTTTATAAGGGAGGAGAGGGGCACCTTAGAAATATCTCAAAATATTATTTTATATTAAAGTCAAAATCGGTTTATAATGGTTCCAAAGGGTCTTATTTCGAAGCTAAAGTGGGGATGGGTCGAAATCCTATCATACAATAGGATTTAGACATGTTTATGGTATTATTTTAACCTTATCAATTAGATTTAACTCTAAGTTAAATAATTTATCTTTTACCGTGTCTTTTTGTTTTCTTTCACTACATGGTTAATACACTTACTATAACATGCCAAACGAACACCAAATTGTTTATTATTAATATATATATCCTTATCTAAGTCATTTGGCCTAACCTTAGATTTTTAGGATTAAAATAACAATTAATAATATAATATTTGATTTAAAAACTATTTTGTGTCAATTTTGACACTATTTGATATATGATTTTTGTGAAAGTCATAACAGAATTATATGTTCGAACCAAGTTGATTAAATAAACACTAATATATCATAGTAACCTAGAAAATTAGTGGAATTCATAAAAAGTCTCAAATTACATTTATTTTGGTGTTTATAACATCAATTATGTCAATATTTCATTAATAAGATAATTACTGCATCATCTCTGTGTCATAAATAAATTAAATTATTTGATGTCTAAAAATTACAAATAAAATACCATCATGTAGGAAATCCTTGGATCTTTCTAATAAATATTTACAATAGAATTTATCGCATGTATATCCCTATATTAAAAATGTTTTACTAAATACACTTTGATTTTAACTCTTTTAACTCTTCTTTGAATTAAATAGTAATAAATGTCTTAATCTAATCCAAGTGGGTCTAAATGATAATATTTTACACTTAAGGTTATTTTTGGTCGAGATACACTTGTCCAATAGGATTAGGACATGTGTTGGGGTAATATTAATATCATTGTTACCCTTAATTACCCTATTTACTTTTAACTGTGGTAAATAAAAGTAAAAAGTTACTATTCACCAAAAATTATTTTCATCTCATTGAACCACATTTTACTTACTAAAATCAACCGTGTCTCTCAGATTTTTGAAATTCCATTCACAGAAGCGGTAAAATTATGTTTTATGAAAAATTCAGTTTTTTAACTACCACTTAGTAGTTTCACTATTCATCAAAAATTGATGTTTTTCAGAAAAATGTCAAAATTTCATCCTAATCTATATTTCATATTCCGAATTCAAAAATGAAGTCTATTTTACCAAATTCATAACATATAAGTTGCATTAATTAATTTTATAATTAAATCCCACTGTTAAAACAAATAGCGTGTTTTTAAGAAACAATATCTATCAAAAGATTGATACTTGATTATGTTTGGTTTAAATGTGAAATTACATTCAATGACCAACATTGTATTAAATTGTAAAAATATATTCTAAATATACTTTAAAACCACTCAAATTAATAATTTATCACTATTAATAATTTTGATTAAAAAGTTGTTTTTAATTATAATTTAGTAATTTTCACTATTCATCAGAATATGAAAGTTATCCGAAAAGTACCAAAATTTCACCTTAGGCTAAATTCGATACTCCGAATCCAAAAATGAAGTCCATTTTGAGAGCTAAAATTTCTAAAATTTAAAAAGTGGTTATTACTATTCATAACGGCTAGTTTTAATAATATTTTAATAGCATATCGTTGTTTCGTGAAACTGAGTATTGCGTACTACACACGCTATCGAGAAAGGTTGTGATTGCGTGTAATGCAAGGCAAGTCAAAGATGCGTGTTGTGCAAGCTCCTTTTGGTGTAGCGTACAACACAAGACATTAATAAAATTAAAAATAATATTTTTCATAAAATCTCGGGTTGTTACATTGGTTATGGTATGAATATATTTGATAGTTTTAGCTGTTACTGGGGGATATAGCCACATAGCATATATTTAAAATTCTAAAATAGAAATTAATAATTATTAGTGTGTATAAAATCTTGTTCTTGATGAATAATATTTTAATATAGTAAAGACCTAGAAATTTCAAGGAATTTTTTATTAAATACTTTGGAATTTTACGAGTCTGTGGTTTTTGACGGCACTTGATTCGGAGGCCTGATGTGTCCGTAACCAATTTCTGAAGTTTTGTTTAGGTGTATTCAGTAAACGTACGTGAGGGTTTTTATATATTATGAACTGATGCTCAGAATTAAAATCCGAGGACACCGATGAACTCGCAGCGCTGGAATTCGCTTAAGGGGACCTTAAACACTGTTTCTTTTTATGCGTGTTGAAAGTTAGTTTTTGGTGGTTTAGAATGAAGTAAATAAAATTTTTGGAACAAAATTTTATTTTTGGAAGTTGTTTATTTCCTCCCAAGTGGAGTTAGAGTTGGGGAACACACCCAAATAACCTCCCATGATAGGATATTTGTGAGATGGGGACCACACAAGCCTAATCTTTTCATCTTCCCTTGAAACCCCCATTTAACTCCCATTGTATTTATTATGAAAACTTCCTTTTTTAAAGTGTAGGCCCTCCACCACCAAAACATAATGAAGCCAACTAATGTAATTAATAACCTTATTAATTAATTTGGCACAACTCTTTTGAATTATTTTTAATTTCATGGTGATTAATTAAAATTGGGAGAAGTCTATCATAATATTTTCGTGGAAAAAATATTCAGAGAGATCTTGAGAAATTGAAGGAGTTCCTCTCTTATATGAAGAACACCATTCATCCAATGAATAACTGCCTATGAAAAATGATCATGTCCTTCGATCTTCCTCCAAGCCAATGGAAAATGAGCCTCCCATAGGGAACGATGCCGACACGCCATCCTCGGCCCCATCTTCCCCGACGTCAATGAGTAGATGCCGTCTCCTAGAAACACAGTCTTCCATAACACCCAACAACCGAAAATCTTATTTCGAGGTATGGGAATTGTATAATTTTAGTTTGATAAAATTATACACTTATCGTTGTTGAATGTGAATGGTTGTTTATGGCCAATTGATATCACCTAACGCGGAGGGCGTGAGCTGAAAGCACATGGCCCGACGAACCTCCATAGTAATTTTGTGTGTGATAGAGATCAACTTGGGAAGGTGCCGATGAATGAAGGCAGCTTCTGTACGCCGACTGCATGAAAAAGAATCATGGCCTGCAACCACGGGCCGCCTGGCCAAAGAAGAATCGGCTGGATAAATATGAATGGGCCGAAGGAAGACCGCGATGCCACAAGGTGTGCCGCGCTGCGGAGGATCGCGACCTGTGCTCCTCTTGCCGATTCGGCAACAAATAGGCCGGCTCATTGGTCTTCCATGTGAAGGAACCGTCGCACCTGAAGGTGTCGTGCAATAGGACCATGACACGTCCGACCGGGCCACTTGCGCTTGGAAGACTAGCCGCATTCGGCGACTTGATTGGAGGTCGGTGCCTCCGTTTTGGGAATACGGGGCCCCCCTACCCCCTCGGACCGCTTGGACACTCAGGCTTAGCCGCTATGCAGGCTAGCTGAGCTGAGGCCTGCTGGGCTGAGCCGCGCCGGGCCAGACCGCGCCGCGCCGAGATGGGTCGCCCCACACCGGGTTAGGGCAGGCCACGCCGGGCCAAGCCACCCACCTTTATGATGGGCCACGCCCCTCTGGCCGAGCCGTGCGATTCACTAGGCGAGTCCGACCCTCTGCTGGGTCAGACACGGCAAAATGAGGTTGACCTGACTCGCCAGCCCACTAGGCTTAAAGGGTCGGGCCCGTTTTCACTTAAAGGTGAATAACTCGACGACCGCATTTCCGATCGATGTGCCATCTTCATCACTGTTTCCCTCATTACGTGGTGGTAATTTTGCGACACTATAAGTGAGTATTTGGTAAACATTATAAAATGTCTGAGTTTGGAACAAGCGTATTTCCAACCGGGCCCCCCCCGGAGAAAAAATGCTAAAAACTCTTAGATCGGGCGTCCGATTGACGCGATGTCTGTCGTTTTGGGTTTCTTTTGACAAGACGGAACTACATGATACAAAAACTATAGAAATTGTTATAGTTTATGTATCGACCCCGTAGCTTGAGAAGCTGACCCTCTTGGAATTGAGTATGTTGTTTGCGGGAACCCTAGAGATGGTTGTGACTGCAACGACTACCATACTGGAATCCTCCGTGGGATCGGCGACGATGACTACCGTACTAGAATCCTCCTTGGGTTCAGTGATGATGACTACAGTACTAGAATCCTCCGTGGGTTCGGCAATGATGACTACCGTACTGGAATCCACTATGGGTTTGGCGACAATGACTACCATTCTGGGATCCCTCATGGGTTCGACGGCGATGAGTACTGTTCTTGTATCCTACGTGGGTCTATCAGTTTGACTTCTGTTGAAGTATCCGACGTGGATCCGACAGATTAGCTGGTCTAGTATCCTACGTGGGTCCGACAGCTTAGCTGGTCTTTTATCCAACGTGGGTCCAACAGCTTTGATTAATCAGTCACTGCATCTGATCATATTTATCAATTTACGAAAGATGTATACATTTGTGAGCTGAGTCTTGATTTTCGATAATTATCATTGATTTTATTGACTTTAAACCTATATGGACTAGGTTTTGCTTAATCACTAGAGTTGGAGCCAAGCTGGAATGAAGACATTGGTATATGTATGGGCATATACCTAAGTAGGGTTGGTTGATGCACCACATTTTTTATTGTACTTCTTGTTTATCATTAGTGGATATTGATAGACCTTATGGGTCTCAAGGTACCTACTGAGTATCATTATACTCACCCCGGCATGGGCTATACCTGCACTGCGTTGTGTTGGATGTAGACGATGGACATCACTGAACAAGGTAGAGACCTGTGCAGTTGGTTGTTACCTGGAGGTGGACAACTTGACGAGACATAAACAGAGCAGACAGACAGAACCGAGGTGCTGACAAGAACATTTATACCCACCTTTCAGGCGGGATTCGTGGAGGATGACTTAGTGGTTACTGTTTTACTTTAATACTGGTGTACTAGATTTTTTGTTGTATTGTACTTTTAATTAGGTTGGTATACTGGCCCATATAATTTTCAACATTTACTTTTGTACTCAGTATACTTAGTGTTTACTTCTGATGCGTACTCAGTTGTGTTTGTTTACTTTAATAAATTCAATTCCTTCCCTTTTTATTGGTATTTACGCCATTGGTGCTAGTCTCCAGCCCCTGGCCTATGGAAGGTGCGCTTGGGGTAGTCGTGGCACAGGCCCTGAGGACGGGCCGTGACAAATTGGTATCAGAGAAGATGGTTCTACCGCATAAATCAAGACTCTGATCATTTCATTATGTGAATAAATAGTGTTAAGATTATTGAGTTTGGTTTTCTCTCTAGGGATTGTAGTGTATGTGCGGCGGCTGACGTATCCATACACCAGGACCCTAACCCATGATTTCCGACTCAGTGAACGAGAACACTAATTTCATGTGTGTTTCAAAAGTTTTCTTTGTGATTAATTTGTGTCACCTCACCATCTATACTGTTTTGACTATAGAGAACCTGTTTCTTTTTAGGATGGCCCCACGAAGGTAGCGATATAGGGTTCCAAGTTGTGTACGAGATGGCAGCCCACCATGTGATGAGCCCTCGGTGTTGGGACCCATCATCGTGGATGCACAATTGGTACCACTACCTGTTAAGCCACTAATACTTGCATCCCTAGCATTAGAGAGTGCATGCCGCCTTAATGAGTTGCACTAGATTCAGTGACAGAGGCCGCCCAGGTTCTACAGAGGTACGGACCCTCAGGCATCCGAGGATTGACTAGAGGCTATCGTCTGAGTCTTCAGAATGGTATATACACCAGCTGACCTTATGGTGATCCTTGCCGCAAGTTTCCGGCACGCAACATCAGGTAGATGGTGGAGATTTATGCTCCAAGTGCACGACGAGGCATCTCTAATTTTTATATACTTCGATATTCTCTTCCACTCAGAGTTTGTTCCAGCCACCCTTCATTGGGTACAGATACATGAGTTACTTCATCTGCGGCAGGGAAGCATGACAGTAGCTTAGTACTCAGCGAGGCTTACCAACCTCTCACACTAATCCATGTACATGGTACGTGACCCATTCTTTTGGGACCATACCTTTGATTAGGGACTCAGACATGATATCAGGGATTCAATGATCTTAATTAGCATTCTGACGTAGGCATGAGTGCTAGAGCGAGCCCTTCTTGTAGAGATCATTCTCGCTATGCTGACACCAGCAGCGAGACCCACTACAGGGTGACTTGTAGTGGAGTCTTCTGTAGCTGGCAGTAGATTGTTGATGTAGAGGTCCAAGTGGACCAGGCCATCATGTGAGCGACCACTGGATACATGTTCTGTTGTGTAGGGCACCCAAAATAGAGCCAACTATACGAGGAGAAGGCAGTGCTATGCATACAGCGGGCAGGATCACATGGCTCGAGACTGCCCGAACTGCCATACAGATGAGCAGAAGATAGTAGAGGGACCTCACATGCATAGGAATAGGTTCAACCATGGCGGTCCATAGGGAGCATGAAGACGTGGAAGAGGAGCTAGCTGAGTAGCGGGTTGTGGAAGACACTTTGATTCTCTACCACCACCACCACCACCAGGAGGTCCACCCCATCCACAAGAAGCAATCGGACAGTGGAAGGCTCATCTCCAAGAAGTGGAGGCCTATAACCACAGTGCACCTAAGATGATTTAAGGTACTATCTCTATCTACTGCACCGTTCCTATTGTACTTATAAACAAAGGTACGAGTCATTATTTCATTACCGCTAACCTTATTCAGAGCTTGGAGATACTAACAGAGTCGTTGGATTGATCCTTTCGGCTAGAGAATCCTATATTATCAGATTCGACAATTACACACTGGTTTTGGTAGTGTGAGCTTACTCTAGGAAGTAAGAGCTTCGGGTGGGATCTTCTAATAGCGGCGTCGAGGCCTTATGATGTCATCTTGGGTATGGAGTGGTTGTCTATAATATATGCTCAAATCGACTTTATTAGGCGCAAATTAAGGTGTGTCCGCACGGATGGTACCTGGTTCACATTCATCGATAAGAAGAGAGCCTTTGTAGCACAAGATGGTCTTACGCAGAGGAGAGGGCAACTGATCATACATCGGTTGGATAGTCTCATCCTTGGAGCAGTTGATGTGCGGAGTCTGAATTTTCATGTTGTGGTGGATCAGTATGTAGATTTTTTTCCAGACAGTGTGGAAGGACTTCCTTTTTGTAGATAGGTAGACTTCTAGATAGACCTATACCCTGGGAAAGCGCAGATATCTACTCCAGCATATCAGATGGCTCTGGCCAAGCTTCGTGAGCAGCGGGTATAGCTGGAGGACTTTCAGGGGAATGGATTTATCCAACCCAGTGTTTCACCCTTTTCTTCTCCAATTTTGTTCGCCAAGAAGGTGGAAGGGAGCCTGTGACTATGTGTCGTCTACCATCGCCGGAATCAGGTGACCATGAAGAACAAGTACCCACTTTTGAGGAATGACGACCTCTTTGATCAGCTCAAGGGAGCACGATATCTCTCGATGATAGAACTTAGGTCAGGTTATCACCAGCTTAGAGTTCACGATGAGGATGTGAAGAAGACGACCTTCATGTTTCGGTATGGCTACTATGAGTTCTTGGTTATGCCTTTCGGGGTAACCAATTCCCCAGAAGTGTTCATGAGTCTCATGAACAGGATTTTCTAGCCTTACCTGGATCGTTTTGTCATTGTCTTCATCAACGATATACTGATTTACTCGACTATTGAGGAGGATCACGCCTACCACTTGCTGGTAGTACTGGTTACCCTCCGAGAGCACCAGCATTATGGTAAGATCTCGAAGTGTCATTTCTGGATAAAAGAGGTACACTTCTTGGGCCACGTCATCTCGGAGGTTGGAGTTGCAGTGGATCGAGTGATGATCGAGGATGTACTTGCTTGGGAGCCACCCAGGAGCGTGACAGAGGTGCGGAGTATCCTAGGTCTGACTGAGTAATATCGAAGATTTGTGTCAGTCTTCTCCAGAGATTCAGCACCGCATTCTGCCTTGGCAAAGAAGGGGAAACCCTTCTTGTGGTTAAAGAGATTCTAGTAGAGCTTTGAGGAGCAGAGGCATAGATTGACCAGTGCTCCCATCTTGAGGACTCCAGAGGTGGGAGTAGGGTACGTAATTTACTATAATGCATCAGGGACCAGACACAGGTGTGTCCTGATGCAGGAGAGTGCAATGATCATGTATGGTTCAAATTAGTTGAGACAACACGAGAAAAACTACACTACCGATGACATTGAGTTAGCAGTCGTGGTCTTCACCTTGAAGATGTGGTGACACTATCTAATGGGAGAGCGCTATACAGTCTACTTTGACACCCAGAGTCTCAGGTATATCTTTTCCCAGAAGGACCTAAACCTGAGACAGCGGTGATGGCTCGAGTTCCCCCAGGACTTTGACTTTGAGATATTCTATACTCCCTATAAGGGAAATGTTGTAGCTGATGCTCTCAGTAGGAGATCGTGCATTCATCTTCTAGGACAGGCGAAAGATCAGCTAGCTGCGTTGCAGATATCATTTTTGGATGTTGATGGAGTGTAACAACCTTAAATTTTTTTTTAAAAAAAATTCTAATTTTGTGTGTTATTTTATTTTATATTCAACAAAACATTTCAATTTAATAAAATAAGATTAATTAAAATGATACCATTCAGTTGTGAGTGTTATATGACCGTTGGTCAGTATGACCATTGGAAACTAAATGTTGCGATTATTGTCTATAAATACTCGTTATATTGGTTAATCAATATAGAAAAAAGATTTGATGGCCACATCTAGTAGTCTCAGGCCGATCGAGGCGCATCTGACAGAACATAGAAAGGAGGTAGCTCCCTGGGCTTTGCTCTGGACCAAACCAATGATGAACTTCATCATGTGAAACTGGAATGGAATCGCCTTCGCAAGAAGTTCAAGATGATAGAAATCACCACTCGGGCAATGTTGTCCATGCCGCCCCAAGATTCTCTCACATTAGCACACCTTACAGTTAGATCCTATGCTGGTGTAATAAGGGGCTATGTAACAAGACCTTAGCTACCTTGTGTAATCCCATGATTTAAATAAAAAAAGGTTTATTTCTTCTTATGGTGATTTTTGAGAATTTTCAAATGTCTGGATAAATATATTATGCATATTAATGATGAATTTTAGAAAAAGGATATTTTAAAATATTGATGTAAACCATAAATAAATAATGATGTGTAATGATTTTCAAAAAATGGTCTTCTACAAATGTGTCCAGTAAGAAATTTAGAGTCTAATAAGATCAACATAATTTTTAGGAGAATAGTAAATAATGAATAGTGATTTTACGCTTAGGATTAGTAATGTTACCAAATGGATTAGTAATCTCACTTAAAAAATGTATTAATATAATATATGCACCTTGATTAATTAATGTGATTCAATAAAATAGTTAAATAATTGTTTCAGAAATTTTTAGTCATGTATTAGTCTTTTCAGGTGAATAGTGATTATTTAGTTAAAAATTTAATTAAATATATTTAGAAAATTATTTTTATAAAATGGAGTTTATTTATTAATTCATAGCAACTATATTATGTGAATGTAATTTTTAGGAATTTTTCTGAAAAAAATGAATTTTCGGTGAATAGTGTTTTTATTTAAAAATTAAATTAAAATTATTTAGAAAATTATTTTTATAAAATGGTGTTAATTTTTGAATTCAGAGAAATTGATATTTTGTAAATTTAAATTTTTGGGATTTTTCGGAAAAAAAATTGAATTTTGGGTCAATAGTGAATTTTCAGTTTAAAGTTTTGTGACATTAATGACATCATTAAGGATGTAATAATTATGTAATGATTATTGTCGGCTTATGAATAGTACGATAAGGAATAAGGTGTCTCATGTGGACAATACCATTGGCAAATAATATGGGCAAGCCCTTGGTTTTTCCAATAACACCAATGAGGTGTCCCTTGGCCATAAATGCCTTGTCCCCTCACTTACCCTATAAATTCCAAGCCATTATCTCATCCTTTACATTCAAAAATCCTAATCAATGATGTTATGGTCTAATTACCTCTCAGGGAGTCTTCCCAAGGTGCCCTCAAGCCTCCCAAGGTCCCAAACATCATGATTTCGAAGTTACTCTTCAAGGTAAGGGATCCTACCTTTCTCTATCTTTTAATGTATTCTACCTTATGTCATTTATTTTATGCTCCATGTTATTATTTTGGGGATGTTATTTTATATTAATCCTATTATCCTTTCCCTATTAATATTAGGAGAGACCCCCTTTGGCTCTAATCAAATCAGTTGAATAATGTTTAAGTGACGTCGTTAGGCTGCCGAATTTTTGTAAGTGATTCTTTCACCCTTCTAATATTCATGTTCTATTTTCATGTCATGTCTTTCAAGTTCCTTTCTATTATGTTATGGTATGATCTCTATATCCATCATACTTTTATTTTATGTTCATATTATGAGAGACAATTTTTGATCTTATCAATTCATTTTTGATGTTTCAAGTGACGCTGTTAGGCTGCCGAATTTTCAAAAGGGAAATCTTATTTTTGTCTTCCTTCCATGTTTTTAATTTCATATGGTATGTCTTTAAAATATCATCACCATGTTCCTACATCCTTTATATTTTGTACCTCTACTGTTTTATGGATCATTTATGTGTCGGTGACCCATGTCCCCTCTCTTATTAATATTTTTTAAAACCCTGTAACATAGCCATTATGTTGAAAATTTTTTTGTCTCAAAATGTCTTTCTATTTTTTCTCAAATTATTTTATTTTATTAAGATAATAATCAAAGATCATTCTTATATATGGTTATACACATATATATAAAAATTTTCAACATTAATTATGGGATTTACATACATGAAACACACTTTCCTTTTTCCGTGGGTTAAAATTGACATAAATATCACGTCTTTAAACTAGTTTTTATAATGTTATGACTATGAAATGAAACCCATTTCTTTTATGCTATATGGGTAATTTATGAAATTATTTATTATGATATATGTGCCTAAAATGATAATAAATAAAAATTAAGGATGCACCCTGATAGCGCTCTAATGCATTGGGTAATGATGTAATCTCTAGGGATTTCAATTTTAATGATACCTTGGTGAATAACCTTGGAAATTTTTTAATGACACCTTGGGAATGGACATTAGTGAAACAGAAATGATTGTTTATGTTAATTGTTGTAGCCACATATTCGAGTTTTTAAATACATTATTTCTATTATGATATGCCTCATGATTTCTTTATCATCCCTTAATGTTCTTTTTCATGACTTTATTTATGTATCTCATGTTCACATGTTTAATGATTCCCCTTTTTTCCATTACTGGGACTTCTGCTCACCCTTTCCTTTGATGTATGTCCCTAGGTTATGAAATGTAGTAATGAACCTAGGATTAACATATGTAGAACCCTTCCAAGTGTTTAAGAATAATGTTTCATGTTTTCATGTATTATGTTCCTGGTTTCCAAGACATGAAACCCTAAAGATCCTCGATTTTGTATAATGTAATGAAAGTTATGTTATAAATAGGAGAGATGATATATAGAGTATCCTTTATTCATTCTCTCATAGTCACTCCTCTACTTCATCAGTGAGTTAGAGAGGTACAGTGAGGGGACTCTAAAAACGACACATGACGTATTCAAATTTCCTCAGGGCTGGCACCTAATGAATTTTATGAAGGAGGGGAGCACTGCATCCTCTTCAAGAGGTATACTATGGTACCAGTTGCACTTCAAGAGGAAGTGCTGAGGGAGTTCCACACTTCCCCACTAGTAGTGCATCCAGGAGTGGTGAAGATGTACCAGGAGCTTAGATGATAGCATTGGTGGATGAGTATGAAGAATGATGTAGCAGAGTTCGTTTCACAATGCCTCACTTGTCAGCATGTGAAGGCAGATCACCAGGTACCAGTAATATTGGTACAACCCTTAGAGGTTCCAGAGTGGAAGTGGGATGGTATATCCATGGATTTTGTGACGGGGCTTCCACGTACACACAAAAAACATGACTCTATCTGGGTGATCGTAGACCGAATCACCAATTCTAACAACTTCTTACCGATCAGAGAGTATGACTTAGTTGAGAGATTTGGATGTCTCTACGTTCATGTGATCGTATGGAATCATGGTGGGTCATATTCTATCATTTCCAATTGAGATGCTCATTTCACTTCCTGGCATTGGAAGGGGTTACATGAGGCATTTGGGAAGCAGTTACGTTTGAGCACTGCCTTCCATCCTCAGACGTATGGCCAGACTGAGAGGAAAATTCAGACTCTTGAGTACATGATCCATGCATGTGTCCTCGACTTTGGTTGCAGCTAGGTGGATCTTTTACCCTTGGTGGAATTTGTTTAAAACAACAGCTAGCACTCCACCATCGTGATGGCACCATACGAGGCACTGTACGACCAACCATGCAGATCACCTTTGTGTTGGACTGACCCTTGGGAGTCCGCACATGTAGGACAAGATATGGTTCAGGATACGATGGAGAAGGTGTAGATCATCCAGGAGCAGATGAAGACTGCACAGAGCTGACAAAAGTCCTATGCTGATAGGAGACGGAGACAACTGGAGTTCGAGGATGGCAACCACGTTTTCATTCGAGTCTCACCTCGACGAGGTCTACCGAGATTTGGATAGGGTGAAAAGCTATCTCTGCATTCCATAAGACATTTCCAGGTCCTCAGTAGAGTCGGTGAGGTGGCTTACCACCTGGCCCTTCCACCTCAGTTGCACCGGGTGCATGACGTCTTCCACGTATCTCAGCTGAGGTGATACGTGATCGACCCGACCAAAATCATCGATCATGGGGAGCTAGACATCGATGAAGGGGTGACATTCATGGAGGTACCGGTGGAGATCAAAGAACTATAGGAGTAATTCCTACGTGGATGGTCAATTCCTCTGGTGCGTATTCGCTGGAAGCACATGAACCTCCAGGAGAGCACTTGGGAGCATGAGGTTCAGATGCTAGCTCAGTACCCCCATTTGTTTCCCTAGTGTGTGTTGTAGCTTTAAAGGGATGTAAATCCCTAATTTGGGAGTAATGTAAAGACCTGGAAATTTAAACGAATTTTTTTTTCTTAAAAACATTTGAATTTTATGAGTCTGTGGTTTCTGACGGCACTTGATTCCGAGGCCCGGTGTCCCCGGAATCAATTTCTAAAGTATTGTTTGGGTACGTTCCGTAAACATACTTGTGGGTTTTTATATCATTTAAACTGATTCTCAGAATTAAAATATGAGGACACCGCTGAACTCGAAGCGCCGATATTTTCGTATGGGGACCTTTACTACAGTGGCATTTTATGGGGGTTGAGAGTTAATTTTTGGGGATTTAGAATGAAATAAATAAAATTTCTGGAACACATTTTTATTTATGGAAGTTGGTTATTTCCTCCCAAGGGGAGTTAGAGGTGGGGACCACACCCACATAACCTCCCATGAGAGGATATTTTGAGGTGGGGCCTATATGAGCCTAACCTTTTCATATTCCCTGGAAACGACCATTTAACTCCCCTTTTATTTATTATGACAACATCTTTTTTTAAAGTGGAGCCTATCCATCTCCCAAACATAATGAAGCCAACTAATGTAATTAATAACCTTATTAATTATTTTGGTACATCCATTTTGAATTATTTTGAATTTCTTGGTGATTCATTAAAATTGGGAGAAATCTATCATAACATTTTCTTTGAAAATATTTTGGGAGAGCTCTTGAGATTTTAAAGGAGTTCATTTCATCAAATAAAAACACCGTTCTTCCAATGAAGAACCGCTGAAGAATGATGATAACTTATTTCAATCTTCGGCCAAGCCAAAGGAGAAGGAGCCACCCGTAGGGAACCCCGACGACGCACCATCTTCAGCTCCTTCTTCCCCAACGTCGAGTTGATGCTGTCTCCCCACGACGCAGTCTTACGGGATTCCCGACTACCTCGAATCTTATTTCAATGTAGAGGAATTGTATAATTTTAGTTTGATAAAATTATACACTTATCGTTGTTGAATTTGAATGGTTGTTGGTGGCCAATTGATACCGCCTAACACGGAGGGTGCTGGCCGAGTGCAGATGGGCCGGAGACCCTCTGTAGTAACTTTTTTTTGATGTAAATCATCTTGGGAAGGTGACGATGATTGAAGGCGGCGGAAATGCAGTAGCCGCATGAAGAAGAATCATGACCTGCAATCGTGGCCCACCCGACCAAAGAAGAACTAGCTGGCTAAAGCCGGCTGGGCCGAAGGAAGACCGCGATGCCACAAGGGGCGCCACGCTATAGAGGACTACGGCCCACACTCCGCGTACCGCTTTGACAGTGAATCATCCGGCTCATCGGCCAGCCGGCTGAAGGTGCCGCGCAGTAGGATCACAGCCCGCCCGAGCGGGCCGCTTCTTCCAGGAATACCGGCCCGCTTTGGCTGGACAGATTGGAGGGTGGCACCGCAAGTTCGGGAAAGTGGGGTGTCACCCCCCCCCCCCCTCAGACCGCTCGACCGCTCGACCGCTCGGGCCAGACCGCTCAGCCATCCGGGCTGTGCCCTATCGGGCCATGCTGCGCCGTGGCAGGCCGGACCGCGCAGCGACGGGCCATGCCACACCGTGTCGGGCCGCGCCACGCCGTGACCTGTCGGGCCGGGCCGCACCCTTTCAGGCTGGGCCGCACTCCTCGAGCCGTGCCTCGTCATTCACTGACCGGTTTTACCCTCTGCCAAGTCGGACATTCCAAAACCGTGTTGACCCGACCCGCCAGCCCACAGGGCTTAACGGGTCGGTCTTGTTTTCACATAAGGTGAATAACTCACAAACTGCACATCCGATCGATGCTCCGTCTATGGAAATGGGGCTCTCATGATGTGGAGGTTCTTTTGAGACACTCTAATTGAGTTTTGGACAACTTTGGAAAATGGCCGGGTTTGGAACGAGCGTATTTCAAACCGGGCCCCGGAGAAAAAATGTTAATAACTCTCATATTATGCGTCCAATTGAAGCAGCATCTATCTCGTTGGGTTTCATTTCATGGGAAGGAACTTCAGGATACATCAAATCTAGAGTTCTTGACAGTTTATGTATTGACCCCTTTTCTTGAGAAGAAGACCCTCTCAGAATCTAGTGTGTTGTGTGCGTGAACCCTAGAGCTGGCTGTGACTGCAACAACTACAGTAATGGAATCTTCCGTGGGTCCGACGATGATGACTACCATTCTAGAATCCTCTGTGGGTTCGACAACGATGAATACCGTACTAGAATCCCCCTTGATTTGACGACGACGACTACCCTACTGGAATCCTCCATGGGTTCAGCGACAACGACTACCATACTGGATTACTCCGTGGGTTTGACGACAATGACTAGTGTTATTGTTTCCTAGGTGGTTCCTACAGTTTGAATTCTATTCTAGTATACTACGTGGGTCCAACAGTGTAGCTAGTCTATTATCCTGCATGGGTCTATCAGCTTAGCTGGTCTAGTACCTACATGGGTCCGACAACTTAGATGAATCAGTGACTGCATCTGATCATCTTTACCACTTTACGAAATATGTATACTCTTTTGAGCTAAGTCTTTACTTTCAAGCATTATCATCGATGTTATTGACTTATTACCTGTGTGGATTGGGTTGTGCTTAAGCATAAGAGTTGGAGCTGAGCAGGATTGAATACTTAGGTATATGTATGGGCATATACCTATGTAGGGTTGGTTGATTCACCCAGTTTTGTATCTTACCTTTTCATTATCCTTAGTGGATATTGTGAGACCTTGCGGGTATTGGGGTCCCTACTGAGTATCGTTATACTCACCCCTACAAAAGATATGCCCACACTTTGTTGTGTTGGATGCAAATGACTGCCAATAATGAATGAGGTAGATACTTGTGGAGCTGGCCGGTACCTGGTGGTGGACAACTTGACGAGACGTACACAGACAGACGGACGAACCTGAGGTGCTGAGGAGAACATCTGTACCCACCCTTCAGGAAGGATCCTAGGAGGATGACTTAACGGTTACTATTTTACTTTACTTTGGTTTTACTAGCTTTTCAGTTGTACTATACATTTATTGGGGTTTCTATACTAGCCCATTTACTTTTCAACACTTACTTTTGTACTCAGATTACTTAGTGTCTACTTCTGTTGCATACTCTACTGGGTTTGTTTACTTCTATAAAGGAAATTCCATCCCTTTTTATTAGGATAGACTTATTTGGTGATAGTCAGCAGACCCTGGCCTATGGAAGGCGTGCTTGGGGTGGTCACGACACGGTCCCTGAGGACAGGTCGTGACAAATATATTTGGATAGCATTACCTTTTCTAGTATAAACCATGTTATCTTGTTTCATTAATGGCCAAAAGTATCCAACCATCCATATCTAGTGGGAGATAATGAACCCTTAATTAGGATAAATGTAGGTTCTAGTGTGGTATTATTTTTCCATAATGAGTGTATCTCCTCCATTAATTTATCCAAGTTCGACTCCAATAAATAATGGTTTAAATTGGACTTTCTGATAATTCATGTCATCATAAAGAATAATTTTCACTATCAACCTTCAGATCATCATGCTCTTTTTTATGATATATGAATTACTCATTAGTGGAAATATGATATGGGGGAATCTATCCAGTAGTAATATCAGTTGGAATGGATAGTTTTACGCCATTATTTGGGGGTGGTGTTGATCACATTGATATCATCTATGTTACGACCCATGATTTTAATACAACCATTTGGTGTGTGATTCTAATAATTGTGTAATCCTAGTATGAATAATGTATAATTATAGTGGTATTAGGTAGAACATTTTAGAAAGAATTATATGAACACTGTATATGGGTTTTTTTGTCTTAGTTTGAATTTTAAACATTAACTCTGATATATATTCATGTTGGGAATTAGATCCTCATTCTAAATTTCATATTCTCCATTAACTTAAATTATCACCAACATAAAATTCCCATTAATATTGAATAGGTACATTAAAATATTTAGATACAATTCATATACTTCGGTTAAATATTTTTATTATTTTTTCATTTCTAGTGCAGCCTTTGGAAAATAAAACAGAATTGGGAAAAATAGCCTCTACTATAGAAATGTTGGAAAACCCTAATCAACCCTCATTGGGTTTCATGTTTTCCAATATTCCCTATGTTTGGATTTATTAATAACCATCAAAATTAATATCCCCCATATAGAGAATTTATTAAATAGATAATACCTTATAATTGAGTATTTTTATATCTAGTGGTGTCTTTTGACATAGGATGCATTGTGATTAATTTTATCATCAATTTAAATTTCACTAGATTTTATGGTAGGAAATGTAAATCAATATTGTATAGGAAGACTAATAGAAATTATAAATGTATAGTCTTAGTTGGTATGTGGATGATGTAATTGATGGGGACATTTCAATAGGCCATGTGGACCTCAGGATGATGTGGGAAGTGTCTCAATATCTAGACCATGAAGATTAGTGCGTGTAAAATATTCTCAATTTCAAAATATCAAGCCTTAGTGTAAATAATAGTTATGTTAGGACAGAAACATCTATTTTTTCTCCCATTATTATTTTCCCCATAAATGGAATGAATTAACAAATTCCAAAGTTTCCACATGATAAAGGAGTGAAATAACCCTTAATGGTATTATCAAAACCAATAGAGTAGAGAGGTCTCAGATGATATATCCCAAATATTACTAACAATTTCCCCCTTAAATATATGTATGTAACTTCACAATAACAAGGTATAGTGTAAGAATACTCTAATAATATACTCTAATAATAATTGAATAAAGGCGAGGAATCATTGAATCAATTTTAATGCCTTGAGATTTTGAGGATTTTGAGTTTTAAGGATCATCGTAGTGTTATCTGGGTTGACCTCAATGTCATGATTTTATACCAAAAAAGTAAATAAAATTAATAATGACTCATTAAAACGATAAATAAAAAATTTCACTCTTATAACATTAATATCTATATTTTTTATACGGATAAAATTAGGTTATGTTTTGTAATATGAATTTATTCTAAATACCATTTACTTTCATAATTCATGGAAATTTATTTTTCATTTTTTGTGACGTTAAAATGACCATAAATTATTATTTAACTCTGACATAGTATTTGATATGTAAATTAAATATATATATATATATATTTTAATGATATTTAATATAAAATTATTTAGAGTAATAATTGTGTTAAAAATAAATTTATATAAATAAAACATATTATTTATGTGTGAAAAATTGATAATTTAATTCAATTACTATCAATATGACTTTCATGTTAATGTAATTGAATAGTTCCAAAAAATATATTAAGGATATTTCATCATATATAAAATCATATTAAATGTTTAAAATTCTTAAAGAAACTAATATTCATTGAACATAATGGTATTTTATTATGAATATAAACTATGGACCAGATAAGGGTCACATATCTAATTATGGTATCATTTTAGACCATTTAATTTTAGAGGACATTAATATTATGGTTACATTAAAAGGATTTATATGGTGTAGAAAATAAAGGACATGGTTTATAACCTCATATAAACATGGGTAATTTTTTTTTGATGAGTGGATATATACTTGACCACAAAATTTATTTTAAATGTTTTAATTTTCAACCACTTGATTAAAAAATTACATTATATAAATGTAATACTTTAGGAAATTATAAGGGGAGATCACCCAATTTTATAATTGGGAATCACATTTCCTTCATAATTAAAAATTTCGGATGCTTTTAGATAAGTCATAGAAACCATTCTTTCATCCTATATTCAATAAAAATTCCATACCAACATTGATCTTTCCAAATTAATATCCTTTCAATTTTTGAGTTGTAAGCTAAAAAATGTTTCTCAATGAAGAGGTATAACTATTGACAAATATTTTCAATTTTATTACGTCTTTTAACTATATAGAATCCATTTGATCAAACGTAATATAATTTATTGAGTATAATAATTTTAAATAATTGTTATTTTTTGAATTTAATTACCATTATCCACCATATTTTCAACATATGGAATGTAAAATCATCTCTCATGCCTATATATGACTTCCCATCAGCAAGTAGTACATTAAATTTAATTTTTATTACCACTTTATTAGGATGATAATATTTATGGATTAAATAATTTGATATGTTATTTTTGATATAATTTTTTTTAGCAATGAAATAATATTCATCAATCTTTGCTTCTTTTCTTTATAAAATGAAAACATTGTTTATGCACACATAAGATCTACCATGTCAATCAATGATATAAATAATTTTTCTATATCTATAATTTATGGATAGTAATAAATTTTTATATAATGAAAATATATTATATTTTATAATTAATTAAATTTTTTATATGATCTAATTATGAACAATGTATGAGGATTGTGACTACCAATCCAAAAAATTAATAAAAAAACAAATCATTTATCAAATGAAATAGTGATTTCAAAATGATAATATCAATTAACAGGTGGTAAGATGGTATAATTATATATATGTTGAATTAAATATATAATAATACATTTATTATACAGTTATATTAAATATATATACACTACTTGGTTTTTAAACACATATGAAGAAATACAAAACATGATGGAGTGGATTTTTGTTTTAAAATTTTTTTTAAAATGATAAATTTTTATTCAATATACAATGAACGAATTATATGTTCTTTATCTAATATATCATAAAAAAATTTCTTATCTTGTAGTGATTTATTTAATTTTTATCTTTCAAAACCATTTACCCCTATTTAGAACTCAAATATTTTTAAAAAAAATCTATGAAAAGTCGGACGTATTTCCTATAATTCGGTTGGAAAATCTGCTTATTCTATATGTAAATTTTATAAAGAATAATAAATAATGTTTTTGGATATTATCCAATTTTTTCAAATAAGTTTTTACGATTGTTTTATTTTCAAAAAAATGTATAATTTTTTTAAATGTGGATCTTTTTTTCAATGGTGAGGAAAAACTCATGTTTTTAATTAATAAGTAATGAAAAAAATACCCTTCCACCATTAGCTGTAAATTCTTCAAATATTTTTTTTCTATTTTCTAAAGTTATTTTCAAGGAAAATGTTATCCATAATTTTTTTAAAGTATTTTTATCTTATATATGTGACCTAAAAATGAAAAGGGAATTTAACATGAGATATTTTCTAGTGATATTTGAAAGAAATTTTTCATCTATGATAACATCATTTAATATTAAATATACATTATTGTGTATTTAATAAAATTATTCCATTAATTTTTTTATAGATACTTTTTATGATTTTGATGGTGAGATATTTATGAAGCCTTTCTATTTTTCATTTCTTTTGATATGATGAAATTTTTATGCAACCAATTTCCTCTCCAAATGCTTTGTTATAATGATAAGGTGATTATAGTATGATCTTTTGGAATTAATATCAATGGTTTTTATTATATTATATGTTGTCCTTATTATATATATAACAATAATGCATTAGTTAAATATTTATATATGATGATATAATAATAGAAAACTTGTTGGTGAGATTATTCTAATAGGAGCATGATATAGTTATTCTCGATCCATAATGGGAAATTGGTCTCAATGGTTGATCTATTATAAAATGAGGAATATGTATTGATTCATGACTTACTATGATTTTTTGGTCTCAATTGTTAACCATGTCATAAAAAATATATTCTATTCCTATGATAGAACAATGATTTTATAAATTTTTTTATTATGGTTTAAACATATGGTTCATGATTGAATTACAATGATTTCAAACTATTTTTATTTAGGAACATTTAAATGATAATGTTTTATTCCATGAATCAATATTATTATCCATGATATATATTGTATTAATATTTAATTTTATGATCATAAAATCATAAACATTTTTTTATTTACTTCTTTCATAGGTTCATCTGTTCATATCTTCCATGTATAACCTTACTATGAATATAAGAATACCCACTCTTATGTTTCCATTTAGCAGGGTATAAAGATGTTTTTAAGGGGTGTTATTCATGAATGGTACAATGTGAGAAAAACATTGTGAGAGATGTTAAATAGTGTTCTGAAATAATATTTTTTATCTATTTTCTATTGACAATAAACTATAATTTCCTTAGGATGGATCATAATGTTATTTTTTTAATAATAATATAATAAGATGTTATATTTATATATGAAAAAACAGTCCTCTGGGAGTATGGATGAATTCTCCAATTGATGTCACTTGGGATTGATGGATGAATTTAAATGTGGGAACGTGAATGTGGGACCATCCTAGTATTGATGGAATTATATAGGTATATGTTTTTTATAGTTTTTCAATGGTATAATCACATTATTTATAAGTGATAATTATGTTCCCCGTACCTGAACTCTTTAATCTATTGCAATAAAAACTTTTCCTAAACACGGTATTTTAAATAAAGTGAGAAAAAAATTCAAAACATATCTTTGTGTTATAGTAATCCCATAATCTATAAATTACATCAAAAAATAAACACACAATTTCTATAATTTAACGTTTAGTGACTTTAAGGATCATCCTCATATGTTACTTATATTACGATACTTGTGTATGTTTTACTATAATAGAACCATAATATATTAACTTATACATGTACACTATTAATTATAATCTATGTAATAGAATATTAATAATTGAGTAAGAATAATTATTATTATTGAAGAAAAATAAACTTCAATTCTTTAATATTTTTGTGATTATAATATGAGATGAAAATATACATGATTGAAATATAATAATAAAAATAATATATAATGATATGAGTTTTTTAAAAGTAAAAATAAAGTATACTTATAATCTAAAATTAGAAATAATATACAATGAAAATGTTTTTATAGATAATCAACGTTGTCTTTTGAGAACAATTATATGAATTTTACATAGAAACATGGAATATAATTGATTGAAAGAATGGTACGGAATTACGGTACAAAAAATCACTGAAAGACATCATATTTTCATGAAATACAAGTATATAAACCAATTTTTGTGAAAAAAAATCACACACAACCTTTACAAAATTATGAAACACCATGAATATTTATTATTTTTGTTGTGAAAAATTGTAACCATGCCCGCCCATTATGATTTCATGAAATTAAATAATTTACACTGTCAATGTTGTGATAAAAAAGCATTTCTTTGTTTTATGCTATGATCAAGTCCAGGAATATCCATCCTTTATTTTCTGAAAAAATATACTAATATACTCACTTTAATTTGAGAAAAAAATCCATTCATGGACATGCCTTTTTTGTGAAAAAATAAAAATCATGTCCACCCAATAAGTTATTATAAAATCCAATTGTTTCACAGATTTATTAACTAATGAGATATAAAAAATAATGAATTAATTGGAGGGTTATATGGGAGCCCATTGGTCATACACCATACATATGTATTACATAAATTTTCAATCATTTAATAAATTAGGAAAACCCTTTGGAAGAATTAGGTTTCATTAATCACATCATAAAAAAACAATAGAAAAAATGGGAATAATGACATTTCTAAATGGTATCCCCAATACTGAAATCAATAATTTAAATAATAGATACCAAAAATTTAATCAGAATAAAATTAATATTATAATTTTATTTAAATGTTTTTAATAGAAATAACATCCCAAGGATAAAATTCATTTAAATTTTATCAGTTAAACTAATATAGGATTATCATATTAGTAATGCATAAAAAATTCTTCAAAATATATTATTTAAAATAAAATACATCAACATGCACCAAAAATAAATTTCAATACACATATAAGGCATTTAGAAATAAAAATATATATTAAAAATTATTTTATAATATTTTTTTTTTCTAAATACAAAAAATCATTGATGAATACATACTTGAAAACAAAATCCATTAAAATATCTGATAAAATCAAGAATTACACTATAAAATAAAAAAATATATTTGCAAAATATTTTTAATTTTAATTTACTTTTTGAAATCACCATGAAATAAAATAACATATAAAATTATTTTTTAAATTTGAAGAAGAAATTTTATAAGAAATATAGGTGATACCATGACATAAACCACAAAAGTTTTTTTTTGGAAATTGTTTTTTATATAATCATAAAAAAATAATATATAAATAAAATTTAAAAGATATATTAAAAACATGAGAATTGAAATATTTGTAAAACATTTTGTAATAAATAATTTATAATATAACATTAAAAAAATTTAAAGGATATCAAAAGGATATATGGAGTGGATGATAAAACATTTGATTATTAAATGATCAAAAAATTTTAAAATAATTCTTAATACCATTGATAAAAACAAAAATAATAATCATTGTAAACAAAATTCATTTTTAAGAAGTTTATAAACATAATATGAAAGTCACATGAAGAATAATCCTTAGTTGGTTTCCATATATAAAGGATAAAATTGGGGGAATGTAAAATATTGACATGGATGAAAAACTCCTTATTAGGATATTATAGGAATTATCCTCGACATCATAAATATTTATGAAAAATTAAATCCATATATATAATTATTTTGAAATTATGGGAAAATGAAATTACAAAAAATAATTTTATAAACATAGATAACCCTAATGTTAAACCATAGTAAATAAAATAACCATCATGACTCAAGAATATAAGTTTAGTCTTGAAGAAACCCATATGATTCTGGTAACATTAGAGTGAAGAGAGAACAAGAGAGTTACAGTGAAATAAACATCCAAATTCCATGAAATGAAATATATTAATTACACTTAACAGAAATATTTAAGTGGATACACCATATAAAATACATTATTGTGTTTATTTTCAAACATGTACCATTGATTTTATATTATAGAAAAATAACCCTTACCTTAATTTCCCGCAAGATTGATCTTACTTCCTTATGTTATATAATGAACATAACCACCATAATAACTAATTTTTGAAACTAATTTTAATATATTATAGTGTATACACATGATTTGAAAAATATAATAAAAATTTGTTGATCATTTATAGTTTAATTTTATAATTGAATGTTAGGATTCATGATTGTTTATTTCATATAAGTTTCAAGGTGATAGGATCAATTATCAATTATTGGTTCTAATTTTATCATTGATATATTTTTCAAAATATGAAAATTATTTATTTCAACGATTCTATAACAACCATTTGATTAGTTGAAATACCTAGGTATGCATCCTGAAAACAAATTGGGATAAACAATTATTGAAACGATTAATGACGAATAGTGGTATATTAATAAATATATATTAAATTATAATAAATTTTTTTTATATTTTTAAAAAATATTCATTACATTATTATTACATGATATTACAATTATATAAAAAAATTTAATCTGTCATTATATAAACATATATTTTAGTTCATCTAGGTGCTAAACTTGCCCATATAAGAGTATGTTATAATTATTTCAAAAGTAAGGATATATTTTTATAAATGATTATGTAACATTGGCACAATAAATAACTTGGTATTAATATAATTAACATTCATTATATTTTTTTCTTATAACCATCCATGGATGGTGGTTAAAAAATATGTATTTCATAATTTGTGGGGTAAGTACTTCGCATGTATGCATAATAGACGATTTCACTTCTCAAAAAATAGGATGGAATGATGGTATATGATAGATTATGATTTTGGAATTATAATTACAAATTATTTAGTATATTAATTTTTCAAATAAATCCTTTTCAACATCCATTATTGTGGCTCAGGATATATTGAATACATATAGGGGTTTTAATCAGTTTTTTCATTTTATGAATTATTTTTTTCAATTCATCATGTCAAACATGTTAATGTTCTTGATCCACTCTATATTATTTATCAATAAAATAATATGTATAATTATAATAATGCATAGTAATGAATTTTCTTTACTATTTTTGGAAAAAATTATATCCATTACTTCCATTGCTTATCCCCCTAATATTTTTAATTCTTTACTATATGACAAGTGATTACTATACTCACGGCACCAACATAGAGACGTTTTAACTTCTAACAAAACTAACTAAAATACTTAACACATATTTGATCATAACAAATATCTATAATTTTATTCTAGAACCCAAAACTACTATTCATTCCTTCATATTGTTTGATCCACAATTACAAGGACCATCAACCATCTGCATGAATGTATTCTTATATCATCCAAAATGATCAGGTATTCTCATGTACAATCCAAATAACTTCAACATAAGTGATGGTCTCAATAATCCTATGATATATAATATGATCTAGATTTTCTACAACTTATATGAAAGCATTGGTATATATTTTTTCTTTGTATCATCGTGTTCTTCTACATGATTTTATAATTGATATTCTTTCTATTTTTATTGCGTTGAGTGTAGGGGATCTCATTTTCTCTATACAACATTTCTATTTTGTTACCTATAGCATTTATTTATAAAAAATATATAATTTATATTATAATCAATATATCATAGTCATAAATTCCATATCTAAATTATAAAAATCCCATGATCTTTGGTGGTAGGATAATATTATTCAAATTAGTCAATTTATCCCAAATTTATCTATAATTTAATCTCATTTGAATTAACATTAAAATATTCATTTAAATATCCTAACAACACGAGATTCCTTTTTCTACATGATATATAGATATCCTTTACCTTAATTCAAACTTCAAATATATCCAAATCTTCATAAAATTATCTATATCACAAAATCAGAAACACGGTTTTCATCGATTATGTACTGATATAATATGTGGTTCTTAATTTAGGCATGTAGAATATTCCCTTATATGTGATTTCTATGTCAATCATTATTTTACTATGTCACCAACAAAATATGTTTTTATCATAATAATTTAGCTATAGGAATTAATTTGTTGTTATAATCATTTGGATACATATATTTTTAGCTACATGGAATATTTCTCAATTTTATTTTCCTATTTATAAAATTTGGTTATATTAATATCCAATATGAATTTTACCTTCAAAAAATCATTAACTCGAATTTAGAAATATCCAAACATTTTTGAGATAAAAGTATATATCATTATACAACTTCAAAATTTTATCATCCACTTAAAAACATCTCAGAACTATTTTATATCATGTTCCTTCATCAACTAATACATATATTTTATTATTTTTAAGATTACCACATCAATAATATAACATTAATTTAACATTTTCTTGGTCATATCCACTAGAGTGAGTTATTTAAGATATTTATTAACATTTATATTTCTATATAACATGGTTGTAGATTATTAATATTATATACAGATATGGATGTATTATAACAACTCCAATCTATAATCATGTTATATACATGATAATGATATTAATCCTACATGAACCACAAAACACATGTTTGAACCTTGAAAACATATAAAATAATTAATTTGGAACCCCATTTAATTTTTTGGAAATAGGAACACTCAAAATCGATATTTGTTCTTGAATGCATTTATTTATCATATTCAATTATAATCAAAATAAAAGTTCAATGATTAGTTCTTCTAATGTATTTATTTTTATTTTAACAGACACACATAATCTTCCCCCATTTTTGTAGAGAAATATGATGAGCATTGTTTTTATTTAAAATGGTCATTTATTTATTATATTCCAAGCTTATGTGGTAAAAAAATGTTTAAAAAACAATATTGATACAATCTTGGTTTTCCATGTTGTCCACATATAACCATTCATGTGATAACACGCCTAGAAAGTATACGTTATTATTATGGGGATGTTATGAGAAAAAATACATAACCCATCAATCACATTAACAAAGAAACTAAAGACATCATGTGTTAACTTAATACACCCAATTTTTTATTTTATTTTCATTAATAAATACTACCTAAAATTTATCAGGATTATATAATTTATATGGAGGGAGAAAGAAAAATTTTCATTCCCCAACCTTCTAGAATGAAATCTGTTCCAAATTTTTATATTTAATGGAACATAGTGTAAAGATATATTCCTTTTAAGGAATTTTATAAATACTAATACTTTTCATACATATATATTACATCAATATAGATGAATATCCACAAATAACATAAAAATACACTCCATCTCTATATAGATCTATTGTATTTAATATCATGGAAACATAAAAAACTACTTCATGAAATATCTGAATCACCAATTTCATATTTCTAAAATACTAGGATTTCATTGAGATATCATACATAATACATTTATTCATAACTAGAAGACATTAATCATATGAAATGGGTGATATATGATGCTTAGTAATTGTAATCATGAGAGATATCAATGACTACATAAGTATAACATGAGCATAAGGGAATAATAACATAAAATTGTTATTTCAAAATTATACAGTACATATCACATATAATAATAATTTTCCATGGAATAGATATTATCATTTAATAAGGAAAGGATCATAATGAAATTTGAGCCATGAGGTCTTATCATTGGAATATGTCATGGAATTATTTTGTATACATAATTATAGAAAATAATTTACTTATTAGTAAAGGATCTTATAAAATAATTTCATAGTGGAATGGGTCCACTCCATATACCAGAATTGAATTTAAATTTCACTCCAAATACCATCATAGTGGAAAATTTTATTTATTAAACTAGCTCCACTCCCCATTGTTGTCTTGTTTTTCACATGGGATTACAATCATTATCTAATTCATTTGGAGAGATATATTAGTCCCATCTATCACATAATTAAAATAATATATTTATTCCACTAGATCATAATTAAATTAGCATATCATAAACCATAAAAATAAATAAGTTTCATAAATATTTAAACATATAATAACACATGGATAAAAAGAGATTCATATACATTATGCCAACATAAATATAAACCATCCATAGAAAGTATTGTTATTTTAGCCCTACATTATAACTCAAATAAATGTTATTTAGAATATATTTTTGTTGTTTTTAATGAACTGATATTCCATAAAATGATACTTAATACCCTTTTTGAGGAAAATAAACATTAAAATTTAAAAATAATATTTTAAAATATAAAACATCTCCCAAAATTATGAAATAATATTCATTAAATAGTCTATAATAAAATTGAAAAATTAAGTTCATATTTTTTAGGAATCCTGACTGAATAATTTTTTTTAATTTCATAAAATTTGAAATATACATTTCATATTTTTTTTAAAGTCCAAAATATCCTCATTTGGAAAATAAAAAACATATTTCTTTCAGTCCATTTTATAAAATTTCAAACCTAGATACAAATTAAATTAAATAATCTGTATATAATATTAAAATATTCTCCCAATCATTTTTATAAAAAATGGATTTGGAAAAAATAATTGTATAATTATCTCAACAAATATGTAAATATAAAAATTATCGAATATTGATGAGATTTTGAAAGAAACCTTTAGTCTCACCTTTCAACATTTAGATTAAAAACTACTATATGATAAATATATATTTATTATACATGTATTTAATAACAATATTTATATATTTTAAACCATTTATGATTTATTTATTTCATATTATCTTGTTTTTTTAATAAATAATTATTACACAACTAAACATTTCACTTATAACCACGGTAAAAAACAGTAGATATAGGTATAAAAATCAGGGTTGTACCTTATAATCACGGTTCTCAGAGGATGTTGCTCTCATTGTCAGGAATATACAGAAAATATATATCCCCGATAATAGGGGATATTTACATTATTTTCTATAGTGATAAAATAATCTATATGCATAGTTTTCAAAAATTTGGCAATATCCATCCACTGTGGAAAGTGCTGCAACGATGGGTTCAAGTGTTATTTCCATAATATTACACCCTGGGAATAGAATCTGTAGCCATGATTTTTCAAACATTGTAAATATCCATATCTATTTTCCACTATGTCAAGGGTTGTAGGAATAATTTAAATGGATATGTAAATGTTTTTCAACCTTGTAAATAGTATATATAGCCATGGTTCTTGAAACAACGGATATAATTATTAAAAATAAAATAAAACCACTAGGATTCATTATCAACACCTCTTCTACATGGATAAATGTTTTTAATTACTAATATATAAGTAATTATTGATTATTAAATATATATTTTTTATTATATATACTTTATCAACCATTTTTATAAGAGTAAAATCATTGAAATATTATTTCTCACACCCTTCCTATAGGAGTATTGTTTTTCATGCTTACTTCGGGATCCAATAGCTTGGGTTCTTTAAAACATTGGTGATATCCATTATATGAGAAAACAATATATTAGTTATTTAGAAAACATGTATATTTTTATCATCTATATCCATGGTTTTATTAAATTATTTCTGTAACCAATACATATGTATCCTATAGCTTGGGTTTGTTAAAACGATGGCAATAGGTATGGTCTATAGTTGTGGTTTCATAAAACCGTGGATGTAACCAATACATGGGTACCCAATATAACCAGTTTCATAAATCCATGGATGTATAAAACTACTAATTACTTTATGTAATGGATTCTAAAAACTATGGCCATAAATTTTCCTACCAACTTCATCGAGAATATTTTTCCCAAGGAAATGTATATCCCATGTTTAAGAGAACAGTGACAATATAGCCCACCGATTACGACTGTTTTATAAAAATATATATATATATATATATAATTATTAATAACCTATTCCTATTTTATTCTAAAAAACTATTTCTATATATGGTATGTATAGAAACTATCTTTTGAAAAAATGAGGTTATAGAGCTATTTTTAGTTGTGTTAAAATCCTTGTTGTGGGTGATAACTACTTTTTTAGAAGATTCTTTAGATTTGAAAGTATTGATCCTTAAAATATGATCATATTCTTTTAATATTCATAATTTTAATCGTGGTATAAAAATAATATATATTAATTATATACCTATTTAGAATCATTCATAAAAAGTATAAATAGATAAATTAATTATTTTGTTCAGGGAGATGGTGTGTCGTACGTACACATGAATGTTGTTTACCTTTTTTTAATGATGGAATTAATGATTGGTAAATAATAAGTAATGTTTAAAGAATGTTTATTATATAACATATATAACATATGTTCATAAAATTCATTCTTATTACCATCCATGATTAATATAAATGGAAAATGAATTGCATCACAACATCGAGATGGTTTTTCTATGTATGTGTGAGAAAAATTATCATTTTTCAAAGTATTAGAGGGTAAGAAGGAAAAGATGATATTAAAATTTCATAAGTATAATTATATTCTAAATATCATATATAAACTCTAAAAATTTCTTAATTCCCTTCAAAAAAGGCGGTTATAAAAAGTAATTGTATTGTTATGTGGAGATGGTAGGTCATAGGTATGCACAATCGGTAATTTCACTACATATTTATTGGGTAAGAGGGTGTATAATTTTATTTTCCTAAAAATTAAAAAATAAAAAATATTTAGTATCATGATTTTTTTATTTTATTATAATTATCATATATTCATAGCATGTAATTATGAATAGAAAATAAAAGATCGATTAAGTTGATTAACTCTTCCTTGAAATTATTCCTTTATATAACCTAGAAAGGGATATTGGATTCAAATTTGGGTAAGAACACAACCTCTATTATGTTTCTACGAAAATTTAGAAATGAATTTGGTATAGTATGGTGGACCTATTTGTATCAATGTGGTGTAATTAAGTGAGGGAGGAGATGGCTTTTTATAAGTGAGGGGAGTGACACTTTTAGAATTCCACAAAAGATTAATTTTTATTAAATTCAATATCTATAAAAATACATAAAAATGAAGAAGTACTCTATGATAAGGTGAGTTGGGGTTGTATTACAATAAAAAATTTATTTTATACATGTTTTGGTGTAATTTTGAACCGTATCATTTTGACTTACCCTTATTTATTCTATTTTAATTATAATAATGCTATCAATTTTTTTGAATATTAAAAGGATATAATTTTATGGATAAGGTTAAATTTAATCAATATGTTTCTAAATAATTAAATTTTATACCATATAAATAAAAAAACAATTTAAACCTTTTTATGATTTATAAATAAATAAATTATTTATTATTTTGATAACATTTCATTTTTTATAATTTTGATGACATTCATTAAGTTTTACTTTATTTAAATTTTGATTAAAGAAAAATTAGAATATAATGATTTCCTAAATCAATATTTTGTCATGTAGATCTATAAAATCCATGGAAAACCACAACTCATTGAAATTATAAAATGTAAAATATTCTTAAAATCATTTATTAATTTTTTTGATAATTGAATAAATACTTCATCATTGTTTCTATTGAATTTTAAGATGTTTTATAATTAATAAATATTTGAAAAAAATTAATATGAAAATAAATTTAATTAGATAATAATAGACTATAATATTTTTTCATGTCATTATTTATTCCCTATGTGGACCCATAAGACATATTAAAAACAAATAGAGTGACATTCTGCGACTTTTTTGATCAAAATAATATATTAGGAATTTTTTTTGAAAAGATTCCATTAAATAAATAAATTTATAACCATATGTGTTAAGGTTCAAATTACATTCATCCAATATAAATTAGTGTAAAAATTTTATCCTTTTCCACCAATTTTTATTCTAATTTAGATCTATTTAACATTTATTTAGTTGATAGATTTTATATCGGTAATATTAATATTTACTAGATGTAAGAGGCCCATAATGACCAAATTTAGAACATTTCATTGTAAAAGAGATTTTAATTATATCTAATTTAAAACCTATAATGGAAATAAATTAATTTTAACATATGTGTCGAAAATATGAACAAGAATTATCTTTAGAAAAAACACATTTTAGCTTAAATAAATTTATTCTTATCCTATGCTTATAAAAATATTTTCTGAAAGTTTAATTTTTTTTTCAAATTAAATAATATATAAATTTCATAAAAATAATTTCGCAATATTTATTGATTTAAATTTTTAATATAAAATATAGTACACACATAAAAATAGATTTTTTTGTAAAAAACATCACTTTAATTTTGAAATAATCTTTCTCTTTTGAATGATAACAATTTGATATATAATTACTCGATTTTTTAAATTCATTAATCATATATTTTTTATAATTTAGTTACTACTATTTATACCCTCCAATCCAATATCTAGGAAATAAAATGCACATAAAATTTTAATAATGTTTTGTGGTTTTTATAAAATTGATTTTACATATATTAAAAGATTTAAGATAATTCATATTATTTAAAGAGAAATATATCAAATAAATATTAGGGATTAAAATTTATCACCTTAGTTTATTCACTCATATTAGTTCACTTCATGTTAGATAATAGACTCTTAAAAAGAAAATATATACATTATTTTTAGCAGTGATAGGCTTAAACATGTAATTCAATTCTATTCATGTATGATAAGAGCACATAAAATAATAAATAATAAGGGGGGACCTCTTAGTTTCTAAAAAATATGATTCAAACTGATATATTTTTATTAATCTCGATCATTCTTTACTACCCACCATAAAATGGAATGGTTTCTTTGGACACCAATATAATATTTAAATCTCATCTATTTGACTATCATGTTTATTTAATTTAACTCTTCATTTGTGTGGAATGCCTTTTAAACGTCATGATTCATGATCTTCAAGATTTTGATTTTGAAAAATAACTTAGCAATTTTCACCTTATTTTTTTATCCAACCACCTAGCCAGTTATTCATTACAATTTCATCCTTCCCAAAATATTATCATGAAATCCCACTAAATTTATTCTGAATCATATTCAATTTTACAATAAAAGTAACATATCCTTCAAGTCATTTTATTCACAATTATGCATTATGATCTTCAAAACATCATCCTCAACACACTACTTCTAGAATCTGAAATTTTTTCATGATAATTTTGGTTCAAATATGTTTAATGTTTGATTCCTCAAATATTTTTCTAATATTATTATAAATATAACTATCACATTATTATTTCACATTTATTGTAAATACATATTAAACAATAAGTAATAATATTTATATATATTTTTACCACAACATTAGTCAAACCCTTACAACATTATTCAACTATATTTCCAAATCTATAAATATTAGTTTATCTACTAACCTAGTATAAATGAAGATTCACATATCTTGAATGTTGTGGCCTCCATGGAATATTCATCACATCCTTTGATTTGGAATTTTTTCTCTCTCCTTTCATTGGACAAAATTATACAGGGACATGTTTATTACATGGATTGTTTGTTATAAAAGATCTATCTTGAAATGTGGAATTGTTTTACATTATAAATAGAACCATTTTTCTCACAAGATTCAGATTAATTTCTAGTTACTTTTAATAATATAGTGTACTTTTCTGTTTCTTTGTTAAACTCATGTTGTACTCTAAGTCATTAATATTATATATCATCCAATTATTCTTCCTTAGTAGCTTGTTCTTATTTCTTTGTAGCATATTATTTTCTTAGATATATGATGATATTTTATATTTTAGATTCTCTAGTCTTCAGAATCAGGATCTCATTATCATGAAGTTCATACTTATTTTATATATCATCTTCCCAATAATAGATAATTTACATACTTCCACATTATTTTTATTCTAATTCATGAAGTATTTTATATGTCCAATCTGTAATTGTGTTATATCGTTAAGTGAGCACTAATTTTCATTAAATTTTTCACCAACATCAATAATATATAATGAATTAGTTCCTTTATTCATAATAGAAAAGAATCCAACATCTTTATATGAAGAAAAACATCATACTTAATATTCCCTATGACAAACATGAATATTTAACTACATTCTAGATAAGAGATTATTAAAATTATTTTCCCATTTATGTTTCTAAATTATCTCACCATATATTTATAATTCTAATTTTCATTATGATTTTTCAAGCTTATTTCAAGAAAATTTCTATAATAAATGTCTTAATTCTCCAAGGATGAATCATTTTAGTTGATTTATAATATTTTTTCTCAAATTTAACATGTTAAATCCTTTTTAAATAAGATAAGAAAATTTCTTTTTATCTTCTTCGTCCATAGAATCAGATTCATTAGATTCATGAACGTCTTTTTTACATTCCTTTTCATAATGTACTCAAATTAAATTTCTATTTTCCCTTTCTTATGGAAATATTTATACTTCCTCATCTGATAATATATGATATTATTATGTATTTAATTAAACGAAATATCATCTATTTATTTCTATTATATGATCTTTGTATTAATATATTCTAGAAAAGACAGCATCAATTTTTAAGAAATGATATATTCATCCAGTTTCTCATTAAATCCATTACTGTTTCATGCTCTATCATTTTCATTGGTGAAGCAGTAATTAATATTTTTCTTCATTAAAGAAATTATTATCCCCAAACTGACTCTTCCAAACATTTAGTTTTGATTATATGAACTTAAAATTTCTTTTATAATTGTTTCACAATTTTTACTTAAAATTGACGGATGTTTGTAGACCCATGAACTTAGTGTAGGCCTTCTCTGATGGAGAAAACAAGATGGAATTTTGAACCAGTTTGTATAACTCAAAATTGATATTATCTGCTTTTTTCATAGAAAAATATTCATAAAATTTTAAGACACCAATTTTTGTAGAATATTTCACTTGAAATATAAGTGACAAGAGGTTCAGTAACATCATATTACTCTAACTATGATATATATTACCAAAAAACATGGGAACACCCTTGATCATGATAAAAATATGATTTAGAAAATCGATTTAAATTATTAGAGGAAACCTACCCACTAACATCACATATATAGCCCCAGGTCTAATTCAACACTGAGAGGGGAATGGGTTGAATCAATGATTTATTTTTCTAAATTCCTTTTATTTCAATTCATCCTCTCTTACATGTTATGGTTCATGATCCACTCATTATTTTATATAAATATCATAACAATTTATGTTATAAATATGGATTAGAGAATCATAATATAATTAAAATGTCTAAAAAATATTACTCATTTATGCAACTATATATTCAACCCAGTAATATTATATCCAGTATTAAATAAGTTATTACACTACTCCCAGTACTAATTAAAATATGACTTCACTACAACTAGTACCAACTAAATAAATTCTATCTAGTTTAAGAATAAAAAATAACCTAAAATCGGATTATAGCACTATATAGATGAATTCTCACCTTCTTAAATATTGATAAAAAAATAATTATATATTCAACATTTTACAAGAATGTATTTTTCAATGATCCAATATGGTAAGGATTTTTCATGTATATTCCCATGAAAATCAGAAAAATTGACTACCTTGAGACTCCTACAAAATTTGGTGCCATAAATATTCTTCTCATATTTTTTGACTACTCAGGTATAACTCATAGCTTAATCCCATATTTTATTATCCTGAATACCAGATTTATATTACTCTTAAAATATCATTATATGATCTGAAGTTATCTAAATTATCTCAATACATCATTTTTCATTTGGAAATTTTCACCATATAATTATACTCACAAGGAAATATAAAATTATATTATCAATATATCACATTCAATGTTTCCATTTTTAAATTTTGGAAATTTTAAAATAATTGGTAGTACATTAATATAATTCAATTTAGAAAAATGATACCTGTTTTATCTCTCATTTAACTCATTTTAATTCCCATACTAATATAAATTTAAACCCACTAAGGAATTATGCTTCATTTTTCAATGGAATATATAAATATCCATGTCATTAAATCTAACATATAAAATTTCATTAACTTCAATAAATAAGTTACATCACATAATAATCCATGAATTTCTCATTGGTTACACATAAATTTGGTATTTGGTTCTTAATTTGACTATAGAGAATATTTTTATACATTTTTTGGGTACATGATTCTTAATTTAGATTTTTCATCAATCAATTATGCTGTTAAGACCAAATTTTTTCTAGATGACTAATTTGGAAACATTGACCAATTGGATAGATGTTTCATTCAGTTATGTGGAACTTTTAGCGACCTTATCACCCTACAAAAAAGAATCGTCTGTTTGAATTGCCTATATTAATTTTCTATTTATAAATTCTATGATGTTGATCTGGAAAATTATATAGAATACATAGAAAAATAAGGATCATATTCAACTAAATTTCAGTATTTATCAGTCAATTAAATAATTTAAAAAACTATTATAGACAATACTTCATCATCCACCAATACGTTACATTGATTCTTTTGAATATTAGGGCATAAATTAAAATAATTTATTTGGAACAATGTCTTGAAATTATCCTTTCATCTATGTTTTTCATGTAGTAGATCCACAATTTCATTTCTATATAACAATTAAGTATATCAATCATCAAATGTACTTATATGGATGTTTTTTATGTAATAATATATAATTACACAATGAATGCATTATGTTAATGATAATTGTTCCATAAAAACAAAATAATAATTTCAATCCACTGAAAATAATCTCTACGCATGGTAACAACAACCATGGGTGGTGATTATGAAAATGAAATGACATCATTTCATAGAGCTGGTTTTCTGAATGTACACATGAAACATGTTGTTTAGTTTTTCTTAGTGAATTTGACTATTGAAAATGTCTTTTACATTAATAAAAAAATTATATTATTATAGATATTTATATATTTTATTATATTATGATTTCAAAAAATCATGAAATAGGTTGATTAAGAAAAAATTACCAATATGTATGAAATTCCCACAATAAAATATTTATATCTCAAAAAAATATTCCTTGGTAATGAATTACTTATGATATATAATTGAGAAAATCAACATTTGGAATGGAGATATTATTAAAATTGTGTAAAAATGGTAGAATCTGATGAAGAAATTTGATGGGACATCTATTTCATGATGTCCTCGAAGTGATACCTATTTATAATTGAGTAGAAGGGTAATTTTGGATGTACCAATTCCATTTAAATAATTGTATGTCACTATTCATCTGTTAGAGGCTTTAAATGGAAAAATGGAGAGTATTGGTTTTTGTTAGGAAACCTCTCATCCAAAAACAAGGAGGAATGTTTTCAAAATATCAATGTCTTTTACACATACTAATACTATTTTTACCATTTTTTGATTTTATCACAGTAACTACTATTTTAACAATGGTAATTAGTTTCAATAATTAAAATTAAAATTGAAATTTGTACCTAATATGTACATTCATTTTTCAAATATGAGAAATAGTTTATCAGTTTAATATTTTAAATTTTAGAAATGTTTATTTTAAAAATATCCCATAAAAAATAGAAATTTAGTTTTTATAATATTTTTGTTTTTGATAATAAAATTTATCCGTAGAATAAATTTATTATTGTATTTATTGGGTAATATTATCACATTTTGAACATTCTAATGACTTCTGATATGATGCAATTTCTATATAAGAACTCTAGTCGAATCCTCTATGATGGTACAAATTTGGCAGTAGATTTTTTTTAATTTTGAATGGTGAAGGTTTATTTATAGATCATAAATAACAAATTGTTTTGATGATGTTTAGTTTAATTTTATTTAATAATTTGGTTGAGTTTATTATTGGTAATGTTTTATTATGAAATTTAATATTTTGGAAAAAATATTTGATTAAACTATCATTAACATCTCAAGCTGATTTTGATCAAAATGAATAGTTTTGGATTTTATACAATTCATAAGAAGGGATATAATATTTATCAATTATCCTTTATCAAAGGTTCAATATTTCTTTAATTTATTAGTATTTTTTTAATAACCCATGAAATCTACATGTCGAAACATATATGTCAATAATATATCACATATCCAACTTCACATACATAATGATAATTTTAAACGATGTCTATTGAGTGAAATCTCTGATCACTAGTCATCCTCAAATTATGACTCATTTGAATGGAATTTTTACTTATACATTGGTATATTTAGTAATCTTGTTAGGTTTATAATGGTGATTTTGTAAATGAAACAAAATTAATGAGATGCAAAAATTGAATTGTGCATCAAACACATACACATAAAGAGAGGTAAATACATGATTTTTATTAAATAAGGAAGAAAAAAATGAAAGGGGTTTTTGGATTTATTTAAATTATTTTAAGGCTATGTATATAAAACTATTTATATTGCATGGGAATAATATATTTTTTATAAGGATACAATCATTAAAAAAAATAAAATTATGGTCACACTTACACAATTACAATTGAAAACTCTTGAAGTGAACGTAATGAAAGCATGTTTGAAGGATGTATGAATTTTGAAAATTAGTTTTTAATGTCCACCTAGGGATTCATAAAGGATGTGGCCCTAAAAATATATCACTTTTTTATTATTTTCTATCCTCTTGTAAGGATAATAGATGAGTGCATTAATAACCCAAGGTGGTGGACTGTTTTCCTTCAAAAACAACGATTCATGATTTGTCCGAAATTTATCCATTTATTATGATTAATATACAAATATATTCTTATTAAATGTTTTATATATAGATTTTTACATTCCCCCATCGAAATTTTGAATACATTTAAATTTTTACAAAATATTATGTTTGATTTGATAAAATATTTTTTTACATAATTGAAATGAATTTTTCCATAGCATAAATGAGAAGGAATTTATGGATATGAATATTAATTCATATTCAAACCATTTTTTTATAAAAATCTTGGAACATATATATTTAATTTATAAATATAAAATTTCATCTCAATTGGTAGACGGTATTTAGAGGAGGGTCAATAAAAGTGTTCATTTTCATATAATAATTAAAATTGTTGTCTAGAATATAATGCATCAATGGGGTTCCATATTATCTGAGTTCATCCTTTAAATATTCATCCATGATGTATATTGATATTCTATAAATATTTTCCCACTTCATCAAATTTAGGATTCTGGATTGAGCACAAAAATTCAATATCTAGGGCTAGTCCTATTTTTTCCACAGATTTAGTGGGCCAAATTGTATTTCCCATATAGACCATTAGATGGAATTTTAGTCAAAGAAAAAGTTGAATGATGTGTAGTAAATTTAATAAGTTACCATAAAAAATAAAAATCTTATAATTTGAGTTATTTTTTAATTTTGTTTGAATGAACCGAACCTAATTAATAATAAAGATTATATATTTAATCAAGGGAAAGAATACACAAATAGAGGGAAGGATCAACAAAAAAAACCCCAGATTAGGGGGGTATGAAATAGTGTAGGCTGAGGGAATCCCCTCAGATGAGATTCACCCCCTCCTGCTTAAGGGAGATTTCATTGGGAAGACAGGAGACGGAGGATCCCGCGGCTGCAAGAGAGATGAGGAAGTCCACAACTTTGTTTCCCTCTCTCAAGGTATGGGTGATATGAGACTGGTTGTTGAAAGGCTTCTTGCATTTATTAATAGTGTAAAGCACTGACCAAGGAGTAGTACCTCTTCACAACAGGGAGTCATGGATTATCCTTGAGTCTGTTTCCACCTGAGATAAAATAATATTCTTCTATTTGAAAAGATTCAACCCTATGAGAACCGCACTTGCCTCTGCCTGAAAAGCACTGCCATCACTATAGTGCGCTGTGAAAGCAAGGAAAACACTTCCTCTCGGATTATGAACCACTCCACCACCCCTAATGGCACCCGCAATGCATGATCCATCAGTGTTGAGTTTGAATCCATTTGTTGAAGGAGCCCATTTAACCAATCATCCTCGTGCTCTGTCCATGGGAGGGTTGGTCAAAGGAGAGCAGGTCTGCAGGATATGGAAGGAGGAAGCTTCACGCAAATTATCAACAAGCATGGCCATAACAAGAAACAAGCTCTTGGTTCTCATAAAAACAGACCGACCCGTGGAGGAAGACCCCTCAAATATGGCCTTGTTCCGAGATTTCCAAAGACACCAGCATTTGGCACTAAGGATAATTGCCCTTCCTGCTTTTTCACCAAAGGAGCTCCACAAGACTTTTGCCCACTCCCCTTCGAATAAGATATGGCTCGTGGTTTTTTCACTCTTATTTTTACATCACTGACAGCACGAAGCAAAGTTGATGCCATTTTTCTTAATTCCTTCATCGGATGGGATCACGTGCTTCATTATGCGCTAAACCAAGAAGTTGTATTTGCTTAGAAGTTTCTTATACCATACCAAGTCATTCCAACTGTCCTGTAATGACTGGGGGGTTGAGATCCTTTGAAAATACTTGGAATTGAACTTACAAGACCGAGAAGGGGAGAACACGCATTTTTATAGATCCGAGTTAATGAGGGTGGAATCAAATACGTCCAGTTGATCTTTTTTAAGAATGGCCTTGATGAAACTAGAATGATAACTCACCTCCTTAAATGAAATAATAGGGGTCGGGCACCCTAGGAAACCAAGAATTGATCCCACATAGTTTTGTTTCTAGAAAAGGATGATGCCTTCTCCCATAACTCACCTAGAGTGCTGTTGGAGTCTCTAGATGAGGGAGAAAACCGAGTTCCTGAGGGGTGATCCTTGCACGCCATCAACTTCAATGATGTTGTTGTTGCTATAGGGCATAATCCTTCCCCAAATAGACCTATCCTCCACCACCCCCATGCGAGTTTGGCTTGTCTGCCATGAAGGGTGTCCCTCAATCTCTTCACACCAATTCCGCCTTCCTGGATGGGACAATCCACTTTCCCCCATGCAACCTAGTGCCTCTTCCCTTTAGGAAGCGCATCCCAAAGAAAATTTTCCAGGATCCTATCGACTGCTTTGATTAACCCCTTTGGCACTAAAGTGGAAGCCATCGCATGCACCGGGATAGTAGCCAGCACACTGTTAACCAGTGCAATATGCCCTCCGAAGGACAAGAAATTATGCTTCCAATTGATGATTCACACTGTAATCCTACTCACCAAATTATCAAAGTCCAGAATTATAAGGCCCCAGCCTTAAACCTTACTTAATCTTGAGTTATTCCAAGATTACACATTGAGGATCTTTTCAGGTTTAGAGTTTTAGAGAATTAGATCATAAAACTTGCATTACATTCCACATATAAACAAAGTGGTTACATAATGATAGTATTCTTCATTCCTATCAATGGAAACATATTTAAAATAAAACATGGATTCTTTCTTGACACTTCCTTGACACTATCATCATATCATGTACCTTTCCCTTGACCTGTGAAAAACATTTCAAAAAAACTTGGGATGAGCATAAAAAGCTCGGTAAGGGATATAAAAATATGGAAAGGAAACATGGGTACATATATACATAATAATGAGATCATACATTACCCATAAAACATAAGCACTTTAACATACCTCATCAAATCATGAATAAATCATAGAAATCATAAGACATAAAGGTAACTTGAGGCATTCATAACATTCTTACGTAGGGATTAACCCTCTTGGTTATGTTTGGAATACCCATCACAGTATATTCCCTAAATCTCTTCGGAGAAACCATAACGTTTCACTCCTTCGCGTTACCCAATGCATTGGAGAGCTATATCGGGCTCACCCGCCCTTAGTTTATCACAGAACCACCTGTCTTCATAATAATTCCCAAGAACCTCAACTTAATCGTATCACATAAAACATGCATAATGGAAACATAACATTTTCACCATTCAATAACAAGATATAAATACAACACATTGATATAAAGACATTATGAAAACTATTTTCAACACAAAAATAAATGAAAAGTAAAACATGGTATTTATTTTTATTTTAAAAAGAAGGTATGGCTTGTAGAGGAAGCCGAAACTCAAATAACGGTCACGACGGTAGAGAAGTCTTTGTCGCCACATACGTACGACAAAAACATTCCCTTTTTTCGTTTAGTAAACGCTTCATATAAAAATGATTCCTTTTGAATAAACATAAAATTCAAAGGGTTTTATACACCGTATAAAAGAAGGTTGTGTATAAAACAAAATATTCCTCAATGAAAGTAGATTGAGACGAAGTCCCATACCTCGGGTCCGACTCGAATCGATCGTTATTTAATGTCCTGAATAATAAACTTGAGTTAATTTCTATTTGTTTAATAACCTTTGTCAAGTTCATTATTCCTTTTATATAACTTATTTCCATGTCATGAAGACTATGTAATTATTTAAGTTAATAACGGTTGTTTTAACGATCATTGGTACTTGAGTCAAAAATAATCCCTTTATAATTACATGTTGTTCATGTATCCATTATATACAGAATTATAATCATGGTGTATATATCATATATATCCAGTATATACAAGCATTTATAATATTACATAATCATTTAGAGGTAATAAATGAAATGCACCATTCATGGAGACGGTAAGCCGTACGTACGCATGAACGCTACTTTTATTTCTATTTTGTATTTATAGAATGGAATCATAATGATATAGAGTTTTATTATAATTCCAGTATAATATCATATATAATTTCATTGTTCCATCCTTTATACGTCCCACATATGGTATTTAACGAATCAAATCACTTTGAGGGGGCGGTAGTCCGCACTTCCTTAAATGAAGATATCGCGTTTACCCATAATGGAAACCATAAAGGTATGACCAAAAAGAAATGTACATAAGCTTATGGAAAACATAAACATATTATATATCATATATAAATATAGTGACATCTTAATGGCCACCTTTGAAGGTGTTAAAAGAGTGTTGAACAATCATCGTTTCAGGAGGCATAAATTCACCATCCGCGGAAACAGCATGTTCATTAACCATTAGATGTAGGTGTGTATAAGTGTAGCAAGAATACTTATTACAAAAACAGCCTAGTATATTGAGGATACTGGATTTGTTACAAAAGAAAAGAATAAAAAGAGGTTAGGGGTTTGGAGAAGCAAAATAAAACAAAAGGACTCAAGTGAAGGCATTACCTTAAAATCGGGTAACTCCCTTTGGTTTGAGCTCAAAGACTTCCTTGGGAAGTCTTCTGCCCAAAGTGAGGCTTCGAGGAGTAAGATATTGAAGTGGAGAGACAAAATGGTCAGGGGTTGGCCGAGGCAAAGGCTTTGGGAGTGTGGGTAAGGAGGTAGAGTTGGGGGCCTTTAATAAGAGGAGAGGAGGGGCACTCTTGGAAAGTAAAGAAATATTTCTTTATTTGAAAATGAGTTTCAGATTTAAGTGGTCCCAAATTGATATAATATAGGATAAGGTGATAAGGGTTCGTAATCCACCCATCCAATAGTTTTTGGACATATGTAGGTCTTATATTTTACAATATCATTCCATTTTATTTAAATCCTTTATTAATGAGGTAATCGCTACATCATTATGATGTCATAAATAAATTTATTTATATAATGTAAAAAATTATAAAAAAATACGATGATGTAGGAAATATTTTTATCTTTCATAATCAAGAATCTTATCTTTATAACACCATGTAAATTTTTTTTCCGTAAAACATATTATGTTTGTGACATTTTTACTTTAACATTAAATAAAAAATTATTTATGTCATTTCCCAACCAATGTGGCTCTATGGGGTCCCCAAGTTGACCCATGGATTTTCATGGTCGGCCAGGAAACATACAATAAGGTTAGTACATGTGTCTAGGTAATTTTATATTATTAAAGCATTATTTTTAGCTTAAACTACACTAATTACCACTAATCGCGATTAAAAACTTAATAAGTTACTATTCACCAAAAAATTATTTTAATCTCATTGAACCACATTTTACATCTTAATGACAACCATGTATATAGGATTTTTAAAAATCAAATCACAGAAGTGGCAAAGTTTCATTTAAACGATAAATCAGCTTCTTTAACTATCACTTAGTGGTTTCACAATTCATCAAAAATGGAAGTTTTTCAGAAAGATACCAAAACTTCACTCTAAGCTATATTTTATATTCCGAATTCAAAAAATGATGTCTATTTTAAAAAATTCAAAACATTTAAGTTTCATTAATTAATTTAATAACTAATTCACACTGTCATGACAAATAGCGTGTTTTTATTAAATAATAAGTATCAAAACATTGACACTAGTTTAAGTCCAATTTCAAAGTGTAATTGATTCCAATGACCACCATTGGATAAAATGGTAAAAATATATTCTAATTTCACTTCAAAATCAATTCAAAAAATAATCTAATCATATAAATAAATTAGATTAAAAAGTGGTTTTGAATTAAAATACAACATTTTTCACTATTCATTAAAAAATGAACTTTATCGGAAAAATACCAAAAATTCACACAAAGTAAATTTTGATGTCCCAATAATAAATAATAAGTTTATTTTGACAAACATAGCTTATAAAATTTTCAAAAGATAGATTTAAAAATGGTTTTCCATCAAAAGGTAGTAAAACAATCTTTTAAAAATATTAGTGTATTCCATGCTTAAGATTTGATTTATTTTCATTTTAAGCCTCTAAAACACTGTCTAGTTCATTAATAGACATAGATAAAAATATCTATTATTCATTACATACATGGGATGTTACATCCTTCCCCCTTTAGAAAATTGCGTCCCCACAATTTATTTACTTATCGAATAAATGGGGGTACTTATCCCTCATTGCATTTTCAGATTCCCATGTTGCCTCTTCAATCATGTGGTTTTCCCACAAAACCTTTACTTGGTGAATCGCCTTATTCCGTAACACATGCTCCATGTGGTCAAGAATCTTGACCGATTGTTCCTCATAAGATAGGTTCTCTTCCAGCTGAACTACCTCTGGACTCAAGACATGAGATGGATCTGGCATTTACTTTCTCAACATCGAAATGTGAAAAACATTGTGTACCTGAGATAAACTCGGAGGTAAAGCCACTCGGTAAGCAACTGATCCAACTCTCTCAAGAATTTCATATGGTCCAATAAACCTTGGACTCAGCTGTCCTTTCTTACCAAATCTCATCACACTTTTCCAAGGATAAAACATGAGAAAAACATGATCACCTACCTCGAAAGATAGATTCTTCCTACGGTTATTCGCATAACTCTTCTGCCTGCTCTGAGCTGTTCTCATTTTCTTCTGAATCAGCTGAACTTTTTATACCATCTGTTCTACCCATTCTGGTCCAATCAACTTCCTTTCACCCACTTCATCCCAGAAAGCTGGAGTTCGACACTGCTTCCCATATAATGCCTGAAATGGTGCCATCTGTATACTGGAATGAAAACTGTTATTATATGAAAATTCAACCAAATAAAGGTGTTGGTCCCAACTTCCCTAATAATCCATAGAGTAAGAACGTAGCATATCCTACAAGGTATGAATTGTTCGTTCTGACTGCCCATCTGATTGAGGATGAAAAGCTGTACTAAAATTTAATTCAGTACCCAACGACTTCTGAAGGCCTTTCCAAAAGTTAGAAGTGAACCTGGGATCACGATCAGATAAAACGGAGAGAAGAACTAAATGTAACATGACTATCTCTTTAAGATACAAACCGGAAAGTTGATCTTGGGAAAAATTATCTCGTATAGCAAGGAAATGAGCAGACTTGGTCAAGCGATTAACAATATCCCAGATTTCATTATTATCTCGAGATGTCTTCGGTAATCCCACAGCAAAGTCCATGGATACATTATCCCATTTCCACTCTGGCACTGGTAATGGCTGAAGCATCCCTTTCGGTAACTGCCGCTCTTCTTTAACCTGTTGACAAGTCAAACACTTCATTGTAAAGTCAACAATATCTCTTTTCATTCCATCCCACCAGTAAAACTCCTGCAGATCTCTATACATCTTAGTACTGTGTGGATGAACTGAAAACAGAGAACTATGAGCTTCACATAACAAATCTGTCTTCAACTGTGAATCACAAGGCACACACAATCTCTTCCCAAATCTCAAAACACAATCATTATCAATGTTTTATTTAGGAAAATTACCTTTCTGAACCAGATCTACCTTCTTCTGCAACTCACTGTCTTGCTTCTGTGCTTGCTTGATTCTATCTGATAGAGATGATCTCACTGATACCTGAAACAAAACAGAAGAACATCCTACACCAACACCTTCTATTCCAAATTTCATCAAATCCTTAACCAAAGGATCACATTCCAAACGCAAAATTGCTAATGAAGCATTACTTTTTCGACTCAAAGCATCAGCCAATTTATTTGCTTTTCCCGGATGGTAATGAATTGTACAATCATAATCCTTGATTAATTCTAGCCATCTCCTTTGTCTAATGTTCAATTCTTTCTGAGTGAATATATACTTTAAACTTTTGTGATCAGTATATATTTCACACTTTACTCCATACAAATGATGCCTCCAAATTTTTAAAGCAAAAAAACAGCAGCTAATTCCCAATAATGTGTAGGGTAATTTACCTCATGAGTTTTCAACATTCATGAAGTATAAGCAATTACCTGATCATTCTGCATTTGGACGCAAAAAATTCCTTTCAATGAAGCATCACTGTATATAACAAACTCACCATTCCTAGAAGGTAGTGCCAAAACTAGAGCATTCACCAATCTTTTTTTCAATTCCTGAAAACAATCATCACATTCTTTTGTCCAGATAGACTTAACACCCTTCCGTGTTAGCTTAGTCATTGGACTAGATAATCGTGAAAAATTTCTAACAAACCTTCGGTAATAGCCTGCCAAACCAAGGAAGCAACGAATCTAGGTTACATTTGTGGGTCTTGGCCAGTCTTCCACAACTTTTTTTTGCAGGATCAACAGTTATTCTATATTTAGAAACACTATGACCAAGGAAAGAAATTTGTTACAACCAAAACTCACACGTTCTGAATATTCCTTATAGTTTCTTTTCTTTTAAGGTTTGCAAGATAACCCTTAAATGTCATTCATGCTCCTCTTTACTTTTAGAAAACACCAAAATATCATCAATGAAAACCACCACAAACTTATCCAAGAACTCATGGAAAATTCTATTCATTAAGTCCATGAATACAGCAGGTGCATTGGTCAGCCCAAAAGGCATTACTATAAATTCATAATGGCCAAATCTCATATGGAACGCGGTCTTCGGAATATCTTCCTCCTTTACCTTCAGCTGATGGTACCCCGATCTCAAGTCAATATTTGAAAAAAACTGAGCTCCCTGGAGCTGATCAAACAAATCATCGATATGAGGCGAAGGATATTTGTTCTTAACAATGATATTATTCAAGTCCCTTTAATCAATGCAAAGTCTCATAGAACCATCTTTCTTTTTAACGAATAAAATAGGAGAACCCCAAGGTGATGTTCTAGGTCGAATGAAACCTTTCTCTAATAAATCTTGCAATTGCTCCTTCAACTCTAAAAGTTCAATTTGAGTCATTCGATAAGGGGGTTTTGAAATTGGCTTAGCATCAGGAACTAAGTCAATAGTAAACTCTACTTCCCGATCTGGTATTATTTCAGGAAACTCATCAGGAAAAACATCAGGATACACATTTACCACTGGCACATCATTAATCTAAACAGTTCCTTTATTTTCAACGATGTGTGCAAGGTAACATTCATTTCCATATTTTACAAGTTTCGCGGCCTCTTGATAAGTTATCAACAGTAAGGGTTCATTATTGTACACAAACTAAAAGTCTTTCTAAAAAGATACTTCTTTAGCTCTACAGTCAATCTTAGCATGGTAAATAGAGAGCCAATCCATACCCAGGATAACATCAAACTCTACTAGAGGTAGAACAATAAGGTTTGCAAGTAGGTTCTTTCCACAGATAAGGATAGGAAGATTCTTATAAATTCTTTTTGCCTCAACATTTCCCCCATGTGTTTTTTCCACAAGTTCAGAAGTCATTTCTTGAGATGGTATTCCCATTTTACTAGAAAAGTTTTCAGAGAAGAAAGAATGTGTAGACCCCGAATCAAACAACAAACTGGCATAATCTGAAAAAACAAAGTACCTGATACAACTTCATTTGATGGCCCGACATCTACTGAAGTAGTTGCAAAGGATTTCACCACCCCTTTCTACTTGTAGTCTAACTGCTTCCCATAACTCAAGCTCTTTGTCGGACACTTGTTTTCATAGTGACCCATCTCATTTCACTTATAACATTTCACTAACTGTAAATCAAATTTGGTCTTACCTTCACCTTGATCCTTTTCAGTGCAATCACGAGCCTTAAGTCCCATCTTACCACATCGGTATCACTTTCCAGAATTCAAAAGACATTCCCCAGCATGACTTTTTCCACATTTATCGAAAACTGGAAACTTAGTTTTATTACCATCAGACTTTTTTGACGAATTCTTACCTTTCTCCTGCCACCTCGGTCTCTTCTTCTGGTGGTTGTTATAGAACACTTGGTCATCAGAAATCTCCATTTCCACCTTCTCATCTCATCCAACAAGCTTTTCATAACTATTAAACTCATGAGAAGCTAATGCCCTTCGATATTTTGGCTTTAATCCTGAGTAAAAACGATAGATTTTACTATCAAGGTCTCAGATAAAATTTGGTGCATACCTTGCCAAACGAGTGAACCATTCTTCATAGGTAGCCACTGAGTCTTCCTCTTGCCTCAATTCCAAGAATTGATTTTCTATCCTAATTCGTACAGCCTTAGGAAAATACTTCTCAAGAAACATAGCTTTGAATTCATCCCAGTCGAGATCATCAATCTCATCAGCGTCCCTGATATTTTTAACCATCAACCGACACTGATCTGCCTCACCCTCCAAACGGTAAATAGCAAGACTAACCATTTGATTGTCTGAACACCCCATGACATCGAAAATCTTCTCCAGTGCATTAACCCACCCTTCAGCATGCACAAGGTCAGATGATCCGCTGAATGATGGGGGATGTTGCCTCATGAAATGTTCCACCACTGACATGTTCCTCTGCGGTTGATCTGGCTGATCTCATGCATGGATACCACCACCATTTATATCCTGAGTCAACTGTGCCATCACTGCAACAAACTGTTCAGTTCCAATTCCGACCATCTCAGGATGCTGATTCGGAAGGTTGTTTCCTTCTGTATTCCTTCCTAGCACTACTTCCCTGTTTCCTCTATGGAAAACCATTATGAAAAAACATGTCTTAGATGAAGCAACATGGTAATCTTCAAATACTATATCATTTCAAAAAAAATGGATAATCATTTAATAGAATTCTATCTCTTAAAGTTATCTAAACTGACATATGATACCAACTATTAGGCCCCAGCCTTAAACCTTACTTAATCTTGAGTTATTACAAGATTACACATTGAGGATCATTTCAGGTTTAGAGTTTTAGAGAATTAGATCATAAAACGTGCATTACATTCCACATATAAACAAAGTGGTTACATAAAGATAGTATTCTTCATTCCCATCAATGGAAACATATTTAAAATAAAACATGGATTCTTTCTTGACACTTCCTTGACACTATCATCATATCATGTACCTTCCCTTGACTTGTGAAAAACATTTCAAAAAAACATGGGATGAGCACAAAAAGCTCAGTAAGGGATATAAAAATATGGAAAGGAAACATGGGTACATATATACATAAGAATGAGATCATACTTTACCCATAAAACATAAAAACTTTAACATACCTCATCAAATCATGAATAAATCATAGAAATCATAAGACATAAATGTAACATGAGGCATTCATAACATTCTTACGTAGGGAGTAACCCTCTTGGTTACGTTTGGAATACCCATCACAGTATATTCCGTAAATCTCTTCGGAGAAACCATAACATTTCACTTCTTCACATTACCCAATGCATTGGAGAGCTATATCAGGGTCACCTGCCCTTAGTTTATCACAGAACCACTCGTCTTCATAATAATTCCCAAGAACCTCAACATAATCGTATCACATAAAACATGCATAAAGGAAACATAACATTTCCACCTTTCAATCACAAGATATCAATACAACACATTGATATAAAGACATTATGAAAACCATTTTCAATACCCAAATAAATGAAAAGTAAAACATGGTATTTATTTTTCTTTTAAAAAGAAGGTATGGCTTGTAGAGGAATCCGAAACTCAAATAACGGTCACGACGGCGGAGAAGTCCTTATCGCCGCATACGTACGACAAGAACATTCCCTTTTGTTGTTTAGTAAATGCTTCGTATAAAAAAGATTCCTTTTGAATAAACGTAAAATTCAAAGGGGTTTATACACCATATAAAAGAAGGTTTTTATAAAACAAAATATGCCTCAATGAAAGGAGATTGAGACGAAGTCCCATACCTCGGGTCCGACTTGACTCAATCGTTCTTTAATGTATTGAATAATAAACTTGAGTTAATTTCTAATTGTTTAAGAACATTTGTCATGTTCATTATTCCTTTTATATCACTTATTTTTATGTCATGAACATTATGTAATTATTTAAGTTAAAAACAGTCGTTTTAACGATTATTGGTACTTGAGTCAAAAATAATCCCTTTATAATTACAGTTGTTCATGTATCCATTATATCCAGAATTATAATCATGATGTATATATCATATATATCCAGTATATACATGCATTTATAATATTACATAATCATTTAGAGGTAAGAAATAAAATGCACCGTTCATGGAGAAGGTAAGCCGTACGTACGCATGAATGCTACTTTCATTTCTATTTCGTATTTATAGAATGGAATCATAATGATATAAAGGTATATTATAATTCCAGTATAATATCATATATAATATCATTGTTCCATTCTTTATACATCCCAAATATGGTATTTAACGAATCAAATCACATTGAGGGGGCGGTAGTCCGCACTTCCTTAAATGAAGATATCACGTTTACCCATAATGGAAACCATAAAGGTATGACCAAAAAGAGAAATACAGAATCTTAAGGAAAACCTAAACATATTATATATCATATATAAATATAGTGACATCTTAATGGCCACCTTTGAAGGTGTTAAAAGAATGTTGAACAATCATCATATCGGGAGGCATAAATTCACCATCCACGGAAACAGTATGTTCATTAACTATTAGATGTAGGTGTGTATAATTTTAGCTCGAATCCTTATTATAAAAACATCATAGTATATTTAGGATACTGTAGTTGTTACAAAATAAAAGAATAAAAAGAGTTTAGGGGGTTGTAGAAGCAAAATAATACAAAAGTACTCAAGTGAAGACATTACCTTAAAATCGGGTAACTCCCTTTGGTTTGAGCTCAAAGGCTTTATTGGGAAGTCTTCTGCCCAAAATGAGGCTTCAAGGAGTAATAGAGGGAAGTGGAGAGACAAAATGGGCAGGGGTTGGCCGAGACAAAGGCTTTGGGAGTATGGGTAAGCAGGTAGAGGTGGGGGCCTTTTATAAGAGGAGAGGAGGGGCACTCTTGGAAAGTAAATAAATATTACATTATTTGAAAATGAGTTTCAGATTTAAATGGTCCCACATTGATATAATTTGATGATAAGGTGATAAGGGTTCGCAATCCACCCATCCAATAGTTTTTGGACATTTGTAGGTCTTAGATTTTACATTATCATTCCATTTTATTTAAATCCTTTATTAATGAGGTAATCTCTACATCATTATGATGTCATAAATAAATTTATTTATATAATGTCAAAAAATTATAAAAAATACTATGATGTAGGAAAACATTTTATCTTTCTATTTAATATTTATAATAAAAAATATGATCTTTATATCCCCATGTAAAAATTGTTTTCGTAAAACATATTATGTTTGTGTCATTTTTACTTTAACATTAAATAAAAAGTTATTTATGTCATTTCGCAACCAAATTGGCTCCATGGGGTCCCCAAGTTGACCCATGGATTTTATTGGTCGGACATGACACATGAAATAAGGTTAGGACATGTGTCTAGGTAATTTTATATTATTAAAGCGTTATTTTTACCTTAAACTACACTAATTACTACTAATCGCGATTAAAAACATAATAAGTTACTATTCAACAAAAAATTATTTTAATATCATTGAACCACATTTTAATTCTTAATGACAACCATGTATGTCGAATTTTGGAAAATCACATCACAAAAGTGGCAAAGTTTCATTTAAACGAAAAATCAGTTTCTTTAACTACCACTTAGTGGTTTCACTAATCATCAAAAATTGATGTTTTTCAGAAAGATACCAAAACATCACCCTAAGATATATTTGATATTACAAATTCAAAAAATGATGTCTATTTAAAAAAATTCAAAACATGTATGTTTCATTAATTAATTTAATATGTAATTCCCGCTGTCATGACAAATAGCGTGTTTTTATGAAACAATAAGTATCAAAAGATTGACACTAGTTTAAGTCCAATTTCAAAGAGAAATTGATTTTAATGACCACCATTGGATAAAATGGTAATAAGATATACTAATTTCACTTCAAAATCAATTCAAAAGATAATCTAATCATATAAATAAATTAGATTAAAAAGAGGTTTTGAATTAAAATACAACATTTCTCATTATTCATTAAAAAATGAACTTTATCGGAAAAATACCACAAATTCACACAAAGTAAATTTTGATGTCCCAATCATAAATAATATGTTTATTTTGACAAAAATAGCTTATAAAATTGTCAAAAGATAGATTTAAAAATGGTTTGCCATCAAAAGGCAGTAAAATAATCTTTTAAAAATATTAGTGTATTCCATGATTAAGATTGGATTTATTTTCATTTTAAGCCTCTAAAACACTATCTAGTTAATTAATAGACATAGATAAAATATCTATTATTCATTACTTACATGGGATGTTACATGAATACAGGTTCTACTTGGCGAGAGAGGAGCCCCAACATATTCCATCGGGAAGAGACTAGACTGCATGTCCATGATGTTGCAAAGACGATTAGCATGACTAGAACCACACTTTTTTGCAATATAAATAATACTACTGGAGTGTTTGATCACTTGGCCACTCGAATAGAAGTACTCTTCGAGGATCCTCTTAATTCCGTGCACAGATATTTTCCCCGCATTTAAGAATATAATCGTATCATCTGCAAACATCAAATGTGAGATGGGAGGGAGATTCTTCATCCATCGAAATGGGAATATACTACCAGTGGGAATTCCTCTATTCAGAAGTCAGCTATGCACATCCTACATAAGGATGAACTGGGTCCGGGAGATCGAGTTGCCATGACGTAGGCCACGGGAGGCCTTAAATAATCTATGTGACTTCCCCATGAATGAGACGTCCATCCATGGAGAACTAAAACATTTGAATAGGATGTCCAAGGCCTTGGAGGATAGACCAATGTAGCCTATATCCCTATTCACAAAGCCCCACTCAAGTCTATTGTACGCCTTGCTCACACCTAATTTGATGATCATGTTGGATCCATGGGTTTTAAAATTTATGGCCCTTATCATCTCCTGTTCCAAGGCTATATCCCCTGAATTGAGCACCCTCTGATGAAACGGTGTTGCTCCAGGGAAGTTCAGCGGGGTAAGTGCATGGCCAACCTCACGTTAAGAATACACACCCGGTTTTTGTAGGAGAAGTTTCACATACTTACTGGCCAGTAGTGGAGAAGGGAGGAGGGGTCCCTGGCCTTTGGTATAAGCACCAAGGTCATAGAAGCTGTAACCCATGGGAGATGCCCTCCTATGAAAAAATCATGCACTGCTGCATCAATGTCACCTTTGACCTATTCCCACGCAGCTCTGTATAAAGAACTGGGAAATCAATCAGTTCCAGGAGCACTCTCTGAGTTGAGACTCATCATGGATTGATGGATCTCTGACTCCTCTGGGATCCCTTCCATTAGGTCATAGTTTGTGGAGGATAAATTGTTCAGAATTCACTCCCATAGCTCTGCATTCTCACTTGGGTACCCGCTGGCCATCCTGACGTTGGGCCCTGCAAGGATGTCTTTGAAGAAGGAGTAGGCCATACCTCAAGTGAAATTGAATGAATTCAAACATTGATCTCTATATCTTTTTATGATTAAGACAAGAACATGGACTAAAAATAAATAATTTTTTAGAGAAGAAAAATATTTGTGAGCAGTGTAATAAAAAATCATGAAAGATTATTTAATATAAATTTCATAGAATTCATTTGTATAAATTGTTTTTTATATAATAATTACGAGTTATGTGGATTTCAATGAATGGAAAAACCAAATTTGCATATTGGTATATTAAATTAAAATAAAATATTGAAAACAATATTTAAATTATAATGAAATATTAATTACGTTATAAAATGATGAAAACATGTTTTACTAGATTAATATAATTACATAAAATAAATAATTTTAATACTAAAAATTAATATTTTTTAAATTAAAATATTTTATTAACATCAGTGTTCTATTTTTATAATAATTAATTCAAAAAGTTATACTTTCTTAAAAGACATTATTTTACAATATTAATGATATAATATTTTATTGAAAAAAAATCAACCCAATGCTAATTTTAAAAATTCAATATTATGAAATTATGTTCATTTTATAAAAATAAAATTAAAAAATTAAAAAATTTATCATTAAAATAAAAATTAACTATATTAAGGGAAAATAAATTGACTGAAAAATTTACCATTAAAAACGTTAAGTGTTCATAGTGTATTTCTTATGACATTCTAATTGATTGAAATATTTTTACTTATAAGTGATTTAATTATTTAATAATTTTATTATTAATATTCAACCATATTTGGAATATAATTATAGTTCAGTGTTGTTTTTGAAACAATATTTTAACTATAGTATTAATTTAGAGAAGAAAATATACATTCCAAAATATTTGAGAGTTATATTCCACCATCTAAATATTTTACATCCCATCAATTTTCTTTTTCATTTACTAATGAAAAAACATACAGGTAAATTGGAAAATCAATATATATTTTCTACTTAGATATCAACCTCCCAATATTATACAAAAGGAAGCGCGTCATTTATTGTATGATAGACATGTATAGAGATTTTTTTGTTATCATAATTTTTTGACCCAAAAATATTCTTAGTTTGTTATAGGATTGTTTAGTTACATGCCATTCGTTGATTATTTTTCATTATTCTATTACAAAAAAAATTATATTATAACAGATATGATAATATGAAATAAAATAACAGAAAGTGAATGTATGAATAAGTAAAATAAATTATAAGACTTCTACTCTTTTAAAATTTTCAATTCAACAAATAATAATTTCTTCAACAATGTAATTTTTGGAAAAAACAATAACTCCTTTAATTTAACCTAGGATGTTAGTGTTTATAATCATATTCGGTGTTCTAACACAACTCATCATCAAATTACAATATATTTAAATCTAATGTAATTGTCTATTAGAGAATGTTAATTAGCCAAATCATATCCCAAGAGTGTTTCAATCCATTTGTGCAGTTTTAGGCCCACTAATAGTAAATTAATTAAATATATTATTGATACTCATATATAATATTTCAAGATGATTACCCCATGGTGTATCAATTCCCCAACCAAATCCACAAACCAACACCTAGATAGGGATGTAATTTCTATGAAGCCAAAAAATATCAACTATAAAAAAACATTGGGAAGTCATCAAACACATAGACTCATCCACAGGGTTTTAACTAATTTTTAACAACATAATATAATACATTACAACACTAATATTGGAGTCTCTCCAGCATGAGAGCGTCTCTCTCCTTGGAATTCCTAGGGTTTCGGTTTCTTTGTCCTTCCAGTTTCCAGCGGCACTATCTCATTTCACGCACCCTGCCCAAGGACTGCGTTGTTCACTCTTCCTCATCTTCGGGGTCTTTGGCTCTTTCCTCCTTGTTGTGTCTCTCCCCTTCTCTTCACTGCGAGATCTCGTGTTCTTCCTCCCTTACCCTTCGCCCGCTCCTAGATTCCACAGTCTGTGTTCTAGAAGGAGTTGGTTTCTCCTTCATCTACTCGACTTAGACCTCAGGCAATGGATTAGGCCTCCCTCGGGGCACTGGAATTCCATCTGTTGCCACACCCCTCGTCAGAATCAGATTTGTGTGAGGGAATGCGTCGCCAGATCACTACCCTCCTTCTTCACCAGCACTCCTGATCTGTGCGTCCTTGGATCCTAGCTTCACCATCTTCTTGAGAAATTACTCCTTACTGCAAGTCCCCTTTTGGAGTCAGATCCTCATGCTCAGAGTCTTGTGGAAGAAATGAATTTGAGGATACATTTTCCCCTTTTTGTTTCTTCTTCCCACTTCCATTGAGTGGGTTTGGTACTATTGTAGGTTTTCGGTCTCCTTGATTCGTTATGTGTCACTGCGAAGTGGTTCCAGCTTGCGAAGATCCCTCCGTAGGCAACCTTGAGTTCTAGGATTTCATCACCCTTTGGTTCCTCTCCCTGCTGTCGTGAATCAGGCACTGTTCTATAGTCAGATGCGTTCTCATTGATTCATGAAGTCTTCGCTATGAACTGGTCTGGACTCGCGAAGCTCCTTCCGCGATGATTCACTGGGCCGAGTGACCGCGAAGCGGCTATTGCGAAGCAGTCTACCTCACGAAGTGCCTCTCGCGAGGTTCTTCCACGTTGTATATTTTGTGATGCGGCTGATTTGAGGATCAAGTAGTTGGGTTTTGATCCGCTTGGTGGGGTGTGTACTATGCTGAAGGTGGGGACCAGTGGGCATAAGTTCATCCCCTTGTGGTGGTTGCAAAGAGCAGCTGCGAAGTGGGGTGTTGCGGGCCAGGTGTTCAATGTGTCATAGTGAAGTAATTTTTGGGTTGTGAAGGAAAAAGGTCCGTCGGGGGTGTTGCTCAGCGAATATTGGTGTGAGCTATAGTGAGAGTTTCTAGGGTACGTCCAACCAAGAGACACATTTGACAACATTGGTCGTGGAGCTTGGCCATGGGTGTGATTGTGGCTGGAGGGCGCATTGGGTATTGTGGTTTATGAATCCTCTCATTGCACTAGACATTGACACAAGTGAGGGCTATGGGGCTACAAAGGCACAAGACCCATTGGAGGCTTGCGAAATCTTTTTTGCATTATGGATGTGGAATTGGTTAATCAATGGAAGATGTTGTACCTGATGGAAAAAGAAAAGGCGATAATTGAGGCACAGAGAAACAAAGACACACTCCTAGAAAACCGCTTGTCTCTTCTCGTGGTGGAAAAATTCATGGATAACATATTAGTTAATCAGGGGAGCTCAAAAACCCTCTACAGAATATATGGTAATGAGATGGAAAAGTGGATATTCGGGAAGTGGGGATCAACCGCTTGGTGCTTGAGTTCATTAACGAGCAACATAGAGGCAAAATCATTCGTTTCAGACCATGGTCCTTCAATAATCAAATCCTCCTCAAGGTAGAATTAAAAGGGGGGATGATATCCAGCGTGTGATTCCCATTCCCCCTTCTGGATACAAATGAAAGGTATCCCCTTCCATCGAAGAACAGAACGTACTATGAGAGGAATTGTGGATAGTTTACGGAACATTCTTGAATGGGATAGGTTAGACCCAATACAATGGGCCCCCGAGGTTCGAGTAAAGGTGGAGATTGATGTTTCAGAGCCACTGATGAGGGTAATGTTATTAAAGATTGATGATACCAATGCTTGGATATCTTTTGAGTTTGAGAAAATCCCAGTCTTCTGCTTTTACTGTGGTGACCTTGGCCATCTGGAAAGAATGTGCACCACAATAAATAAGAGTGATGCAGGTAACACTATCCTCCAGTACGGCCCTTGGCTCCATGCCAAAACAAAAAATTATCTTTTATCCCTGAGATGGAAAAAAGGACTGTGACCTTATTACATTGGCACATTCCAGTCCGACAAAACCCATACCTGAAAAAGCAATAATTCCTCGGGCAGCGAACTTCCCAAAGGATGGCCCTCCCACTCAGGGAGAAGCTGACACTCAGAGAGAAGCTGGAGGTCAACCTAAATCCCGGAGGGACAATTCTCCACCATCAGCAAAGTTGGTGATGACGCAACAAAAATCGCCATCACATTGCTCAAAGCCAATGTTGATGCATGTCAAACCACCATATCCGGACCCAAACCCACATTTTACCATAGCAGGAACTCTTACAATGAAGGACCATGGAATGTCGGTCCCTCCACTAATGGGTCCATTCACCCGTCAAACATGGAAAAGGAGGCAACGAGGTGAGAGTGATGGGCACACAGAAGATCCAAAACTCTGGGTGAGGATGATACAAAGTTACACAAGTCAATCAGGAAGTAACCTCACCAAGAGATGGAAAATAAATAATGGAGAGGAAAGTTCGGAGAAACCAGAGGTGGAGGTGGGAGAGACCCTGTCTCGCCTAGAGCAATGATTGTATTATGTTGGAACTGTCGTGGGATTGGAAACCCTCAAACGGTTTGCATGATTCAATGCAATTGCGCTCAAAGTCACCCTGATATGGTTTTCCTATCTGAAACCATACTGGAACGTAAGGACACCAATGGTATTGCTATGAAGTGAGGCTTCCAAGTCTGTTTCATAGTGCCTAGACAGGGCCATTCCTGGGGACTCTGTCTCCTTTGGAAGGCCAATTTTGATGTCAAAAATTTTTCCTTTTCCCTACAACATATGGAAGAAACTATTCATACAAACCTTCACCCACCCTCGGCAGTTCTGGGTTTCTATGGATGGCCATCCCATAATAACAACGTGAAGTCATGGGATCTTCTTTTCATGCTGCGAGTTTACTTTCCGATCCCTATTCTGTTCAGAGGAGAATTCAATGAGATTATGTTCCATAAAAATGGTGGGCAGAACCATCCGACCTTAATATTTGATGTCATACTTCAAGGATGCTATTTCTAGGGCAATCTTGGTCGATCTGGGGTACTCAGGCAATCCGTTCATTCTATCTGTGGCAATTCATAAGGCACCCGTATCGCTGAGTGTCTTGATAGATTTATGGGTTCTTCTAATTGGATTAATCTGTTCATCATGTTTCATATCGACCTCATGGCCCCCAACTGCTCGAACCACTGTCCAATCCTCATTGACTGTACATTTGGTGAACGTACTAGAATCTTTAGCAGGCCCTTTAGATTTGATAGATTCTGTTCCAAAGATCAGTAATGCGAAGAGGTGATCCGAACAAAGTGAAAATGTATTCAGGAGGATATATGCTTCCACCTCTATCAGGTTGCATCCGATTTGAGGTCGTGGAGCAATAAGAAATTCTGACACCCTGACTGGCACTACAGAATCCTTGAAAAGAGACTGAACATACTCGTTAAACAACCCACATCTAGTGGAAATATCTCTAAGATTAGCACCACACAAAGAGATCTGGACACAGATCTACATGTAAAAGAAAGATTCTGAGCTATGCGCACGCGAGGAAACCATATTAAATAAGGGGATTCTAACACCCGATATTTTCACCAGAAATCACCAGCTAGGCGTTGAAAAAACTCTATTACTTGCATAACACAAACCGATGGAGGAAACATTTCTCACACCAATGGTATTCACAAGGACTGGATTGGATTTTTTCAGAACATCTTCTCTGCAGGAACACCTTTCATGTCTGCTGAGGTGGAAGAATGTATCAGACCTGTGATCACTGAAGTGATTAATAGGAAGATCTCCAAATATGTGACATATGATGAGATATGCTTAGCTCTGAAATGTCATCATCCCACCATGGCTTCGGGACCTGGTGGGTCAAATGCCCTATTCTTTAAGAAATAAAAGAACATAATCAGTCTTGACATCTACAATATGATTAAAAATATCCGGGTTAGGGACACCATCATTGCAGCCATTAATGAAACGGTCCTCGTTATCATCCCCAAAATCATGAAACATGTGGCAATCCCTGACATTCTACCTATTAGCCTCTATAATGTCTCTTATAAGATCTTCTCAAAGATCCTTGTCAACAGGATGTGACCTTGGCTACTAGATATTATCTCCGAAAATCAGAGCACCTTCATCGAAAAGAGACTGATCACTGAAAATTTGACTGTGGCCCATGAAGTGTTCCACTTTATGAAATCACGCTCCATGGAAAAAAGAGGAACCATGGCCAGGAAATTGGATATGTCCAAGGACTACAATAGAGTTGAATGGCACTTCCTAAGAGGCAATATGCAGAGAATGGGTTTTTGCACTAAATGGACAGATATGGCCATGAACTGCATTTCGACTATCTCTTATAAAATCAAGGACAATGGGGAGCTCACCAAAAAATTCACCCCATCTCGAGGACTTTTCCAGGGGGACCCTCTGTCCCCCTTTTTCTTCATCCTGGTGGCTGTCGTGTTTTTTAATCTTATTTCCAGGTCTATTTCCTCTATGTCAATTCATGGGAAAAAAGTATATCGATTTGGCCCTCCAGTGTTGCATCAATTTTTTTCTGACGAATTCCTCCTTTTTTTCCAGAGAAACAATTAATGAATTCCGGGTGATCTGCCAGGAGATTCTCTATTATGAGAGGGCGTCTGGTCAAAATATAAATCATGGTAAATCTGAAATTTCCTCAATAGAGTGGTGCCTCCTTCTAAGAGGGATGAAATTTGTGCATCATCTATCATCCATATTGTTTTTAAACATTGGAAGTATCTCGGGATTCCCATGGTGATTGGCCGGTCTAAAAAAGAAATCTTCGCATCCATCCTGGACATGATTGAGGCTAAAATTCATGGTTGGACCCCAAAAATAATTTCAAAAGATGGAAAAGAGACCCTCATCAAATCCATCATCCAATTTGTCCCCAGCTACTTTATGTCCCCTTTTATGCTCTTGGTGGCCACCATCGACTAGATCCACACACACTGCCAATTTCTGGTGGGGGAAACACGATGGAAGGAATCGACTCCGTAGGATGGCCTGAGAGAAACTTTGCAAACCCAAATCAGAGGGGGGGATGGGGTTCCAGAATCATCCTTTATTCAACGACACACTTTTGGAAAATCAATGATGGTGCCTTATTAACCATCCATAATCTCTATGTGCACTAGTTCTACGAGCTAAGCACTTTTCCCACACGGACTTTCATGCTTCCTCTCTTGGTCCCCGCCCTAGCTTCCTCTAGAGAAGCAACTCGGGGCTAAAAAGCTCCTGGATAAAGGATTGGGATGGAGTATTGGGACTGGATCATCTATTGAAATTTGTACTCATCTGTGTCTTGTTGATGAAGATGCTTTACGGGCTGCATCCCCTGCCCAACCAGGTCTGGAAGATGCCATTGTCAGCTGCCTCCTTTCCGACCAGGGACAAGGGTGGTGTTTGGAAAATATCGTTGAATGGTTTAATGAAAGAGATCAAAGAATTATCCTTATCATCCCTTGGGTACCAGACGCAGGCCCTGATTGTATCTTCTAGATCAATGACATTTTGGGCAATTACACGGTGAGATACAGCTACTGACTTTCTCTTGGAATCCACCCAGTTGGCAGAGATGATGGGCCTTGGAAATCGATTTGGTCACTCAACGTCCCCCAAAAAATTCGTCAATTTTGGTGGAAGGTTTTGACGTGCACTCTCCCAACAATGAGCCTTCTCGTTTTTCAACATATGGTCAGTACCGTCTTTTTCCCTTTCTGTATAAACACTCCTGAAACTACTCTACACGCTATCATTTTCTTCATGGGAGCTAAGGAAATATGGTATCAATGGGGCCCGGTTTCTACAACATCGCTGGAATTGGTCTCTGACCTTTCCAATCTTCTGATGCATTGGTGCTCCTCTCTCTCCCTAGCGGATGTTGGTTCACTCTGCACTTTGGCCTGGATTATTTTGGTCTGGCGTAATGACGCTATTTTTCATCATGTCCATAAACCCCCCAAATTTTGGATTGACCGAGCTACTTCTTGGATTGAAGGATGGGAAGGACAGAATAGATGTTCTATGTCAGGTGTCTCTCCATACCCAACCATTCACTGGAATCCCCCAATGGAAGGGATTCTCAAGATTAATGTGGACGCATAGCTTCCAAAATCCGGGCCTGTTGTCCTCGACCTCCTTGACCGAAATCATCTGGGGAAAATCCTTGCTGCTAATTATAAACCACATCAGGCATTCTGGTAACCGACAGTCGCTGAAGCCAAGGCCATCCTTGCTGGTATGATGCCCGCTATTGATTGTGGATGGGCTTAAATCATCAATGAGTCTGACTGTCTTTCCGTAATATATTCTATCAATCAAAACGATGTGGGAATCCATACGTTTGGCACCATTATCGAGAGAATTCTCTCATATCACCAATGATTCTCATTGTGCACCTTCTCATTCACTATAAGGGAAGGAAACAATGCGTCCCATCAGCTGGCGTCCTCAGGCCCATTCAGTACTAACCAATTCTGGCTGGACAATTTCTCTTCATGGCTTCGCACATGTACTTCTGCTAATCTTTTTCATTAATGTTATATGCTTTTATAAAAAAATACATTAATCCTCAAAATAACTGTACCCCAATCTGATACTAACAATTTCAACCAAGGCATGAACTCCACGATTTGGATCTAAAAATAGATTCTTTAAAATATTTGTTTAATATATATATAGATTAAACCAGACAATCATATAAATAATTGACATCAACTCCATGATTTCTTAACTACACCTCACCAGTATTATTATATACATAGATGAAGAGGTTTTTTCTCTTTGTGAATCATCTTCATAAGAAAATTATTTTACAACAATTGAGTACATTACTTTATACTCCAACCACAATAAATTAATTATAGGTATCCCCTCATCTTCAAATCTTAAGAAATATAAATATAATAATAGTGTGATTTTAAATTATCATAAAAGATAAAAATTAACAAATTTCATCAAGGGAAAGTAAATAAGTATAATTTGAAAAGTGATTATCGACCATGTTTCCTATTAAAAATATCATATAAAAAAGATATACCATCATATGTCATTATGGAAGGATTATAAATTTTGAAATAATAATCATATACTTTAGAAAAATATTACTAGATAGTACACATAATCTAGATGAGAAATAAATAGTATATAACAAAGAAACATTACGTATCATCAAATAAAAAAATATAAATGAATTATTGAAAAAAAATATAACTGAGTAAAGACATATTATTGTGATCAAATTCATGTATTTCTAACCATTATGTTTAAAAAAAAATATGAATGTTTTCCCATTAAGTGGTTTATAATTATTAAAATCTCAGGTAATTATATTCTGAAAAAATCACAAATTTCCTCTATTTATTTTATGAATAAATCCATTTATGTTTATGCTTATTTTTTGAACAAATCAAAAAAATTCAATTCTTTTTATTTTGAACAATTCTATGCAAGTACACAAATTATGTTGTAAATTTTTTTCTACAATTCACGAATAAAATATTTTAAAATTATATATATTATTTTATGAAACAATACTCATTATTAATAAATAATATATTTTTTTATTCAGTTTTTATAAAGGGGAATTATAAATAAATTTTGAGGGACAAAAAAATTTGGAATGACATTTTGAGTTCATAATACTTTTTTTTTGTTATGAAGTGGCAGAAACAAGTCATTAGAAGGGTAGAGATAATAATATCCAAATAAAATAAATGTAATCATTACTCACTATGTGATATAATCAGTCACATAGTGAATAGGATCAAGACGATATTCTTTATAAACCATGTATCACATTCATTATGAGAAGAAAGTCTCAAACCATATCCATGTTCCATAGAATCTCTTCAAAATTTTCATATCATTTCTCATATTGTGTTCACTAGGTCATAAAATATTATAAAAATTACAAACTGATTCATTCCTTGTTGAATCATTCATGAAGTGAGATTTAAGGAGAATAAAATTATGAATATTGAAGTCTCATGATTCATGACATCAATACACATTTAATTCATGATCTTGGAGTCCATATAAAAATTTAATTATATAGTTCTATAGATTTTTTGAGAAACATATAGTTTAAAAAAGACAGAACTTGAAAACGATCTTCCAGAATCAAGGATCCCAAGACCTAGAAGCAATATAGATGTTCATAATCCCTACAATCACTATTATTCCTTCTATTATGGAAATCAGGATATAATTAGATATCATGATTACAATTATGTGTAATTTATTTTTGTTGAATTATCAAATTTTAGAGGATGTTTATTAGGGATATATATTATTTCAATTTATTTTTGGGTTTCTAGATTTTTATTTGATATTCCAAATTTATTTCTGGTGCGAGACATGAAAGTAGTTGTATGGATTAATGGGTATCATATTATAACATAAACTACCCACACTAGTATGTGTATGTCATTTATACGATCATGTTTTATTTTGTTTAAATAAGGTTTTGGGGCTCCTAATTACATAACATATCCAATTAATTTCCTATATAGATTATGTGACTATAGAATTCTGGAAATTTCACCTTGGCTAAGAATCCTTTCAGAACTAATTTCAACAAAATATTCATAAACTGAATAATCATTCACATATATATCATACACTTGTGAATATCAATAAATCTGGAATTCCATCAATCCTTTATTTTACAATTTATTTTTTATTTTTCATTCACTCAATAATTAATCTTAATTTGTTTCAATCATAATTGTTTGTTCTATAATTTAAGTCATCCTGGTTTTTGAATTGTGTAATTTTTAAAAATGAACTAACCTTATAGCAAAATGATCCCAACCTAGGACCGTCAACTTTTTGGTTCAGTACAGGGGATGTTGGATTATTATATTTAGGTTAATTAAATAGATTTGAATTTTTTTATAATAATTCAATTTTTTATACATGGAAATATTTTTTGTAGATTCAGGTCATGCTCCAATGAAGGATTACTCCACTATTCGAAAATGAAAATATTGAAATATTATAGACAATCCATAGCTGAAAACAAACCATATAAAATTATTATTTAGACAAATTAGAGGGTACAATTTATTAATAATGAATTGATATGTTAATATAGGTACCACATAGACCATGCTCGATGTATTAGATCTCAGAATATGGATGTCACACCAAGAACCTCATTTAATGGTTACATTAATTAATTACATATTTATTTATATTTTCTCAGAAGTCTATGTATTTTAATTTGTTATAATTTTGTGATTTTGAAACTATTTAGGTTTTGGAACATTTAGCTTTCTAGATAGAAAAACTGTATAGTTAATGCATGGATGTGCTTATATGATTTCAGTGGGATATTGATGGTCGGTGAACAATTTATAAAACTGTATAACCCAACAGTTAATGTGATCTAGATGACTATTGATGGTCATAGGGTGGGCACATGGTATATCAATGCATGCATCGAAACCCTGAAACACTCCATGGGTATTAAAATTTCATTAATTATTCCAAATAACCAATAAGGTATTTATCCAAATATTCCCTCTCATATTTCCCAAACACATGAAGGAAACCCCTCCCTGGTGATATCCTCCCCCCCCCAAACGGCTCCCCCTTTGTCCGACCACAATTATTCTTTTATTCTTCATCCATATTTTTGTGCGATCAACATTGGTAAGAGTTCATTATCCTTAACCCGCATCTTCTTAATCCACTTTATCTCCACCTATTTAATTTCCACTTTATTCATTACATATGGTTCTAACCCACGGAAATGAATTTCCCCAATTTTTTTTCTTTTATTATGGGTTTTGTTTCTAGGTTATGTGGACTCTTCTTAGGAACAACATCATGTGATTCTTATAGGGTTTTCACCATATTTTATTGTTCTTTTTATATTTTCCCACAATTTTCTATATAATTAGAGACTATTTTATATCGAAGAATTTAAATTTTTTATTTGTTTGGTATTATAATTATATTATACATGGTTATAATATTTCCAATGAAGTTATTATGTTTGAAATATTATATTTCCATGGATTCCGTATTTAATTACATATACCTTCAGAAAAAATGTTATTTATTCTCCAATAAAAATATTAATGATAGTTTTTAAATAAAAAAAGCAGTATCAATATGTATAATTATTTGTCTATAATTTTTTTTGTGAATTATCAAAGGTTTTAATTTAAAATACTATGATTTATTCCCTCTTGGATTATTTGTAATTTGTTCAAAAATTAGAAAGTGTTATTTATTTTAAATTAATATATATATATATACACATATACTATTTCACATATCCACATAATCATGTGATAATATATATAAATAAAAATGATATTGTGGGTATATATGTAGCTAATTATTGTTGAGGTGTTTAAATAATGGATTAAAATTGGATAAAAGTGATATTTTTCATATTTCCTTTTAGATTTCTGATGGTTGTATGTATATAAATGGGTAAATATATATATATACACATATATAACTGTAAAAATTCACATGGTATTATTTTATTTCATTAATATATATATATATATTTATTTTTTTGTGTTTATTTGTATATAAAAATTTTAATAATAATACTTATGAATTTAAATTTGATTTTCAATGTCCTTTCAAAAAATTATTGATGTCAATTCTTAAATATTTTTTTCATGCCTATTTGGAATATTATATATTTGTAAATATTTTTACAAAAGTTATTTTAAATAGTTAAACATTTTACACGAAAATTTTAAATTTAATATACATGTATGATTTTTATTCTCAAACTAATTTTTATGTTTTCAAGTAGAAATTGTTTAAAGTAGAATACGTGAATTGTTAATATGGTTTGTTTGAAATTTAAAGAGAAATAGGAAACACGTGAATCTTGTTTATGTATCCATTTCTGGTTTTTATTTGATATAATAACACCTAATATTTTATAACTTATTTTTGGGAATTGGATAGCATGATTCCATGCCACCAGGAAAATGGAAATTACTCATTAGTGGCATCAAACTAATTTATCCTTCCACAAATAAGTTGAAATGGAAAAAAATCAAAAAAATCACATGTTAAAGGTGTGGGATAGAAAAATAGGAATATTTATTATCATTAATAAATATATATATATATATATATATATCCATTTTTTGGTTCAGTTATTTTCACTATTGTAGTGGTTGACATTCAAGATTATATGGACATTGACCTTGGGTAACATGGTATAATTTTTAGGGTATGTAGTTGTTTTATAATTGTTTTCTCTCTCAAATATACCATATATATATATATTATTTATTTATATAGATATAGTCTATAAAAACTACATGTGGATGAAACAAATAATTACGGGGGAATATTTTTGGGAATATTTTCATTGAAGGGGGGGTGAATGGATTGAACTGAGTATTTTTTGATTATTATGTTTAAATAATTTTTTTTTGTATTTTTTCTATTTATTCATATCTATATTGGTAATATATATCTCAATTATGGATGGTTCATTCCATTAATGTATTAGAATTTATATATAATATTTAATTAATTATTATGTGATAAATCATTCCATGTAGTTATTAATTGATACTAAGGAACTTGTACAAGACCACAGGGATCAAGAACACCATTAGGGACCTTCCAGGAGCCTACAAAAGAGTATGATATGGGATTGGATTGGGATAATTAAGGAAAACAATTATATATAAGGAATAGGTTTTAAATTGAAACTATGTTCTAAATGTTGTCGATGTCATTTGGGATATTTAATAAATATGAATTAAGATTTACAGATATTGGGATACTGGCCATGTCTTGGTGTTTGATAACCCCCACTCTTGGAGAAACCCCAGTAAAAATGGGATATTGGGATTAGGCTTTTCATTTTTTCATTACTTTGGAATTGATGGAATTCAATTTCGTGTAGATTTTATTATGATTTTTTTGATTTTTTTTATTCATTTTATAGATTTTGGGTAAAATGAATGTAGACAAAAAGGTATCGACAGCGCTCATGGCCTGCAAAAACCATGTGCATCCTATTATCATGGTTATAATAAACTATATTTGGTAGTTTAATGATTGTAACATATTACATAAAATGATCTTCTCTAATTACATAATAACACTATCCCCATTGTAAATGTATATTATATTCCTTTGTATTTGAATTTTTTGGTTACACGATAATGTAATATTTTTTTTTGATTCCCAATGATTTTTTAAAATTAATTATTATTAAAAGGTAATAGAGGGTGTTTAAATTATTAATTAGGGTTTTCATTAAAATTAAATTAAATTTTTATTTTGATCAAGAGTCATGAAATTTTTTAAAAAATAATCATTGATGTTATAAAATGATTTTAAATTGATTATTAATGTTTTAATAATATATTAATTGAAATTTAAATTGGTTTTAATGGTTATTATTATTTATAATGAGATTGGATGGGTTAAATATTTTTATAAAATTCAATGGATTTAAAATTTTAATGTTGTGTTTTTAAATGACATTCATGAAAAATCTCATGAATATTATTTTTTCAAAAATTTACTTAGGGATTTGATTATGATTTGTGTTCCCAAATTATATAATTTAAAAGATATTCTATTATGATTTTAGTGTTTTCAATTATGTTTTTTTGAATGAGTGTGAGAAGTTATTTTTAAAAAAAACAATGATAGTTATAAAATTATACAACTTTTAATGTTCGGATTTTGTTTTTTAATAGTGTTTTTTCATTTGCCTAATATTTTTGGGTTTTTTTATTATATTTGTATTCTTGTTTCATGATATTTGAATATAATTCATTGAAATATTTTATGCTTTTTAATCCCTCAGATTTATCTAGTTATGGGTTCTAGATCTATAGATATCATATGGAAGTCCAATAATGTGTTTTTTTCTTTCGTTCCATCAATGATTATTCATTTGGATTGAATTGAATTGGGTTATTTCCTTGAGTCATCAATGTGGATATTATTATTAATGATATTTTATGGTGAAGTTTTTATTTAGGTTGTATTTTTAATTAATAAAAATGGGAAACACTTGATGATTGTTTTGGGAAATGAAAAAGGACCCCACACCAAAAGACATAATACTTGGAATTGTGTTGTTTTGATTATTATTGAGGTATTTATGGTTGGTGATATATATTTGAGTCATAGGTTACCATTATATTATTATAAACTTATGATTGAATCCATATTGTTTGGGGAGAAATTCTAATGAATGATTTCACCATACTTTTATCCCTGGTTAAAAAAAGTGATCATGAGTGTGTTGGTTGTCCTTGTTTTGGTAAATCCTCTAGGTTATCCTTATGTTTTTGTACCACTATGAATGGTGTGATAATTATTTTGAGTTATTTTATTCTTTACTATTTTACTCTCCCAATATCAATTTCTTTTATTGTTATTATTTTTGACCCCTGGACTAAATCATTGGAGAATTAATATTAGATTTAATGGGGTTATGGAAATTATTTTGGATGTGTGTTCTTATTATAGGATTCTCACAGTGTATCCTTTCTTTATTGATCCATTATTCTAATTTAATATTTAAATTTAGGGGAGACATACTGTGAACATACACCCCTTTTCAATATGATCATTGTCATAAGAACTTAATTTTTGTACGATGAATCTTTTGGTTGATTTTATTTTCATAGTATTTTATGTGGTTTAATGATTTTTATTAGTTGGTTTCTTGTTTTTTCGTGAAAAAATACCTCAAGGTAACACTGTATTAATTTTGGGTTAGTTCAGTTTGTTGAAAAAGATGTTTTTAATAGTGAATGTCAATGATACATTGATGTCGTTGAATATCCTGGTTAACAATGAACAAGGATAAAGGAATGTAAGATCATGAGGCAGTACAAAAAAATACAAGGTAGCACTATTTTCAAATGATTTCTAAATTGTTGGGGTCCAAAATTAGGAGTTTGGTGAGCATCATGAAATGTGGATTACATTAATGATATAATAAAAAATGGAAATAAATTCATTTCATGAAGATGGGATTCATTAATTATACTTTTCAATTCCAAGAAAAAATTTGATGTTATGCTCTACGATTACAATGATATTCGCGAATTTTAGAGGTATAGAGAATTATGATGTAGCGTTGTAGCAAAAACCCAAAGGAATTAACTAAATTCTCTATGATTAGGATGGGTTGTGTGATCAAAAAATTCTATGGTGCATCGCGATATAGAGAAAATTTCTATTGGTATTTCAGATCTTTACTATTTGAGATAACATGGAACTGACATTACACAGAAGGTTCTCGAGTCAGTGGAATCACCTATAAAATTTCCCGACATCCTTGAGATTAGTATGTAGTTTTTCATGAAAAATATTTTGTTCTCGAATCACAAAGGAGGTTTGCGGAGGTAGTTTTCTTCGAAAAATGTAAGATCTTCTTGGAGGCTAATGTATCTCTAGGAAGGTGGTGTGTTTTGCTTTGGCTCTTTGAGCATCATGAAGGAAGTCTCTTTATGATGGCTTGAGCTCTATGATGGGATATACCCTGTGATGGTGTGCTCTTTTGAAGAAGCAGGGACATTATGAAGGCTTACCTGAGATTTGTGAAATTTTTAGACTCAAGAAGTAGGGAGCTTGGTGAAGGTATTTCCAAAGGTAGTTTCCCAATAATTAGTATAAATGTATTTTTCATCAGTGTATAAAGTTTGGTTTATAATGTCATACATACCAATATTGAATGTGTTCTAGATGACCAATACATGTTGCATGATCAATGAAATGGTCCGGCAAGCATGTGGCCAATCTGTTTGACTATCCATGGATATTAAATTATATTTATCCTAAAATTTTATTAAGGTATTTATCTAGATTCACCCTCCAAAATATTCCTCACAATTATTCAACAACCCTTCCCACGGTTGTCCTCCCTCTGACGCACCTCCCCATATGTCTCATCCTCTATTATTTATCGATTTTTCCATTGTTTTAGTGTGACATCATCATAATTAACTCTTTATTCTTCTATGGAAAATTTTTATAAATTTTTATTCTATCTTATAACATTCCCTATTGTTCTGAAATATGTGTGATGACCTTTATGATATTACGTTTGATGTTTTTTTATTCTTTTCTTTTTGTATTTACTCCTAGGGTGTGAATCTTCCCAATTGGTCTCTCCTACTTATATTTTGGGAGGGTTTTTTTCCAAAGGTCACATGTTCCAGGTATGTTTTACCGATTCCTGAACTTTTAATTTAAGATCCACTTATTTCAGGGTATTTAAATTATTATTCAATATTTCTAGTAATCTTATTGGATATGATTTTAAATTTCCAATGAAGTGAATATATTTCAATTTTAGAATTTCATGGATTCATAATTTAATTTCACTTACCATTGTAAAAAACATTCAACCTTTTACCAAAATTATATTTGTGATATTTTAAGAAAAATTGAGTATTTTAATATATCATGAGTTGTTTTTTAATTTATTTTTTAATTACTGATGGGTTTTAATTGAATTCATGTTATTTAATCCATTTTTGTTAAATTATAATTTCCTCTAAATCTATTTTTTTATATTTTAAGGTAAATTATTATCTATATCTATATATATAATTGATATTGAACACATTCAAACAATTATGTGTGTATATATTTATTCAAATGATCATTTATATAGGTATATCCAAGAATTTATAAAGTTCTTCAAGATTTATTTCAAATAAAATAAATGTGATATTCTATATATATTGTATTTTATGTATATAACGGTTATGTTTATACACACTAGAATGAATATATATATATATATATATATATATATATATCTATATAAATTAAAATGTTATTTTTTAAGAATGTGAGGTTTTGTAAATGTAGAAATATATATATTTATGTAATTATACGAATGTATAATAAAAGGTATCCATATTAATTTAAAGTATCCTTTCAAAAACAGGTACGACGAAATATGTAGCTAAATTTTAATATAAATTTTGTTGTCCCTATTGAAATGTTCTATTTTTCTTTTTTATGTTAAAAATAGTGAATTAAAATTAGTGAATGATATGCCTTATAATTTTTAAATAAGTTACACATGTATCATAGTTATTATCAAACAGTTTCTGTAGTTTTTATGTGAAAATGTTTTTAATTGGATTATGTGGTATAATAACTTTGTTTGATTGAAATTGAATGATTACATGCGAACACAAGTATCTTAGAGGATTTTGCAGTTTATGGTTTTATTTTTTTCCATGACACAATAAAAAAACCTAGTCTATAGAAATTTGGTTATGGGGAATTATATAGGGATTCACCATAGTACTAGGCCAAGGGAATGTACTCATTATAAGGATTGAACATTGTTGTTTTTTATCTGTTGGGGTGTCACCATGGAACTAGTAAAATAGAATGTATAACATATTAATATGCATAAACAATTGAATTTGGACAGATTATGTCATGAGGATTACATGAGAACTAGAGTTCATATAAAACATAGATGACTTAGGACATCACATGGTACTTTCTGTGATTTACTTTTGACCCTTTAATTGTCTATATAAATTCTTTAAACCATGTATTCAGTAAAATATATTTTTTATAATGTTACACTTTATCATTTTAATTCATTCTTATTTAAATTATTATTGGTTTCTAAAAAACATTTAATATATTTCAAAGATTTATTATTTGTAATAAATTTAATTAAAAAACAAAATCTATTTCTAATTTTATTTTAAAACTATCATGATAATGGATCATTAATTAAATAGTAATCATGGGGTTGGGTTTGTGTTGGCATTATAGTTATTTTTATTATCTCAAAAATATATGTACATATCATTGAATTTTTTATTAGTTAATTATTTTTATCAGTGCAACTCCCTATCATTTTAAAAGAACACTACTTTTATAGAATATGAAACCCTTAATAGTGAGTTTAAACAAACTATGATTTAATTATTAAAATATTTTTATTTAAATATTACTCATATTACGTAGTTATTAAACCGAAACCTAAAAATATAAATAAAATATTTTGGAAATTTATATAAATATCCTAATATATAAATAAATTTATTGCTAAATTCTTATGAATTAATCACTCAATTTGTAATGAAGACATTTTAATCTAATAAAAATATGTTTCCAACATAACATATTTTAATTTTTTCTGAGAAAATATAATAATTAATTTATATAGATTTTAGAAATAATATTTTAGAAAATTAAAATCATGTTTTAAATCATCATATGAAAAATAACATAGTGGAAAATTCAGGAATATCTTTAAAATTATATATTTTTAGTTTATAGTAAATATAATTTTTTCTAAAATTATATCATTTCATTTCATGGTGTAAATCATTTTAAAAGTCACATTATATTTGTGATTTTGAATTAAATTTAAAAATATAAAATTTTATTAAGAATAATAAAAATATTTTTATTTAGATAATTTATTTTTATGATGTATACAATATATAAATTTTATGATTAAAGACACAAATTTATGAAAAATAATTATATGTGAATAATTTTGTAAATTTCTAGTAATTAACATAATCTCCTGTAATAAATTTTTTAAAATAAAATCATATATAATAAATATATTTGAATTAATTTAAAAACATATAATGTTTATTTATGGAAAAAAAAGCTAATAATAGAATAATTTATTTCAATATAAAACAATTAATACATTATTTGGAATCAGAACAATATTTATTTCGTAATTATGTAAACATTGTTTTTTTGTTATATAGAATATTATTAATAATAAAAAATAGTTATTATGGTGTCAAAATGAAAAAATTGAGTAAATTTATATGTAAATCAAATAATATATTAAAAAAATGTTTATTTTGGAATTGGGGAAGTAAATACCTTTACCCAGGTAACTATGCTTTAGTGGTTACTTTATAACATTTTAATTAGATGCAATGAATCGAATCTTGAATGATCGTATAGTTTTGATGTATGGATATACATGGTATATACTTGAATCCCATTAAAAATTGAAAATATAAATTAAAACATAGTATATTCTTTGAGTGGGTCAATATTTCCTCTAGAATGACATAATATATCAATCATAATACATATATTAGAATCCTAGAGATTGAAACATAAGAAATTGGGGATATAAAATGTTTATAATGGTACATATATAGTGTAGGATATAATGATAAAATAAAAAAAATTATGAAAAGGAAAATAACTTAGACACATTACATTCATCCAATTACCTGAGCATCATACGGCGTAAATAAATGATGATCCAATAATGACATATAAATAATAAAATATTCTTCAAACAAAACTATGAATATTATAACCAATTTCATAATCACAAAAAATATCAATAACTAATATCATAATGATGTAATTGATAATAGAAACATCTAACATATACTTTCATGACCATTAATTATAATTATAAATCTATGAGTAAAAAGCCACCTAATTTGTCTCATGATAGAAGTTGATGCATCGAGGGGATATCTATAATTCGGCCCCACCCATCACTCACTAAGTCTTATATTTCTTAATATAAATGTGATGGAAAATACTCAAATTAAACATTCTTGTTGAAAAATATACAAAATTTTAATAATTTCTCAATAAAATATATATAATCATAAACCATCAAAATTAATACGGTGAATGGTAATAAATTTTTACATCCTCATTCAAACTTAAAATTTCCCTCACGCATGAGAATCTACTACCCATAGGGATAATAATATTTTCCCTCAGGCTAAAAAACACTTTCCCTCAGGCATGAGAAACACTTCCCTTAGGCTAAGCAAGAAACTAGGCTGATCCCAACACAATAGAAAGAAATTATATACAATTTCACTCATGAAAAATCAAAGCATGCTAAATCACAGCATACCCTCGGGTAACCTGGACAAACAACTAAACAAGGGAACTCACCCACGGGGTGGCCCTTGTTCCAATAAATGATCCCAAAATAGCATTTTATAATTATCATTAGATTATCTAAGAAATTATAGTTATCTAATTAATCAAGGCCTCATCCATAAGACACCCCAATCAGGGGCACATTGTATAATGGTACACAAAAACAACATGATCATTAGAATTAAACATCAGGACACCAACCTTGATCTCCTCTGATCAAAATACTTAAATGACGTCTTCCAAAATGTTCGAGAACAACATAGATCTAGGATAAAAAATTTCATGTTAAAACGTAAATAACTTCCCTTATTGTAAGAATTCTCAATAACAACTTAAGGAGAAGGAAGGTCTTACCTGCACGATTCAAACATGATTGACGATGGAAGAAATGGATTCCCAGCTTGTGATTAGGAGCTCATCAAAGCTCCGACCTCTCTTCCCGAGCTCCAAATGCTTCAAATGCATCCTCTACCGAATGAGGAGTCCACTGCCCATTTTAAGTGAAAATAAAAAACTAAATGGCATGTACTCCCAAGTACATGGTGTGTACCTTTCATCTTTTAATTGATCCTCTGGAAGCTTCTTTCACCACCACACTGTTAATCTGTTGACATGAGTACAAGACTTGTATTTCTAAATATATTGTGTGTACTTTTTCTTCACTGGTGGCTACTCCCACCACCTTACTTTTCACTAGCTGACTAATTACACATGGTGTAAATTCCAAGTACACTGTGTGTAGTTAGTTTTTACAGCCTTCATCACCGACAGGCCTACATGGCCTGTGTACTCATCCCACACGGTCAAAGTACACGACGTGTGGAAAAGTACATAGCATGTACCCATAAAATTTGGGATTTTCCCCATTTTTATTATTTTCACAAAAACCCTTATGGAAATAAGAAAAACCAAAAATCGTACCTCAAAAACAAGAATCGGGTTCTTAGAAACACCCCCCCTTAAAGTAATTCGTCCCTGAATTTCCCTCCCATGGGGGTGAAGATAAATCTCAGATCAACTCTGGCCACTGAGCACGTACGTCGGTCTCCCGCTCCTAGGTTTAGTCCTACACTTGGTCATGATGGCATAACACCCATACGAGAGGAACTGAGTAGCCTTGGAGAACCTTCATGCTCCTATCCTCAATTTGAATCGGATGATTCTCAAAGGACGCATCATCCTAAACCTCAGCCTCCTTAGGTTGAAAAGTTTTAGATGAGTTTGAGTGATAATGGTGCATCTGAGATACATGGAAGAGGTTGTGCATGGCCCAGTACCTCTATGGTAATTGCAACCGATAGGCAACCGACCCGACTCTCTCTAGAATCTCAAACGGCCCCACATATGTCGGTGAAGGTTTACCCTTTATCCTGATCCACTTGCGTCCCAACCTCAGTGAAACAGACAAGAAAACCTGATCCCCGATCAGGAACACTAAGGGTCATCTACGACGATCAGCATGAGATTTCTGATGAGAATGTGCAGCACCCTTCTGCTTTTGAATCCACTCAACCTACTCTGACGTTTCCTGCACGAGATGTGGTCACAAAAACGGTTCCTCACATGCTTTCATATAGGACAAGATTGATCGTCATGGACTACCATATAAATCCTTGTAAAGTGCCATCCAAACAACTTCCTGAAAAGTGTTATTGATGGAAAACAAGACCAGGGGTGTGTGATTCTCCCAAGAGCCCCAAAAGTCTAGTATGTATGCACGCAACATGTCCTCAAGAACCTGTATACTACGCTCTGACTGGCCATCAGTCTGAGGGTGGTAAGCTGTGCTCAAAAGAACCTGTATAACTAGTGCCCTCTGAAAACCCTACCATAAATGAGTCGTAAAGAGGGCATCCCTATTTGAAATGATAGAACGGAGAACCCCATGAAGATGTACTATATCTCGGATATAAAAAATCGCGCGCATGTAAACATTGATGGTCTCCTTGATCGTTAAAAAGTGAGATACCATTGTAATTCTGTCCACAAAAACCCACACAACATCACTACCTCGAGGTGACCTCGGTAACCCAGCCACGAAGTCCATCGGAACGTCATCCCATTTCCACTCTGAATTGAGTAACTATTGTAACAGTCCGGATAGCCTCTGATGCTCCTCCTTCACCTTCTGACATGTGGAACATATTTCAATAAACCCAGCTACTTCCCATTTCTTTCCCAGCCACCAATACTGACATCTCAAGTCTTGGTACATCTTGGTATCTCCGGGATGAACTGCCCAACCTAAAGCATGAAACTCCCACATCATCTCCTCATGTATATCCCATGGAACCCACAATCGTGCATGGACATGGAGTACCTCATCATCGCCTATCGTCCACCCAGGAAGAGGGTCCTCATTTTCCACCGACTCTCGTAGAAATAGGACATCCAAAACTAATAGTTGTCTCATCGTCACTTGATCCAAGAAGGTAGAATTCATAGTTAAGGATGAAATATAGGCTCGCCCTAGACTGTCAGGAACCTCCAAATGCATCCTAGAGAACATAGCCATATGTTTCCACACACTACTGGCCTCCTGCACTATCTTTAATTAAGTTCTCCAACTTAGTGGAGTAGAAACTGCGTTACCCTTAACAGGTTTATTGGAAAACTAGAAATTGAAGGACTTTAGGTATTCAACCCAGCTTTGCTATCTCAGATTCTTGTCATGTTGTGTGAAGTGATATTTTTTGACTTTTGTGGCCCATAAAAACCACAAAATGGTCCCTCAAGAGATAATGTATCCAATAGCGTAACGCATGAACAACTTCTGCAAACATGAGATCATGCGTTTGGTAATTCCTCTCAGGTGGCCTCAACATCAAGACCTGTACGCAACCACTCGATCACCCTGCATCAACACCGCTCCCAACCCAATACCTGAGGCATCACAGTAAACAGTATATCTCATCCCTTGATCTGGATGTATCAGGACGGGTGATGATGTCAACCTTCCCTTCAGCTCTTGAAAGGCTATCTCACATGCTTCTGACCAAATGTACATCACACCCTTCTTAGTCAAACCTGTAAATGGAACTGATAACCATTATAAGTCCCATATAAAGCATATATAGTAACTAGCTGGCCCCAAGAAATTCCATATCTCCAAAACATTCTTAGGTTGCTCCCAGGAAATTACTGCCCTCACCTTCTCCGGGTCTACCACAACTATTTCCACTAAGATGATATGACCCAAGAAGTGTATCTAGTCCATCCAATAGTGGCACTTTGAGGGATTAGAATATAGTTGATGCTCTCTCATTGTACTCATAACAATGTCAAGATGGGTAGTATGGTCGTGTCGAGTGTGAGAGTACAACAATATTTCATCCACGAAGACTACCACGAAAGAATCCAGATAAGTATGGAACACACAATTCATCAGAACATGAAAACTGTTTGCACGTTCATGTGTCTGAACGACACGACCATATACTCGTATAGACCATATCTGTTCTAAAAAGCAATTAGCTGTATATCTGATGGCTTAACATGTAACTGGTGATATCAGGACCTTATGTAAATCTTCGAGAACCCTCGTTCTACTATATGTTGATAAAAAATGATCACCAATCCTTTGAAAGGGATATCAGTTCTCGACTATCAACTGGTTCAGCTTATGATAATCCACTAAATGTCTGAGGGTATCATCCACCTTCTATTCAAACAGGACAGGCGAACCACAAGGAGAAGTACTGGGCCGGATGAAACCCTTTGCCTGAAACTCTTCCAACTACCGCTTGAGCTCTTCCAACTCTGTTGTAGCCATCCTATATGGAGTAATGGACACCAGTGTTGCTCATGGAAATAGCTCAATAGTGAAATACACCTATCTCTTCGGATGAAGACCTGAAAATTAATATGGGAAGACATCCCTGAAATGATGAACCATTGGAGGGAAATCCTTCAAATAAGTTCTTTCGTCCTCGAGATACAAACTTCCAATTTGGGTTGTCACTCCTAATCACCCACAATGCTCGGGTCTAGCTCGGCTCACCTAGACATCCCATTCACCCTTGTATACAATCTCTTCGCACTCTAGTGACGTGAAACTCACCCTGTGACGATAGAAATCCAAAATGGATTGAAAGTGTACCAACCTATCCATCCCAAGAATGACGTCATATCTCTCCATCTCTAAGACATAGAGGTCCCACAGAAAGTGAGACTCACCAGTCTCTAGGGGAACTCCCTGCAATGATGCACACCTACCATTGTAATCCCCAACAAAGTTTCTATTGTCATGACATCAGGATAAGAAGAAACACAGAACCCATGGCTCTCCAAAATAGGAACAGAAATAAATCTATGTGTAGAACTAGTATCAAGAAGTACTAAAGACCAAACAGAAGTGACTAGAATAGTACCTCCGATAGTGGAAGGTCTGGGATCCTGATCATGTTGGGTCTGTGGCACCACATATGCCTGCCCAGTGCCTCAACCCTAAGACATAGCCTGATTACCATGAGCTGACCAGCCCTGCTATCTCTGAGATCCTAGTGTCTGGCTACCATGGCCATGACCACCACCTCGGCCGGAACATCCCAACATATCCCAATTACCTGACTGGTTATAATAATCTAGCCTTGCTCCCACATGTGGAGTCTTCACAGAACCCATCTCACTAGACACTAGTGGGAATGCCCTGCAAAAGAGTTGTATATGACCCATCTCTCTGCAACCTCAGCACTCCACAAGTTCATGTGGACACTGAGGTATCTTGTGCACCTATTTTTTCCACTGGTTGAACCTCACCTGGCCACCTGAAGCATTATTCTGGCTAGTACTACCAATGTCAGAGAAATCCATATGCCTCTTCCTTATACCGGAAGAAATAGTACCAGAAACTGGTGCTGAACCGCCCTATCCAACACCACTAGCTTCCCACAGGTTCCACTCAATAGTCAGTGCCTTTTTTACAACATCATGAACTATAGGCAACCTGAAAACGTTCAACAGTTCGTGGATGACATATCTAAGACCATCCTCAAAACGTCGAGCCCTCAATGTCTCGTCTCCCACTAGAACATGTGCAAAGCCATGTTGCTCAGTAAAGCAGGAAGAATAATCCATCACTGACATAACACCCTGCTGCAAATTCATGAACACTCAAACATGTTCTTCCCTCAGCATCTCTGACAAGATGAATTCATAGAAAACTTCCTGGAAATATTCCCACTCCATGTCTTAGTGATTCTCGATTTGGGTGGTAGCATCCTACCATCTCTTGGCGCAATCACACAGCATGTATGTAGCAAGCTTGACCCTCCATCCTGGAGGTGTCTCCATATTCTCAAATATAGTCTGCATAGAACCCATCCTAGACTTCGTAGCCTATGGTCTGCCATCCCCTAAAAAAATAGTTGGATGCTGCTGCTGGAATATAAATGTCAGCTCTTCCATATATGTGGAAGTCGGTGGTGCTCCTTCGAAGGTATGCATGAACCGTACAAAGCCTTCAGAGAACTATGCCTTCGCGCCTATGTCTGGTATAACAGATGGCGCCACATCGGGCTCTGCTGGAGGATCCCTCGGTAGCCCATGGCCTATAGTGTCAGGTGTTTAATCATTTCCTCTCTCTTGGAAAACAACTCAAGGTTATCTTAGTGTCATGAATCTACACGGTCAATCAATCACCTTATATTATGATTATCAAAGAACAAAACCAAAAGTATATGAGGGGATCAAGGATAAGAAAAAATTCAAGTTTTACAAAAGAAGACTACACAGCGTGTATAAACACTACATGGTGTGTTCTCTCAAGTCTTTATCATGGGCATGTACTTCTACCAAAATAGGTAATGTAACACCCCAAACACACGATGTGTTATCCACACAAATGATTTGTACTCTAATTTTCTTGCCCTGTATGAGTCCTTTTACAGGGCTTAGCCACCCGACTCTCCATTAAATGTGAATACACAGTGTGTATATGATCTACACAGTGTGTATTGGATTAGGTTCACCAACCTGTGTTGTCCGCGACGCGACCGGGTACACAGCTCAAACTACACATCGTTTTCTAGATAGACACGACGTATATGGCCTAAATTCTAACTGCCCATGTTTTTAGTGACACAGCTGGATTCTTAGCTGACACTACACTACTTGTGACAGCCGCACATGGCGTGTACACCACCTTGTCTTCTCATACACACGTTCAAGTCCACACATTATTTCACTGGCCAAGACTACATGGTGTGTCCCTCAGGTACACGGCGTGTACTTGAGGAGAGTTGTCGACTCGTGTTGTTTGTGACACGGCCAGATACATGGCTCACACTACATAGCGTGTTCCAGATGGAAACGACATGTAAAAGAAAGGATTACAATGTCCAATGTAGTTGGGTACATGGCTGGATTCCTGGGTTCTTCTACACGGCATCTTCAGCATTGACATGGTGTGTATAAGAAAAGATTGCTGTCATCCTTGTTGGTAGTTATATGCATGGACACAGGGTCAACACACAAGGCATGTACAATATGTACACGGCGTGTACCCATAGAGTTTTCCCCTTCCCAATGTTTCTACCTACACGGCATGTGACATGGTTAGGAACTACACGGCGTGAACATATGGTACACGGCGTGTACATACGGTACACGACATGTACTTAATTTTTTTTCTTTTCTTCCCGAACAAAAGAGTACATGGTGTGTAGTCAAAACTACACAGTGTGTATTCTAGTTTTTTGCAGATATTAAGCCTTTGAAGCTACTCCTTATCCCATTAAAACATTGAAACCAAAGAATAAGTTCGAAATTGCAATCCATGAGGGACCGTACTCCTCACGAACCAAAGTTTGGCATCTTATATGTGTTATAACAAGTAAACAAGCCATTGATCCACAAAATTCCGGTTGATGAGGGTGCATAATCCTCAAAAATCAATGATTGGAATCCATTATCAAGACCTTACATAACAATAACCAATAAAATAATATGTATTTAATCAAAGAAATCTATTCCAACAACATTATTTTTCTAGCATGACATCTAACACAACAACATGCAATTTTTAATGCGCCTATATGTCAGGGAAAATAAGCATGGCATGTGATTTTAACATGTGTCTAAATGATGCATGTGATGGAGTACCCTCATCTCATTGGGTTGTAACTTAATAGAACCCCATGTAAAAAAATATAACAGTACACCACAAGTGCATCACCCAATGGTGAAAATCTAATCGACTGTAAAATTGAAAAATCAGAAAAATTGCAACATGAGGTAAATTGGATTTTCTCTGTACACTGGTTAGCTACTCCTGGGAATAGCTTATTACCAAGTACCTATTCCATCCTATTCCTATCTATAGGTTACATGAATTATGTAAAGAGAAAATAAACCCTCTAATTACACATTGTAACATCCTGAAATAGGGTTCCACTAAACGGGTCCCCCGAAACTTGTTGGTCAAATGACCTCAAGTGCATTTACCCAAATGCTAGAGGCATCCGACAAGCAGCAAGGGCCTAGGACTGATAGTGGGGAAACTATGCCCAAAATTTTCAAAGTGGTGCACAGTAGAATAAAATACAAATATACAAAATCCGAATTAGTAAACAATAAAATGCTAAAATGGACACAATACTGAAATAACTAAAAGACCAACAGTAATATATAATGATGAAATATGTACCTAAGTCTAAAAAATCATCCAAAAAATGATACAATACAATTTTAAACTTTGAAACCCAAGGGATAATACCGCAAAGCAAAAATAAATAGCGTATCAAAAACTCAGTAGCATCGCAAGGCTAAGCTAGGTCCCATGCTCTCCTACTCCTATATAACTATCAAGTACCTGTATAGGGACCCTTTTCCTTATCCAAACCTATAGAAAAATAATTTTTTTTATCACAAGGCATTACTGAAGACAGGTGTGAGAAATGAATCACAATAGGCAACAACCAAAGGCTCGTGCCCAAATGTTAGTCAATTTGTGCAACAGCTGTGTGCAGTAATGAAATGCAGTAAATTGGGAAGTACACTGAAAACACTCCTACCAGTTCTATTTCCAATTAATTATTTTTTAACAATTCAATATAAATGAATTACAGGTTCTCAAGACTCAGCCTCAGCCGACAACCTCCTATGCAGTGCCGCAACAAAACTACAACCAGCTATTTAACAAGTACAAGGTAAAACAATACCAAACCTATGCTTCAGCTTGGTAGGTATAACTAGTAAAACCCCCAAAGTGAAAATGAAAAGTAAACAGAGTCCTCATACATGTCGAACCTTAACCTCAGGTAATCAGAATCGAAACCCTCAGGTGATTTCCCTCAGTCATAATAAATATTTCCCTCAGGCCTACGAGATATTGCCCGCCTGCATAGAAGCTACTGAACAGAAGCATAAGAAGATTTGCCTCAGGATAAACACACACCCTCCCTCAGGTAGGAGTAACACTTCCCTAAGGATAAATGGGAAACTGGGCTGATTCCAACATAGAATAAAGAAATTATACCAATTTTTTCTCTAGAAAAATCAAAGCATGCTAAATCATGGCATACCCTCGGGTAACCCGGCCAAACAACTAAACTAGGGAACACACACATGGGGTGGCCCTGTATCCAAGAAATGATCCAAAATATTAGTTTATAATGATCATTAGATTATCTAATAAATTATAAATATCTAATTAGTCAATCCTCATCCATACGACACCCCAATCATGGTTTTTTTAGCACAATGGTATACAAAAACAACATGAACATTGGAATTAAACATCATACCACCTACCTTGATCTCCTTGGATCGAGATTATTGAGCAACGCCCTTTGAAACGTCCGAGAACAACATAGATATGGGATAGAACATTTTTCATTCCAACATAAATAACAACCCTTAGAGTATGTATTTGCAAGAATGGCTCAAAGAGAAGGAAGGCCTTACCTGCACGATTCAAACAAGATCAACGGTGGAAGAAATGGATTCACAAAAAGCGATCAGGAGCTCCTCAATGATCTGGCCTCTCCTCCTGAGCTCCAAACGCATCAAATGCATCCTCTAATGAATGAGGAGGCCACTTCCCATTTTATGAGAAAAACAGACTACACAATGCGTACTCCCAAGTACATTCCATGTAACTTTCATCATTTAACTATTCCTCGGGAGACTACATTCACCTCCATATTGTTTGTCTATCGACATTAGTACACAACATGTATTTCTGAATACATGGCATGTACTGTCGCTCTGCAGGCAGCTACTCCCATTGCCTTACTGTTCACCTGCCGACTGATTACATGGTGTGTAAATTCCAACTACACAACATGTAGTCAGTTTTTACACCCTTCATCGCCAACAAGACTACACACCCTGTGTACTAATACCATAGGGCCATAATATATGGCGTGTTAAAAAGTAAACGGTGTGTACACACAAAATTTAGGATTTTCCCAATTTTCCTTTTTTTCTCAAAAACAGTTATGAAAAAAGGAAAAGAGGAAACTCATACCTCAAGAACAAGAACCGAGTTTTTACCATTTAGTCACATGTTATTTTTCAATGTAATTTTTATTATCTTCCTAAAATTTTAATATCACCCTTTTTTCATTATTCTAATGGTTATCATATAAATTTCTAGATATATAATAGATCTTGGAGCCTACTATGGAAGAATAAATAAAATGTTCTATTTTAGTTTCTTTTGAGATTTTATATACCTTGTATTCCAATGAAACTATTAATCCTGATCATTGAGATATAATTAATTTATTTTTGTGTTAAAAATCATGTTATAATATTGTAAAAGGCTAGGGTGACTATAATAAGAGTGAATGGATTTCCAGTCAGGATAGAGTGTAACCTGAGGTCATCAGGGATATTTTTTAATATATTACAATAATTTTATTTTTATTTTATTTTATGACATTTAATTTGTAGGATTTGTTAGTTTATATATATTGAAGTTTGGTAAAAATAACTTCTTTTGGACAGTGAAAATAAATTTGGTGGAATATTTATGTGTCATCTTTTCCTTACAAGGGTGGAATATTTGTGTTACATGGATTGATAATATTCAAGTTGTGTTTACTATATTTTTTTTATATTTTTTATTTAGACGTATTTATATAAATATTCGAAGATTGATTTATAAATGGGTCATTTTGAATTTATATTAGAATTTCCATTTCTTATTTGATTAATTTGCATTAGATAAATATTTACTATGTACGGATTCTATGTTGCACATGCATTTGTGCCCGCATATGGGGTTATAGAAAATCCATCTAGACATATCATTTTCTAGATCATGAATTTGATAGAGTGATAGTTAATGATTTTTAATATAAATGAAAGGCACACATGAATGGGGATTGAACCAATACTCTGGTGCCTCAGTTCATGGCACATCAATTGAAGATAAATCTTATTATCAATAAAATGATCTCAAATTCAATCTATTTTTTTTGTAATCACACGGGGATCATATTTTTCACATAGGGAGTTTTCATGAAACTCTTGACAATTTTTAATTCAAAAAAAATCTCATTTGATGATATAAGAATGTAAAAATGTCTATTTTCATTAAAGGAAAATGTTATGGAATGGATTAAAAGCCTCAAAACTAATTCTATTATTACATGGGATGAATTTTTGAGAAATTTATTATCCCAATTTATTCCCTCACCAAAATATAGAACCCTTAAGATCAATATTTTATCCTGAAATTTATTTCATGACGAATACCTTTATGTCCCAAAAATTAAATTTATGGATTTAACATTAAAATTACCTTATAATGCTACAAATTTTTTTTATTCAATATTATTATAAAGGTATATCATAAGAAAATAATATTATCATGGATGCAATAGTTAGAATATAATTATTGAGGAAATCACCCATGGAAAGATACATCATTTTTTATGATATTTCTGGTAATAACATTAGTTCAAGTCAAATGGAACCCAAAACCAAGGGCTGTGAATATAGAAAGTAGATAGATGGTTTCCCAAAATGAATCAATAGTTGGGATTATTGATGTGATCATGAATATCCATGACCCCAGATGTCCATGTTATAAATATAAAAATTAAGTTGTGTATAATAGAAAAAATAAACTTTAGTGGTGGAGGAAGAAAAAAACTACAATATTCATGTGTACCAACCAAGTCCAGATGGATACTAAAACTAATAACCTCAATGTCCCTCAAATTCAAGACAGATCCGTTCTAGGGAAGAGACTATAGTCACATCTTTTTTTTCTAACCATGGGTACAATCAAGGATATAAATGATAATTCATTAAACCAAAAGTCTAAACTATTACATCTGATGTCTATTGTTGGTCAAATCAATAAAAAATATTAGGTGAGGCCATAAAGAGTACAATCATGAAACCCAAAAGTGTTCCCACTTGGTGGTTTAAAAGAAATAACTTTAAGAAGTTTAAAAATCACCAAAATACAACCAAATTCTTAGATATATACTATTAGTAAAGAACGATTAAAAATTATTAGAATATATGGAAAATAAGAATAAGGATAAAAATTTCAATGAACATGAATGGCCGGGACCTCCACCACTATATAATCCATGGCATAGATTTATTTAAAAGGTTGATAAAAACAATATTTATGTATAAAGATAAAATTTAGTAAATATTTTATAGTTATCATATTGATATACATATTTGAAAATACCATTTCAATATTTTATCGTAAAAAAAATTCATGAAATAAAATTTGGTAAAAAATCATTCTAGAATGGAATTATACAATACCAATCATATGGTAATTTTTTGTTGGGGTATGAAATATCCTACAAATAAGAAACAATACATGGATAGTTTTTCCATTCCAATTTTTTACTTGGTCTAATAAATTTTGAAAAAAATTATATTATTTAGATGTATGATTTGATATAATATTATACACTAAATTCAAAATCCATGGGAAAAATACATGAAACCCAAAAGATTCAAACATCATCTTGTGGATTCAAAAGTGAAATACCCATAAGTATCGATCAAAAAAATTATAATGAATATTGACAATTTTATCAGAACATAATAGTTTTTGGTGATAGATATAAATGTGGAGTGGACACCTCTCATTAATTTGAGAACTTATTTAGTGATTGGAAAAGAAATGATCGATGTACAAAGTGGTGTGTTATGTCTGAGAGTTTGATGTGAGCAAGTCTTTTTCAACATATACTGAATAATTTAACAAATTATTTGAAGAAATATAATTTTAATGAAGATTATGTATATGAATATAAATTTGTTTTTATTTTTTTGTAAAATGATAAAATACCTATTATCATGAATAATTAACATGGGTCAAAATTTCAGAAGAAAAATAGGGAGCTCAAAAAATTAAACAACAATATAGGGATAGAAGAAAAATAATAATATGAAGAAATATGAAATATGTGGATGGTGAATGACCTTGAATTTGAATTTTCAAATCTAAAAATGAATTTTTAGATTCCACTAAAGTAGGATGAGAGATTTCTACACCAAGGAATAATGATGATTTTTATGAAAAATGAAAGAGGCATTTCTACGTAGACATTCCACAACTGAATTCATTTTTATTACCATAATATGTATACTATTTTTAATATAAAACTCATCAGATAAAGATATATTATTGAGATATTTAAATTAGACAAAATTGTTTACATGATTCAACATGACTTTTTAATTTTTTACTTTTTATTATTAGTCACTCCACCCCCACCAATAATCATTTTTAAATCACATTAAAAAAATTGAATTCTCCTTTAAGTATGTATTTTTAATAATTTATATTAATAAAATGAATAAATATAGAGTAATTAATGTAATAATAATAAAAATAGTAAACCATAACTCTATGAAAATCAATTCAATAGGGATTTATGTGTTTTCATTTTTGATATCTTCTTTTACTAACCAACATTTCTATTGAAAAAATGTATTAAAAAATTCACACACCATGATAAAAATTTTATCAATAATTAATGGTAATGGGTAAAAATTTCTTATATAAATCAACATAGTAGGATATAAAGAGTTTTCCAAATCATTTTATATGAAAAAATGAGATAATTAATTATTAATGATAAACATGGGAATTTTTAATTGATAAATAAGTGTTTAGGAAAATGGTTAATTTTTTAAAATGAAATTTATCTATGATTTTATCTCCCTTGGAAATTGGAATATTTTTTGTATTGATTTATTATATTTATGAATTAACTTGGGTGATTAACAAAATTAATATCTATTTTTCCCAATATAGCCATTTGAAAAATATTTCAATTCTATATTAAGTATAATTCTTGAGAGACACAGAAATGATTCTTTTTAGAACATAATTTTCAAATATTTAATTCACTGATTGTACAATATCACGTTAATATGATTTATGAAAATATTAACTTTCCCATTATTCTAATACATACCTCTATATTAATCCTTTTTACTACCTTGTAATACATGAAAATAATTGTTATTAAAGATCCAAATACAAGCCTAATTTATCATTTATTACAATTACACATTATATTTTATATCATTTTCTATTAAATATTTATCGAGGAAGGGTTGTACACGGTGAAAAGAGATATTTTACAAATAGGTGAGATTATAGGGTATTTCATTGGATTATGGGGAAGCCTCTCATGATATTCACTTATTATACCTAATTTAACACCCTCTAGAAATAAATTATAAATTATAAAAAAAATTAATAATCATAAAAAATGGTATAGTTTGGGAGGGTAACATATCACCATTTAATTTACAAATTATTTTTATCATTTGGAGTTTGGTGGAAAATATGACAAACTTTTTGATTCATATTTTAAAAATGAAATTGAAAAAAAAAATTACAAGATGGTTCAGCATTCATGCGACTTCATTGATTCATGATATTTTATTTGAAATTGGAGGAAATGAGCAGTGTCACATTGATAGGATAATTTTTCAGAAAAATATTATTTATAATGATGTTAAATGAATTAAATTTTATCAACCTTCACAAGATTTATATGTTTTATAGCATTATCCTGATACCCCAGGCCAAGGAGTCATCTGATATTTAAGGAGAATCCATCATGAATACGTTTGGATTTGTATTTTTAGTGTGGAAAATCAGGATTAATTGAAAGACTATGTAAAATTACATGTATAAAAATGTATGTTAAATAGATAAGTCACCTTAGAGGGTATTATGTATGATAAGGTATAATAAAGAAATAAAAGTTTCATGCATAACCAAAGATCAAATAAAGAACAATGTGGATGAAATGACTAAATATCTCGGAGAAATTAATATCCATGAAAAAATGGATAAACAAGAAATATCAAACAAGACATGAATGAGATGTCTATATGATACCAACCATCACCTCCAATACATCCTATAAGGAAGATAAAGAAAACAAGAGCAACATTCCTGCTATATAATTCCATTCTCTTTGCACGAGTTATGAAAAAAAAACATGTCATGGGTAAATGTAGGGACTGACAAAAATAAAAGTTTTATTTTTCCAATTAATATAAAAATTTTATTATATTAATCAGGAAATAGTTTTAGAATTAAAATAATCTATCTTTAAAAAAAATTATAAGGTAAATACATTTCATAAATCATCCATTGGTATTCAAAAAAATCATTCATATTCTCAATGAATGGAAAATGGAATGTACATGTGATAATGGTTGAAATCAAAATCAATACTAACTATAGATCAAAAAAGATAATAATGTCATAAATTTTGTTTTAAATAAACTGTTATGTGATAAACTAATCATAGATGGAATGTTTAAACATTTAGGCTATAACCTATTTTGATTCATGCTAGAAATGAAATTTAATCAATAGTCTCGGCCTAAGGTGGATCTAGCCAATATAACATGTACTATTATTTCACACACTAAGGTGACATAAATCTTTATGTGGAATTACACAAAAAGAAAGAGAAGTCTATTTCTGGATTCACTAATGGTTACACAATGTGGTATGTTTTTCAAAATCCATTTTAAAATAATACTCAAAATTTATAAAACTTTTTAAAATCCCAACATTTATACTTCTATGTAGGAAAAGCCACTTTTTAAATTAAACCACCAATTAAGAAGTTTTTAAAACAATTGAAGTTCATGAATCTATTTTTAAAACCAAACCCCATTTAAAAATATTATAATTTTCAGATAAAACATACACATCCATAATCCAATCAATTACATTGAATAAACCAAATTAATATATAATAATATAATGTTATTCATGAGTTAGAACGTTTTTATTGACAAACATGCCTTAAAATAGAGGGAAAACTAATCCCCTTAGAAAATAGAGTTCAAGGAAGAGTAGATCAAGTCCTCATAATCCTAGATCCAAATAAAACAACATAAATAATCTGAAAAAACCATTATATGTAAAATACATCGACTAATTGTGTTCAAATTAGATAGAAGTGGAATATATCTAGTGATGATATTTATTGTAGAGGGGAAAATATATAAAAAAAATAAAACATTCCTTGAACATATATATTATTAATGATATAAGTATTCCATGTAGACAATGGGAGAATCATATAGAGCAATGGAGATTGATTATATCCACAAAAAAATTCATTATAAGGGGATTATAAATGAATAATATTAATATAATATGTGTGAATACCATATTTTTAAAGGCCGAGAGGGCTATGCATGGTGTGGTGGCTCAATTAGTATAAATTTTTCTCAATCATTAGTGGCTAAAACCCTTCAATATAAATACCACATTGTCTCCCATGAAAACTGTTATGTTTTGGAAACAAATCTCTCAAAACAAATGGAACCCTTGGACAATCACCCACACCACACAAGATTTCATTGGAAATCCTTATGATTAGTTTAATTAGGGTAAAACCTTGAAATAGATATTGGGACATCACATATCCACACCAACCTTTTACCATATTGTTAACTCTAACCTTGAACTAATCACGAACCCATTATATCTTCTAAAAAAACTATAATTTTCAACCACCTTTACCTGGATTCCACTTAAACCTCTTCCAAGATAAATTTTCACCATTAATAACATGTGAAAAAATTTCATGTAATGGTAAATTAAAATGTTCACACATATGAATAATGAATAGAAAAATACGAATGAAACAAAGAAGAGTCATGATTAATTAAATTTGTAATTATAAAATACACCATTGAGTTATTTCTTTTAAAATTGCTGAGTTGATGAAATTTTCTGAATCAATGGGTGAATGTTTTATTCAGTCATTGTATCACATGGTTTTATTTAGATTTAATTAAAATTATGGTATGGTGGATGTCCTTTAAAATATATTGAGATTTTATTCTTGAGTATAATAATGAATTTATGTGGGGGTATATTGATAGATATAAATACTGAATACATTTTTTGAGTATTAAATACATTGGTTTTAGAATTACAATTAGTCATTCATTCTAATTTAAGGTGTTTATTAATCATATCTTGGCACGAGACATTGAAATAATATTTTGGGGGAAAAATTGATAGAAATAAATTAATAAGCCACAAATTCTTAATACAACAACATAAAGTGGAAAATGTGAAATGTGTTGGTTAGAGATGAGGATCACTGATGAAATTGGAATAAATATTAACTCATGATTTGAAACACCCATTCATGTTGAGAATGGGTCCAGGAATATATCCAAAAATATCTTATCATCATGACAAATTGTGGGAAGAATGATTCACACATTGTGTAAGATGCTTAAAATGTAATTCATGATGGTTATATCTATTCACATAATTAGTTGATGAAGATATAAAATATTGAAAAAGGTTATCCTGATTATCAAATTTAAGAATCAATCAAGTTGTGTGTGTTTTAATGAATCATATTTCAACTATTAGAGATACATGATTCAGGATGAAAGAGTTTTAATAACCCATATTTTGAATTTTGGATCTACATGATTAATGATGTGAATACCAATTGATATTATGAACATATATTCCTTATAAGATTTTATTAATATTATTCAGTCTATTTTTCAATAATCCTATTAATTGATAAGTACTGAAAATATAATTTGATTTCCAGAATCAAGGATTCCATAAACAAGGAGTGGAATAGAGTATTGGAATCGCTAATTTAATTATTCTTACTTATATAATGGTAGTAACATTTTAATTCCCCATTATGATTTTCATGATGATTTAATTCATTTTTTCAAGGTAATATTATTGTCAGGTGTGTTTCTTAAATATATATTTTTTATTTCAAATCATGTTTGGGTAGCATAATTATTATTTTCAAATTTATGTATCTCTATTTTGTGTGACATGACCGTTGTTGTGAGAACAAAGGTGATCACTTTAATGAATCTACCAACCACATCGGTTTGTGTATGATCTTTTTCCAATCTAGAGTAATTATTATTAATTTAGTATTTGTGTCATCAAATTTCATTATAAATCCATGTAATTTATAATATAAATAGAAAGATTATTTAATTTGAAAAAGGTACTCAAACTAAATATCTTCTCAGATCCAATTAATTCAATAAATCTGAATGACTATATAATTAATCCCAACTCTATAACATAAACATTGAAATCACCATTCCAAGAAAGACACCAAAACAATATTTCCATATTTAATTTTTTTATAAATATATTATTAATTCACCTGGAGTATTTTTGATCATGATAGTGGGATTAACACTCTAAAATTCTAATTACTGTATTTTTTTTGGTAGGGTGTATTGGTTTTTTGAAATTCAATTTTTCATTAACCTAGAGAGACAAAAAACCGTCTTTGAAAAATAATAAACAAATTAAATCATTCACATGAAAAATGTTTTGTATAATCCAATAATGATCTATTTTTAAAAAAATTCCATTCATGACAACCCTTTTGGTTGTGAAAAAAATCTACATAATGAAATCCTATACTATCTCATGTGGTATAATACCATAACCAATTTATTAGATACAAATAAAGGACCCCCATTCAATCCCACAATGATAGATTTCATAATAATATTTATATGTTTATCAATGATTAATAACATCAATGTATATAAATATAATTAGATATAAAGAGGTAAAAATTTAGGGAACTACATTTTTTATAATTTCTTCAAACTCTATAGAAATGTTTTATTTAAATTTAAATATTTTGAAAAAAAAATAAATTATTATTCAAAACCAATAAATATCATTATAATTAAATTATATGTGAATATTGATTTTATAATATTTATTTAAGAATACGTAGAAACATTTAATAACACTATCATAAAAATATAACACAAGCTATTCTATTAAAAAATCATGAACCCCGTTTTAAAATAAAATGTTGACGTTTTGATAATATAAGAATATATCCTTTTAATTTTGAAATTATCATAATTTGAAATAATTTATAAGACTATTATTAATCATTAAAGGTAATATTAAAATGAAATAATACACAAATGGTGGGTGAAGCCATAAAATAGTGTTTATATACATCTTATTTTTTTTGTGAAATAAGAAGTTTATTATCCCATTAAAAATTCTTTTTCACAAAGGATATGTGAGATAATATTAAAAAATTTAATTAATTTTCATTAATATGTATTAAAAAATACATAAATGTTATCAAAAGGGAATTTGGGGTTTAATATAATCATTTTATTAATAAAGGATGTGTAACCGTTTTAATATTCTAGAATACAATATATTAAAACTCATATAAAAAATGACACTCCTTTTTTGTTTTCCAAAAATTGATATGAAAAATATTACGGTCACCTAAGACAAAAAATACATGGGTTAAAAATTATATATGAAATCATTTGTGGGAATATAAAATTATTACATGAAGGAAAAAAACTATATTTAGAGAGGATGATAATTATTCTCAACATTGTCCAAATTTGTGAAGAATTAAATACGTCATTGTAATTCTATAAAAAAATAAATTTGAAAAAAATTATAATATCACCATCGAAAATAATATAAACATCATGTGAAACCATAGTAATAAATAATCATTTTTACAGAAGAAAATAAATTGTACCTAGAATATATCTTTATGGTGGTAGTAACATAACCAAAACAATAATTTTGAGGATAACCATGTAATGGATATTAAAATATAAATAAATTTAATTTATTGATTATAATTTAATGTAATAGTGTATTGTATACCCCATATAAAATTAATTATGTTGTAAAACCTCAAACATGTATCATATAATTGAAAATAGAGATAAATAACCCTAACCATACTTTAATGCTTACATGATCATGAACAAAACAACTTTAAAATGAACATAGCTAAAATAATCATTGATTAAATAAACATATTAAAATATATAACCAATAAAAATTATATTTTATAACTATCCATAACAAATATGTTACATGGATATAATATATTTTTATCATCGAATATTAGTATTTTCGATTTTTTTATTCAAGGTTCTTAGTAACATGGTAAATTATCACTTATTCAAGGTTCTTGATTATTAAATATTCATCCTAATTTAAATAAATTAATCCTTAATTTAAAAATTATTAATATAAATACATGGATATGGTTCTTGAAAATAGAGAATTTGATAAACTATTTTGATGAGTTTAAAAATTGAAGGGTAGTATATTCATAAATGTATTAAATATTTATAAAAAATATATAAAAATTATAAATAATTATAAATAATCTTTTTATTCGAATCCTTTAAACTAATAACATTACTTACTCATTCAGGATAAAAAATATAACATCATTCATGTGGGTTGTAAAATCAAACCAGAAGATATCATGATATAATAATTTCACAAGAAAATATATTTTTTTTGTATAATGATAGTTTATCTTTTTTAGAATAATAAAAAATTCCTATTTATAAATTAAAAAAATAAAATTCATTGTTTAAACCATCCATTTTCATTGATGATGAGTTATGATATTCATCATTTGTATAGGCAGTAGTCAAAATGATTAATCATTCCATTTATAAAAAAATGCGATAAAATGTGGTTAAATGATAAATTATCATTTGATAATTGTAACTAATAATTAAACTTCATTTTAATTCATAAAACCCGTCTATTTTATAGTACATCGATTTCATTGATGATATAACCACATCACTTTTTGGAGGTAGTAGTTTACCCATTCACACAATCACTATTCTTTTGACTTTCTTATTGGATGGAATGGATTGAGTAATGGTTGTTCCAAATAAATAATAAAATTTTAATATATCAATAATATGGATTTCATTTTAATTTTGTGTTTGTAAATATTCTGGAATATAATTACTATGATGAAATGGCAAAGGAGTAAGAAATGATCATCTTTAAAACATGAGATTTTTATGCAAGTATTCTATGAAATGGAGGCTATATGCAACATAATTGATACCATAGAATTAGAAAAATTAAATAGGATTATTTGAGGATAAAATGAATTATTTTATATTTGAAATTAGAATTTATATATTTAAAATAAAATGGTGTAGATGGCCTCTTTTTATAAGGGTGTAGTATGGTAATTTTGGAAGTACACTTTATATTTTGAATAATGTTATGTCACAAATTTTTTACACAACATTTAAAATTGTAAAATAATAGGGGATTTTAAGGGTTTATGATTTACATCACATCTAAAAACATTGAGTCATGTATTATAATTTTTTATCACTTTTTAAATTTTTAATACCCACTTCCCCGTTTTTATATTTATCATGGTCAATAATAGTTTTAAACATTGTAAATCATAGTAATGAAAAAAATAAAAAAAGAACGTATTAACTTGTATTAAAATAATTATTTCAAATATTGAATTAATATTATATTTTTTTAATATTTTTAAGAAATTGAACTTTAATATGATCTCTCATAAGACATAAAAGTAGTTTTTTCTAGTAAAAGTGTGTTTTAATGATTAATATTTATGTGCAATATATTTTAATTAATACCATATAATTTAATTATATTAAATATTTTATTAAAAAAAATATTTACTTTCATTTAAAATCAATAAAAATTTAATATCACTATTAAAATGTTTAATTGAAATAAAAGGTTGAAAACAATTTTTGAAATAGAATAAAATGTTAGTTTTGTTCTAAAATGATGAACATATGATTTCAAGGATAAAAATATTCTATAAAAATATATAATTTTATACATTAAAAATATTTATTCAATTAAAGATATTCTTAAACATATAGATCTTAATTATATAATAATAATGATATAAAAGGAATAGTTATTGAATAAAACACTATTTTCCATTATTTAATTATAAATAAATTATTAATTAAAAAATATTAAAAACTAAATCCTAAGAAAAATATGGAATAATAAATTTAAAAATTCGATTTTTTTAACAAATTTCAAATTCTAAAATTGATAATTTAATTTTTTTGGCCCAAAACTGTCTTAGATTCCCTAAAGGGTGGTGGTGGATCAGGGTATGAATAATCTTGACAAAAGTTACCCACCCACCTAGATCATGACCAATTTATTATAAGGGTGATTTATTTATTTATTATTTTAGATATTTATATTATCCATGGTAAATATATCTAGTGACTAATCAAACAATGTTAGGGATTAAATATAGAACAAATACACAAAAATTATTTCTTTATTGTCCCACATTGGGATACATCCATGAATCATACCATTGAATGCACTAATGAACCCAATCCAAAAAAGAACACTTCTATTGGTTTAGTATGTACCACTCTTGACTATTATCACTACACATAAAATGTTTGGGTTAGATTTAGTATCGCCACAAGTTCTTTTCCCTCACACATTCCTCTTACAATAACTGGATTATAAGGAAAAATATCTCACAAAGGAAAAAAGAATAATATTTTCTATTGTGGAGAGTTTCATCGAATCTATGATAATTTCCTTTAAACATCAAATGCTACTTAAATACATTATTTTGAAAATACCCTTGAGAATCACACTTCCATTAGATATACTAGAAAATTCACCAAACATTGAAAGGATAGTCAATTGAAATAAAATATTCCTTTCCCTTTCATTGATATTATAGTTAATAAATTCCTTTGGAAAATATTTTTAGGTGCTATAGATAATTGTCTTAAAATTATTCTAAATATAGATATTATAATGGTGATATTCCAAGAGTAACCATGGTATTTATATCCTTTTTTCACACCATAGGGATTAAAACATTCACAATTCCACATCAAAATACCCTTTCACAAGTCCCTATTTAGATCATGCAAATCACATGACTCCAGTTCAAGAATCTATTCCTCTTACATAAATTTGATAACTCTAAGGGGTGAACATATATATAAATTCATATAGTTTTTTACACCCATTATAGGATACCTCTATGAGACTCATCCATGGGTCCACATCTTATGAACCTATAGGAAGACCACCCCACTAGACTTCACCACATGTCCTCTTCGTGACACTTCTCAGTGTAAAATCTTCCCAGGACCCCTCTGTAAGACCTTCTTCAAATTACGTTGTTCAAATATCACTACCACAGTTCACTTTTCAGGTTATTAGGGTCATTTGGAAATGAAATATTATAAATATTAATGCAAAACCAATAACATATTTCACTTGGTAATATTCCTCTCAGAGGCCCATTTTTGAGAATCTCTACACATTATATAGATCAAATGATTCTCCAAAAATGCATTTTTCTACAAATGTGAAATTCATTTTTTCAGATCTAAACACTTTAGGAAACATATTAAATTATTAAAAATGGGTTAAGGGATATTAATTGATATATATCCACCCTTATAACTTTAAATATCATAGTTATCAATATTTTCCACTACCTTAGAAATTAGCATTATGTGATTCATTTGATCCCATCATGAGATCCAAATACAATCAGGTGGTGGTTATCATCATTATTTTATATTTCATCTCAAGATCCCACCATGATATCCAAATGAAAAAATGGTTTCTTCATGTGATATCATTATGACAATAAAATACAATTTTTGGTGCTTCACGTGATCTCATATAAAGATCCAATGATAAACATGTTGTCTATGACATTGTCTTCCAGGAATTAATGTGGAATCATCTTGATATAGTATAATAATAATTACGTTGCATGATTTATAGTGAACATGAGATATATCCATCATTTCCAGGTTCTTTCCCATCATTCTCTTAACATGGTCTATTAATGAGATCTCATGAATGTCTTATGTTGTCTTTAAGCACTTCATGTGATATAATTTTCAGATTCTTTAATAATAACATTATTTGTTCATGTTTTTAATTTTATCACATCATGATATATTCTTAAAAACATGTGGTTTTTTATGTGAATCGTTCCTATGATCTATTCGTACATCACACAAATTTGTGATCTATTCGTGAGATAACTTGTAAATCATGTGATTCTTTCAAGAACATCACATAATTTATTCACAATATCCCTTGAAAATTATTTATTGTCCTCTATTTCTAGATATGATCTGATTACTAGATCCCCTAAAAAGCATGTTGTGCTTCAGGTGACTTCTTATATATGATCTTTTAGGACATTCAAGCTCTGCTTGATCCTTTAAGACATTCAAACCCCTCATAATCCTTATATATGAATCATTTGGTAATTAATTCTCACTCTTCACACCTTTGTTAGAATAAATCCATGTTCATCAATCTAAAAACATTAAAAAAAAAAAATAAAAAAATTACCATTACCAGGTATTTTTTTGATCAATATCCTCTATTGGGTTTGTTTGTAATACATATAAATTCCATAAACCAACTTGTAGAACATTCATGAAAATGTGAGACCAATTTCCACCTAAGAAATATATATTGATCAGGGAATTACACAAAATGTACTCTAATACCACATGAGTTAAGCTAAAAATATAAAAAAGGTTATAATTTAGTATTTGTTGACGAGTCACTTAAATCACCAAACCAAATCTGAATCCCGCTATCCATCAAAATATAATACATTATCAGTCCTCATGATCACTTCATTACCTACACATGTTAACTAACATCATAATTAATCCAAATAAATACCATATTCTTGATTCATCTTCTTTGGTAGGCTACTTTTAGCATCACTATTTATAAAAATCTATTGGTTTGATGTCTCCCCCTTTTAGGTTCACCCCTATCAATGTTAAAAATTTATCCCCCTTTATCAATGAACCCAAAGTTCATTCATTGTGGTCTAAAATATGGTAGATAATAAATAATAGTACAAATAGAATGAATAAACTTTACTATGATGTTAGGGGGTACCACATTCAGACTATTCAATTATTGACATTAGACTAAACTCCATGATCCAATCATTTTCATTTATAAATTAAATTAGATATGACATTCATTGGGATATCAACATCCTCTAATTGGGTAGGAACAACCCCCTTATTCAAAATACCATGTGAACAAATTTTCATGATGAAGTGAGGTTTTATTTCAACGTTATTTGTCCTTCAGTGATGGAATATTTTTTATTATTTAAAGAACATAAATTCTCACATTGGATATTGATCTAATAATTCACTTCACTAACCCCCTATAACAAAGAATTACATATGGAATTCATTCATATTTGTCATTACTACTCCTTAATCAGTGATCTATAGGAATCTTATTTTCAACAATATAAAAACTCATTAGGGAACACATTATTCTTAAAAACCCACAAATCAAGATAAATAGAGATTATGCCCGCTTTGGTTATTCACTTCTTGTTAGACCATGTCACATCATCAGAGGATATCCAAAAAACAAATAACTATGTCAACCATTTTAAATTTCTCATTTGAATCCATTTATTATATTTAGAATAATAATTTTCTCCATTTATCTCATTTTAGGAACATATTTCTTATAGGTTCACAATACATTTAGATTTTTAGAAATTGAAATTAATACTCTATATTGTGTAATTTTTATATCCTCTATTACAATTTAGTTAAATTTTTTTTTGGAAATATGAATTTAAGAAAATTAAAACCTAGTTTGTCCATGTCATTTACATACATCCCTAAATTCTTATAACATGAATTTATTAAAATATTCAGATAAATTTCTATGTTGATAAGGATATATAGTTTTGATAGCATGGGAATATACCACCCAAATTGTTTCCATCATTCTAATGATGTGAATAATTAATAAAATTGGATAATATAAATCCATAGTTTGAATTTATATTAATAATGTTGAGACCATTTTTTAAAATAATTTTCATTTTCTATAGAATCCTTTTAGTATCCGAAAATTGTCAGTTGATGCAACATCGTAATAAAAAATAGTTAATCACATAAAACATGAGTGTTTCTATTTATCAAACATCTATCCTCTCCTAGTAGAATATACAACTTGAAATGATTTCTAATATTAAATATTTAATATTCAATTTGATTTGGAACCACTGGATCATTTATGTATATCTTTGAAATACCATCAGTTTCAAATAGGCTCCTCATCAAATGATATTCATTATCCATAGAATGTTATGTCTGTATACAGATTTGAAAAATAGGGTGTCTTTGTAACATCACATGTTAAATCTAATACCATATGATAATTTCAAGAGTTATGATTATTCCTTTCATATCTATCTCTTTTCAACATATGCACATGTTCCCTTTTAGCACACACACCCCATAAATTTAATCCCCCTCTTGGGTCTACAATAAATAAATCAAATATAAGAATATTTTAATGCATGGGAATATGGGTACCTCCATATTCCTAATTAATTTTATTTTGGTGGATTTTAATGGAACAACTTTTATTATTTTCCTATAAATAATTATACTTGAAATCTTCATGTTTCAAATTCCTAGGCATCATTAACTAATATTTCCTTATAATAATAAATTAACATCCCATCATGATCAATATTCTTATAAAACATTGGTTATATGGGCTTGTTCATTCACATATCTTGGTGTTTAAAACCCCTTGTTAAAATTTATTTCCATGACAATATAATTATGTGTCTATTTTAATGATTTATAATTTGAGTATGAATCATTCCTCTGGTCATATACTTTTAATTATTCCGCCATTATAGGGATTGTTATCATTCATTCACAAATCACCTTGTTAAATCACATGTTAATTTTTTCAGTGAAATATTTATCCATTTTCTTTTATCATTTATCCGAGTCAACTCAAAATTTGTAGTTGGGAGAGGGTCTTTTAATAAATTAACATTACACTTACTAACAAACAGAGTATCTCCACCTTTTTTCTTATAATTTCATTCATATTATTTCCATTAAATATGTTGCGGGTGTAATAGAGGATGTCAATGGTAAACTATTAATTGAACTATTTAGGTTTCATTTATGATATTTAACATATTTCTCAACATAGATGGTTATCTGTTAGTTTATACTTTTTCGTTAAACACGATAAGAGTTATTGATTTCCATTCTGGTTCTCTTTACTTCCCTATATTATATAATCTACACAATCCAACCAAATTACCTTATTGTTCTCAAATAAAAAAATTATAATTAAGAAATACCTCACCTCATCATTAATTGGTTAGTATGTGTATTTGTCATGTTTTTTGTTCTAATATTGATCCATAATTCTTCACGACACACCCTCATGTTGTGGAAAAGTCTTCCACACAAGTTTAATTTCATTGATATTTTCCTTTAAGAGAATTTTATTTCATATGTCTCTAGAAAATTCATCTTATTAAAATATTTCCCAATATATTCTTCTTGAAAACATGAAATATACTAAAAATCACCCTAACAAAATAAAGATATTTATTCCCAAATCCCATAGAAATTTTCCATTTTTTCATTACTTCTATAATAGGTGTATATATATTTATTCCGTACAACAAAATAATATTTATTATTTTATGAATTTTTTATGTATCTCTTCTTCTCATACATTAGAGAGGTTTTATCATATCTAATACCATATTTTTAAAAAATTCATGGCCATTTTAAAGGGAAAACAATTTCATTTTTTTCATAAATATATCATTTTTTCATTTTATTATTTCCTACTAAAGGATAGTCAACTAATAAGGGAAATATATCCTTTATCATACAATTTTTAAGAGAAGATGTTCACTTTGTAACATTTATGCTAAATTTTAAAATTAATCTGTGAAATATTATCATTATTAAATATATTATATTTTTTTATCCTTTTATTATCATATACTAGTTTTGATATGTGTGTAGAAATACCATCATTTATAGATTCAAAATTATAATTTTCTTTGATTTTAGATTAGTTCCCTTGTAATCTGTATTTAGTTTCTCTATTCTTTTCATCATTATATAACATTATTCATCTTGGAAATCATTATTCTCTAATAGATCAGTAGAAACTAAACAAATCAGTTTTTAAAATATTTACCTTAATGAATTAAATTTTCTATTCTTTGATTCAAATATATCGATAATTGTTTGCATCTTTTAATTTTATTTCCTATTACATTTTTATTTGGAAAACATCTTATTTTTACTTTATTGTAATTTCTATATCATTGGTAGTTCTAGTATCACTTTCCATGTAAGGTTTTTCACTTATTCAAATAGAATTATTGAAAGAGAAAATCATTTCTCAATAAGATTCATACATGAATTTATTTAGTTAATTGTTGGTTTCCTTAATTAGAATCGCAATCATTTTTTAGAAATTTCTACACATATTAATTTCACTAAACTTAAATTTTTATTTAAAATTTTCACTTTTACATAGAAAATAAAAAATATAGAAATACTAAAATATTACTAGAAAACCATATGGAGTAAGATATAGAAAAACTTCTAAAAAATATCATATACTATAATATCAATTATTATGCCCAAAAGGGGATTAGATATGCTAAAATTGGGATTAATTAGGGAATAAATTTTATTTTAAATATTCTTTCTATTGCACAAGATCTTGAACTCATCATTATTAGGCCAACTTCTTCTTATCTTTTATGATTATATTGATCTTATGATTTCCATTATATTAGATAATTATTCATAGAAACTTAATTGAAAAATACAGAACCAGGAGAAAAATATTTTTACATGGTTCACTCTCATTGTGATATATAAAAGTAGAATAAGATGTCAATATTCTATTATTCCATTCTACTAAAGCACACACCTGTTGGTTTAGGATAGGTAATGATTGACTGGGATCATTGCACTATCAATGATTGGGTGGACAAACAGTCTCCCTAGGATAACTTCCCTATGAAATCTATATTATAATCAATATTTTACATAGAAAAACTATTATAAAGATGTCCAAAGAACAAAATATTCTATTAGTTAATGTTGAAATAATTGTTGATAGGTTCCTTTGAACATATTGTGATCCATCACATTCTAGATGTAAAAATTCCCTTGATAATTAGCATTCCATGATATATAGAAGAAGATACACCTTAAATAGATAGTATAATTATGAAAATTCATGAATTCATTTCACTTACTCATACATATCAAAAAATAAACTCCTTCAATAAATAATTTCATTTGGTGAATATCTTATTTATTATATTTCTTCTTTTTATGAATTTGTATATGAAATTTGTACTTTTAAATGAGTAACACTCTTTGTATGACTGTGTTTCAGAACCCGGGTTTTAATAATTTCATAATACCCCATATCAAGACCACTTTGTTAGACCGTATCGTGAGTCCATATTCATATCACACAGATCGCGTGACTCTATGGAGAGAATTATATATGATCATGTGGATTTCATGACTCTGATGGGTCTTACTATGTAAAAATACACTAAGCACATAAAAAACATTACAAGATCACTCTATGAAACCACCTTGTGAGACTCCTCCGTGATATCTCACTATATGAATCCTTTGTAAGAACACTTTTCAATACACCTTTATGAGACCTCTATACATGACCCCTCTAGAGGAGATTCTTCAATTCAAAATTTTAGTGTCACTCGCACATGAGAATATTTTTAATATTATGTGGATCATGTGATACCAATAGGTATTACTATATGGGAAACACCAAACACATACTTTTCATTATTAAATACCTACACGATTCCACTTTGTGATACTTTTTGTTGATTATGCGGATCACATGATTTCGACACAATACATTGTTAAAATCTTATGAAATAATTTTCATTGAGTCGTGGTACTTAATGAATCATCTGTACTTATGATGGAATGGTTTAAGAGTATTTATATACATAAATCCACTACATTAACTCTACAAATCATGTTTAACCATTCATTCCTCGCACCTCATGAACCAAAATTATACTCTTCAAATAAAACCATCATGAGATCCAAATACAATCACGTAGTGGTAACCATCATTGTCTTCTGAAAAATTGTGTGATACCATAATGGGATCTAAAAATAATCATGAGATCATTATGTGATCACATCAATATATCCTAATCCAATCATGGAAACTTCATATTATATCATCATGAAATCGAATGACGACCATGTGTTTAGTGACATTTTTTTCCAGAACCTCACAAGACCACATCATTAGATCTGTTGAATATCCAAATCTCTAATGATATAGAGTGACCATAGAAAATCTATATTAATTCAACTTATTTGTCATCATGTTCATAGTGTGATATCTTCATGAGATCCCTTGAACCTCCGGTGGTGACTTTATCCCTTTTCATGATCTCTTTTCAAGATCCATCAAAAATCATTTAATATACTCAAGTTCATTACATAATTTCATCATGAGATCATATGACAATAATATAGTTATTCACGGGACTACTTCATATTATCTAGTCATACATTATTCAAATACTTGATCTCTGCACATTATCCCATGAAAATAATGCAGTTACCTCAAGCACTTTTCATGATCTCTCTATAATATCCCATGAAAATATTTAATGTCTTCATTTTTATTTCATGATCTCATCATGTGTTCATATAATATTAATTTGGTTCTTCACATGAATCTTTATATGTGATCATTTATAGAATACACAGCCACAATGATCCATTAGGTCTTTCTCAGTATGCGTGATCCATCCACATGAACGTTTATGGCATTTTTTTCATCTCCATGACACCATTTCTAATAAACATTATAAACAAAATCAAACCTTGTCAAGAAAATTAAATGAACCAAAAAGGACCATCAAGATGGATTTTTTCAACATTTATAATTTAAATAAAATTACCAAATATAGGTGAAAAATAAATTTATTTAAAAAATTATCATTTAAATCCTTGTGAGTTATTAAAAGGTTTATACATATCAAATTGATTAAAATATTTTCATTTAAAATAGGTTTCTTAATTATTATATTTTATTTATAAAATTCATATAAAATGTATTGTGAAATTTCTATTCAGTGTTATTTGTGAAATAATTTATCAAACACAATATAAATTAAAAAAACATAATCCAAAATATTGTAGTGATAATGATAAAAATGAAATGAGTCTTATTTCTTGATGCATAAAATTATGATAGAATATTTATTTTTATATGATGGGTTATGATCTTGGTTTATTTTATTAGTGGATCACCATCTCAGGTGAGATCATCTGGGTTCTCGGTTTTGAGGTACTATGGAATAGACCTCCTTTGTGTTGTCATCAACTAATTACTGAGTAATTGAGTCCACATTAAACCATTGATGGAAAAGGTGATCTGGAGTCCTCCTAGATATCTCATGAAAACAAGTGAGGCAACTATTAAAACCCTCTTCCACTTACCTTTGTTATGGACATTACTTATCATCATACATTGAGTAAAGACTCCAAAAATAGTTTAATGTTACAGTGAGAAGCACCAGATTCATTTCCATCATTCGTTGTGTGGATGGTTTGTGGGTTTTCATTATCAGGATGGATTCATGTGTAACCTCTAAAGTAAAAATTGTTCCATTTAAATTTAACTCCTATATAATTTCATTCATCTGATATCCTTGGAGACACTACATCAATGGAATCATTTCTTTATTTGATAGGGTCCTTTATTTTTTCACTGCTGAGACATATGTATTAAAATGAGATATTTCCAATGTAAAGGATTAAAGGGGTATATTATTATGATATTCCTACAATGATCAACAAAAAAAAATAACTCATCAATAAAGCATCATTATAAACATTCCAATATAGTTTTAGAATAACTGATAAGTCAATATGGTGATTTTCACAAGATTGTTAATTGACCCAATCAATATTACAAGGAGTGTAAAGGAAATATTCGGGAAGAAGCATGTATTATATTCTTATACTTCATAAATTATTACTTATTAAAATCTATAGAAAATATCCTACTTGTTAAAGCACCACGAACCCTATGGTTGGTCGAAATTATGATAAATAAGGACTAAGAGTTATTTGTTATCCATTACCAGTTTCATTCATTGTTAAAGGAATATATCATTCTTAACATTCTATTCCATATGAAAACTAACAATGTGATTCCTACTCTATAGAGGTTTTATGTGAAATTTATGGTAGAATGATTTTCCAAAGGATGGAATATCCATGGTTTCATATAAGTGATGATAAAGAATTCATATAGCTTGTGATGGTGGGAAGTCGGTCTTATCAAACCTTTTTATGTAGATTTGTTCCAAATAATAGAATCCCTAATTGATTAAAGGAATACTCTTGAATTGATTCAAAATATCAGTGTTGGAATGGTTACCCCAATGACAGTGGTTGGTCATTAACATGTTTAAATGTAAATGTATGTATTTATTAGTGATTATTTTATTAAAAAAAATGATGTTTCTATTTATGTGTACCATACTTAAATTAATGTAGGTTGGTTCTCTAGTGTTTTTCTCCATCCTGGGAGAAAATATTTTTGTTGATAATTGAGTTCAGTACCATAAACATGAATTTATACATATCCTTTTAAAAGGAATAATAACCCACATAGTTTGGTTATACATAATGTTAAATTTATTCCATTTTCGTTCTAGTGATAAGGTAAAATTTCAATTCGTTTGAATTCATGTGGGGTGAGCTGTTAGTTGAATAATCCTAGCAACATTCAATGTGGGGAATACACATGACAAGCCATATCTAGTTGATTATTATGGTAATATGGCCCAATGAGTATGTGATGATTTTAAAATTTATATATCCAACTAGGTATGAGATTTCTAGATAGAGGTAGAATATCTAACTATGATGAATATGTATTCATCAGTAATACATATTAATTATAGAAATAGAGTGGCACTCAGTGTGAATATGGTCCCCCAAGGTGAACATGGTTTCATTGGGAGAATATCCTACTAAAAAATGGTTCACATGGACTATATCTCACGTCAAATCAAACCAGGGTCTTAGAGAAAATATGGACACATTAGTAGAGACCTCATGGAATGTATAAAAGAGGTATATGGTTGATCTTATAACATATGTATACCTATGAGTATGTATGTGGATAAATAGTAATTTTGGGGTTTATCATCTGGGTGGTGTCTTATACATCATTGTTAAGATGAATGAAAGATCACAAAATTAAAGTTGTGTAGTTTGTGGTTGTTTGGTATAACTATACCATTCTATTTGAAATCTTAAATAAATGATTTTTTATGATGTTTTACATATTAAAATTTGGATATTGGATATATTTTATAATTCCATGCTACATGGATGTATGTGTATTGAAAGGAGGGACAATAGATTACATAATTTGTATTATGAATGGGGGGTTAAATTTCACTAACCTAATTTGTGGCTTTAGAGAATGTAGAGCAAGAAAGTTGAGGGATACACTATATTAGAGGACGAAAATTATAAATGGGAATTAAGAGTAAATGAATGTGTATTATACATGAATTTATTATTCAATAGCATTGGTGTTCCCAACACATTGATGTTTCAGGGTAAAAAAATCACAAATTGTAAACCTCATTGGTTTTATAACTATAATGTAATCCTAGATCATCATACGTATTTTGATCTAGGATATACCTCCCAAGATTCCTCATGATCGTGACCCTCATTATCTATCGAATCCATGATTGAAATACCCTGAAATGGTCTATCTTTCTATGTAGATAATTTTAAATACTTTATTTATAAATAGATTCCAAGATGTGAGATTTAACCATAGGATTTCATTCCATAATAAAATGAAATTTTTAGTTATTGATGTGGTCTATATTTTTTATTTATTGAACTTAGGTGATTAAATACATAGTGGTATTTCTGATCAAGATAGCCTGAAGAGAAAACCTATGTGAAAGGATAAACAAAATGGAATATATTATTCAACTTTTTTGGAATTTCATGTTCATGGGGGAGTCATTGGAGGAACCATATAATTATCATTTAAAATAGACATCACATTATTGAGTCAAGATACCTAAATTAGATATCATTTAAAAAAACACACGAGTCCATGAACTATATCTCATGAGGTGACCATGGGGAGTGTATATTGTAAGTGTTACTTTATAGATTATTCATAATTAAGTGACCATATAATGTGTCCCATATGAGGTGTATCTTCATTTTGTGACCTCATTATATATCATTCATGACGTGGATTCTTTTTTTATTTTCATATCAGTGTTATCTTTCTGTTACCTTAGAATTCTTAAACATTTTGTTCTCATAGTAGTGTATCTATATCTGGGGTCCCACTCAATGTATTAATATCATTTCATTAAATGGAACCCAATTAATTAGTGTAGATTGTTATCAACAGATCCAAAAAATGGACAGACTCAAGTAGATGACATGTGGTGATAAGTGGTCATGGATGGGCACCACATGAGCCTGAAAATTAATACACTCTTACATAGTGAGATGTAGTGTTTCATGATCTAGGTGACACAATAGTCATGATTACTCTTATATTACCACTATGAATTCACCCCACAAAACCCAAGAAAACAACTCTATGGCATTGTGAGGTCAAGTAATTCAGAATGATTATCTTTTCATGATGGTTCCACATACAGTGTGTAACAAATAATTATCATATTTTGGGTATTTATATTCCCATTATTCATTTTCCTCATCATTTTTTTCATTTGGGACTCTTAATTATTGAGATCATTTTCTAGTTAAAATGAACTAAATTTGGGGGATGTAAGTTAGTTTGATTTAATAGAGTTGGGGTATAATTATGTTAAAACATTTTGGTTTCCCCCATATTTAGATAAAACCTAATTTGTTTTGGGTGTTTATAAAAAATAGTACTTCTCGCTATCTATAGGATAAATACACACCACGTAATTATTTAAATTTTTTTATTGGTCAGTAGGTAGATATCATGAGTTAGGTTCATTGCATGAACTTCCTACATATCGTGATATAATTAAACACCATTTAATGTGTTTAAACATCTTTTAATGTGTACTTGGACGATGTCTTAAGCCTATACAAGGTGAGAATATTACAAATCATATATGTATATTATATTTAATATAATGGTAAAAATAATTTTTTTAATATAAAAGTAATATATATTTTGGAATACTTGGGTATCATTGATTACATGATGTGAAAAGTGGTTACCCACCATGTGAAACTCACGAGTTGTGGGTTACAGGGTGTTTCACATTTTATTCCTTATTTAATAAGGGCACAACCTCTTTTCAATCAACCTATGAGCTCTACCATGTGATTTGGGTGACATATGATTGTTCAAGATCATCTGATTCATTGATTTATTATCATTTTGATTCTGGTTTATTTATCTGGGTGAGTATTACCATTTGTTTCTTTTATTATATCATCTTAGCCTCATTGAACTATGATTATTTACATTTTGGTTAGTAGTACATATTATTCATGACCATTTCTAGATCCATTATGTGATCTTACTTAAAATTATATGCCTTATATTTTTGGCGTGTGTCATAAAAATATCCTTATGGTGTGTCATAATTTATCCTCTTCCATGTCTATTTTGTGAGTCTAATAAATTCTGATATTTTTGGATTGATTCAAGGGCCTCTATTTTAATTTTTGTGTTCATTCTTGTTGGTGGATGCCATTGGAGGTGTTTACGACCAATGTTTCCAGTGGGTGTTTCCATCTCATGAATTTACTGGATGAACTAAATTTATCTATTTATGTAACTAATTTATAAATGAAATGGAATAATTTATTGATTGAATTTTTTTGTGTATATGGTTTTTTGATAAAATATTTTTTCAATTTTTTGCGGAATGGAAAAGTAATATTCAAATCATTCTGAAATGGATTTTTAAAATGGTTTTAAAAAAAATATTTTGATGAAACTGTTTTGAAAATATAGCATATGGGAAGCCATGGGTATTTATGTAGGTGGTTTATATTTGATACATAATCCTTATATTATTTGGTGTTTAATTTATGGGGTGATCCGAAATTCCCTAGTCCCATTGTATTAGGGACTTGATATTCAGACTTTTAGCGGATTCACTCATTGGTTGCTTCTTTGCTCCAAAATACGTTATTCTATGGACTTGAATTAGATGTATTCAATGATTGTTGTATAAGTAGTTCAATATCCATATCTATATCTATACATGTCTCGATGTTACATTTGATTAGGCCTGTAGTTTGTTATCATATTCTTCTATAGATTTGATATGACATATCATTCATCATTTTCAGTGATTTGATATTTGTGTAATTTTTTGAAACCATTTTACCTGGATTATTTTGGAAGTGTGAAAAGGGAAAAAATATAGGCTTTAGATCTATTAACTATGATTTTTTATCATTGCTTGTTTTATTAATGTTTATTAGGTTTAGAGTATTATACAGAGAAGTTTTATGGAATAATATTGTGGGATACTTCTACAAAAATTATCTTACACCTTGTTCACCCCTTCATTCATGGGTAGAAATTTAATAGTCATTTTATGTTGGGAATGTTTTTGTGCTGTAGTGAGGAGGGAAGGTTTATGTCAGCTATGTATGGGTAATTTGTGGTGATATGTACAGAGTTTTAGATTTTATCTCATGGATTATTTGGATCCCTATTTTAGTTGTCATTTGATTATTCGACTAGTAATTTGGGATGTTCTGACTACTTCAATGTTGTATTATTTTCTCTCTATACTTTTATTTACAGAATATATTTATCTATGACAGTAATTAGTTTTGTTATATATATATAATTTTATTTATTTATATTAGGTGAAATATTTCCTACTAATATTTTGTTTAATCTTGGGTGATAGTCACTAGCAATTGGGGATCGTGAACCCCCTCCGGGTATAGAGAAATCAAGATGGGTACCAATTTCTGATGTTATTTAGATCAGGTTTATCAAAAATTGTTATAATAGGTTAGTTTCTTCATAAAGAGTCCTTTTTTGGGAAGATTAGAAGTATTTAGAAATGATTTTGGGTACTTGGGAGGAAGGTTTATAATTGTTCCTAACTAGCTCTTACCATGATGAGACTCAATTTACTATGGGATGTTGAGATGTGTGACTCTAGTTTTGAGATCTTGATCTTAAAATCAGTTTTTACTTATGGATTTGTTGTTTTAAATGAGGTTATTCTATTTTCTTATTTTTCTACTGATTTAGTCTATAAATTTATACCAACGAGATGTGTTCCATGAGTTCCTCAAGAGGGTGCAGGGGATTATCCATATTTGAATCCTTCTATATATTATAATCATGTTGAGGATGTCATGAGGCATCGCTTTTCTATCAACCTGAATGTACTGCAATTCTATAACATAATAATTGAGGTATATTGATGATCTAGAAAAGAAATGGATCGATCAAAAGAGTTATTTCATGAGAATCCCACATCCATTAAAGGTATGAATAAACCTTAAGAGGAAGGGGAATGGCGAGACAAGATAGATCAGATATTTGAATTCCAGTATAAACATTAGAGTATCAAGGTGAAGTGTGAAGCATTCCAACATGATGGTCCCAAAATAAAATGGTGTAATTCCATATTAATGGTAGATAAGCATGTGGTCTTGATCTTGATTCATTTCAATTCCATATTATTTTGAAACATAACCAGACTATCTGATGATGGAATGTATTTTGGAGTTCCACTCTTTCTAGTATAGCGGATGTTAGGTTTCATCATACACAAATTTACTTTCATATTATATATATATATATGTAGTAAATATTGACTACCACATGATTATAATTACCAATATCACTTCCGAATAGATATCATATTGTACGTATTTATTTTAAATATTTAGACCTATTTGAGGGTGGTAGATAGGGAAATGATGATAGAGATGATGGAAGTGATTCTAATTATCCCCCTTATCAACCACATAGGTGTAGCCTCAATGTAATATAAGTAAAATTTGAAGTGGAAATATCATTATATGAGATGTTGATATAGTACTCTATCTAAAGCTTCCTCTATGCCATTTTTTAAAACTAGTAGTCTTCCCATGACATTAAATTAATGTCCCAAGGTCATACACAGTTGGTGTTCTTGTAATGCAGCATCTATGATGTGAAATAGTTATGTTATTTATTTCAATCATTAATATTTATATTGGGATATGTATATACCTTGATATAGTTAGTGTTTATTATCACCAAAGGCTACTGCATTATAGTCATATGATTCAAAGACTATAGGGTTCCAACCACATGCCTTAGGAGTGAAGACACTTTACACAATATATGAGTTTCTGATGATGTTATATGTGGGTAAACGATTGTAAGAGGTTAAAAATTTATTTCATATTTAGAAGTGATTACATTATGTGATATTCTTTCTTCAAAATCATTTATATCTGGCTATTTTTTTATGTTTAAACATCCCATTGAACTCATGCCATTTTTTATGTAGTTAGTGGAACCACTTATGAAGAGGAAATAGTAATGGATTCATTTTCCATACAATTTTATTTTTATATTTGATGCCGATTAATTCTAGGGTTTTATCATTCATGATCAATTATTTTTTGACATCATTATTGGGATATGTTTTTCTGTTTCCCATCATGATGATGTTTATTTTTATTATTAATGAATCATATTTATTATAATAAATTCATGCTCATGGATGTTTCTGGGAGATTTTTATCCAAGGTGTTTTAATGTAGTACATTCCTTCCCATATCCCAGTTGTTTTTTAGGATTAGTAGTTTATTATAATTTTTTTTATTTTATAATCATTCATCAAACTTTTTTTCCCTAAATTTCATGATGTTTTCCCTAAGAATTTGTCTCATGTTTCATTAAAAAGGTAGGTGTATTTTATGATCGATATTTTTTTAGGAACATAAATAAATTTGATACCCTTTTATCCCATGTCACTATTATAGATGTATGATATCAATATTTAGTTTCATGGACTAGTTGAGAAATGTTTTTCTCGCCTTAAATTGTCATATTAGAAATCACTTTTCATATTTTCAAAGAAGTTTGGTGGTTAACTTTGAATATTTGGTTCTATCAGATTTTGTACTTGTTAATGGTTAAGAATAAGTGTCATTTTTCATGAGTGGGTAATTTTTTTATCATTTAAATAGGGAAAAGTAGTTTTCTATGATTGATCTATGTTCGAGTAATCAATATCTCAATGTATGGGATTATGGTATATTGATGATGAATTTTTGGAGAAGGTATGACCATTACCAATATATTTGGATATCGTTTTTTGGAATAGTTTTCATGTTGTTTTTATGGAATTCATGAATCTAATATTCTATGAGTATCTGGACACATCATTGGTGTTGTTTGTGGATTATATTTTGTATTATTCAATATCTTACCATTAGTATGATCCCTATTTGGGTATAGTTTTAGAGATACAATGGAGTCATAGTTTTTATTCAAGGCTTTATAATTTTAAATTTTGGATCGAAGAAGTGATGTTATTAGGGAACATGATTTCCATGTAAGGATTATCCATTGATCCTATAAATGAAAAAAAATTCATTTCATTGGAAGACCCATGTAATGTATTAATGATTCTGATATTACATTGTGTTTTTGTATACTGATGACCACATTTAAATGGTTTATCAATGTTATAATCACCTTTGACTTAATATTATTGGAAAGAGGAAATATTTATATTGTAGGAAATGTTCTGGTCCATATTTGATGAGGTAAAATGACTTTTGAAATCTACTATTATTATCATATTACATAATCCATGTAGGTGGTATGTAGATTTATGAGATACTTTGAGGGATTGATTGGTTTTTATCTTTATATAGAATGATCATGTGATGTATTATAGATGTCATCATATTTTACTACATTATTAAATATATACCACTCATGATTTAGAGGATTTTGTGTTTATGAATGTGATTAAATTTTTGTGGAACTATCTTTTTAAGTATATTTTAACAGTTTTTCCTGACCATAGGAGTCTACAATTTATTTTTTCATAGAAATACATGAATCATATATATATATAAGGTATTTGAAATAAATTTTCACATTTTATATTGATATTTCCTTCACCTAAAGAAAATGGATTTTCATTACATACACTATAAGTAGGAATGTACCATCACATGTTGTTTTGGAATCAATAAAATAGTTGAACATTATAGGGATATTCTTTAATTTGCACATTGATTCTCATGATAATGTTTCTAGTATGATTCTCACAAAATTTTAGTTATAATCATCTATCTTTGATTATTTTAATAGATTCAACATTAGGATGATGAGTTTTGAGGAAAATGAGAAACCCCATATGCTGGGGAGAGAAGTTATTGTTGGTATCTCTCTTCATCTGGTATTATTTGTTTTGTGGATCGTTTTTTCATCCCAAAAACTATTAGTATCTCATTTGTAATCTCATAGATCCTCATGGTTTATTCATTTGTGCACTATAAAGATGTACTATAAAGTGAGATGATTATTCTCGTAATGAGGTTTAAATTTTAACGTTGTTAATTAATTTTCCAAATACTGTACCGTCCAACTAATAAAGACAACAAATGTGAAACCTTATAGTTTGTTTCTTCCACTTCCACCACTGATTTGTATGTCTGATGGGGTGTCTATGAATTATTTTTGGATTACCATGGACTCCATTAGAGAGGAATTCTATCAGGGGGGTGATTGATCTATTGACCAAGTAAAATCATTACATTCCAATCAAGGAAACCACTAAAGTGTCTCATCTGGGAAAGCTATATTTTCTGAAGATAATGTGGACACATTGGGATACATCTACCATTATTTTTGAGAGGTATCTTTTGATTACATTAGGGTTCAAGAGGAGTCTCCAACAGGTGATGTGGACATAGATCTGATTGATTACAACCTTTCATTCATTGATAAAGGGTCATATAGTGTATACTATTCAAATCCGAGAGGATATTCTCGGCGACTATGTCTTATATTTTAGTGTGTCATGGGGTAGTCATCTGTAAATTTTTTAGTTTTATTATAATAAAAAATTTATATGTTTATTGGATAAGCTCATTTCGAGGAATTGAGTAGTCTCCCATGAAACTCAACTTTTTTTGGGAAGTTGTGGTCAAAGATTATTCATTAGTATGGATCATTGTTTAAGAGAAATCAGTGTGGATTAATTATATATGATGGAATTTGGATAAATTTCATATTTTAAATCGATATTATGTGGATTAGTGGCGCTGACCTTTTTAGTTTTACATATGTGACCTATTTTTCCTAAAACATTCTTCTCATTCGAGCTACCATCTACAGTGAATGTAATGAAATTTTGATCCTTTATATATTGGACCATTTGTGGTTATTGAAAATATTGGAAAATTATATTATTTGATGGTACTTCCTATTCTATCGATATGAATTCATGATGTTCTCTACATATCAAATCACAGAAAATACCACCATAATCCCTCTCATGTGTTGTAATAAGAATATATTGATTCATATCCAGAAATTTCAATTGTGTAGTATCTAGTGGAGAACATTTATTCATTGGTGGTTGTTTTACATGGAAATTTTATTCTTTTGGATAGAGTGTTATGGATACACATATCATATTCACAAGAGAAAATTTAACATGATTCATTTATGAGGGAGTATCTTTCTAAAATCTTTTTTGGACATCATTCTTCCCCACAACATCTTGGGGAAAAAAAGAATTATTGTTGGAGGTTTTTAACATCTTATTACCCACATTCATATATTTATTTAATCACTATTCATTTTACACTTCATGTGCTTCTATTTTGGGACCATCAATATTGGAGATCATTTATTGGGGAAAATGACCTAATTTTTAGGGATGACTATTATTTTGAATTAATGACATTCATGTATAAATGTGTTAAAAGGGAATATAGATAATACATGAGTTTAAATAATAAAATATTTGGTTTGGTGTTTTAATCTGCAATTGATCATCTCATCATCTATATAAAAGATACACATTATGTAATGTATTTACATTCCATGTGTTAGTCACCATGACTATTTTGTGAGTATCGTTCAGATTATGAACTTATAACATGTTATGATAAGTTCAAACATCATTCAATGTGTTTAAAAGATGTGAAATGGGTGCGGAGAAGATTACTTGAGCTGATAAAATTCATCAATAATACATTCCATGAATATATATTATACACCTGGTATTGGTGAAAATCATGTTCTTAATAAAAAGGAATAGGATTTTTAGTTTACATTAGTTTCTTTTATAAAATGACGGTAAAATTGGATACTCGTCATGTAAATATTATGTGTTGGTTTTTTGGCTATCTCATAGAGGATTCCTTATTTTGTTCGGCCAAACCCATTTTATTATCAATCATAGAGATCCATGAGTCAAATTTTGACACATCTAATCCATCCATATCATTTCATTCAACATTTTATCATCATTGTTGTTTTGTAGCATTTAAAAAATATCATATTCCTCCTATTTTTTCATTGTATTTTATCAAGGTATCCCCATTGCTCTATGATTATATATTTGTTTTTCAATGATGTATATTATTATTGTTTATTCTTATTTTTGTCATGTTATCATACTCTATGGCAAACCCTTATGTTTATTATAGTGTGGTGTGAGAGTCTATTTTGAGGTATTTGATGATTTAAACTCTTTTCTGGAAATTTTATTATATTTAATCAATTTTAAGATGGATTGATTTTTTCTATGGAATCTGTTATCTTCATTCTATTCTTCTTTTTTAGTGGATATTATTTGGGTGTTTGTGACCTAAGTTTGTGGTAGGTGGTTCCATATCTACAAAAAAATTTATGAACCACATTTCTCTAGTTTAATAAAAAATAAAAGAAATTGAAAGACTTATTTATTGATATTTGTGAGTTAGATTGGTTTTTTATAAAAGATTTATTTTCCAATTTTTTTTTAAAATTAAAATGTATATTAAATTTATTTTGAAATGGATGTATGAAATGGTTTAAAAATAATAGTTTTTTTAAATAGTATAGAAATTATTACATTTGTCCTTACTTAGGTAATTTGGTGAAAGGATTAGCTTAGGGTCATCATCTATATATTATCAATGGTTCACTAATGGGGTGTTCCTATATTTCATTGGAAAATAATTTTATGGAATTCATGTTGACATTGTTAGGTGATTAACTAATTTTGTGTTTTTCTATTACATAGTCCGATATTATAAGAGCATGATTGAACACTATTAATTGATTGTGGTATTAGTATTCCATTAGAACTATTTTGATACTTAGAATGGTGTTTAATGTGATTTGACTTGTTCCATTTTTCATTTTACATCCATATAATTGATATGATATGTGGTACATTCTTTTTTATGATTTGATATATGTTAAATAAATTGAAACAATTTTACATAAATTATTTTGGAAATGTTCAAAAGGGAAAATTTAAATTTATTATTATGATTTGTATATGATAACTATAAACTACTCATCATTCCTTGTTTTCAAAACATTAAGCTAGTTCATATTATTATACATAGAAATTTTACGAAATAGTGTGGGTGTGATTGTAATAAAACCATTATCTCACGCTGTATGCATCCCTTCAGTTGTGCATAGGACATTGTATATCTTTGGATTCCGGTAAGGGAAGGGCACCGTTGTTAGGTGACATGTTTTATGTCAAAAATATTTGGATATCCAGTGAAATATTTTTCATTTTATAACCTAGAGGTGTTTTTCCTTATTTTATTTATCCATTGATGATTAACCTTGTACTTTGTGATGTTATGACTACTTTTTAGTTGTATAATTTCATCAATCCACTATTAGTTATGGATAATATTTATTATTTCTTCTATTTCACCCAATTATATATATATATATATATATTCCATTTTGTGGCTTTTGGATGGGAAAATCATTCCCATTGGTTATTTCTGATTCCTTGATGTTAGTCACCAAATCATAGGTAATGGGAACAACCTTCTCGTATATGGAAATTCTGGTAGAGTACCCATTTTAGTGGGTGTTTGGGTCAGGTTAATTACATAGGGGAAAAATTACACCACTTAAATGCAGGTAGGTTACTAAAATATCACGAGGTTTGATCCTTACTTATGATTTTTCTTATTTATTTTGATTTTTTAGAATCATTCGGTTTCCTCTATGAGGTTACTCAATGATTTTTCATTTGTTGGGTTTCTATGGGAAGTTAATTTTGTGAGGTTTTATTTCTCATTGACGATTACATTCTCATTTATGAATATCGTTCTTCTGTTTACTTTCATGATTTTAATTTCAATTTATGTTTTTTGAAATTTGTTTCCCTTAACAAATTCAAAACAAGACCCCACAAAATCAAGTAACGACACAACGCTACATGACCATAACATAATATAATGTTTCAAAATATCACTATTTTAGTACCCTTTTAATATTAATACATTTAAATTCCTTAAATTTCAATGTTTCAATTTAAAATTAATTTTTCACCATAAAATATCTTTATCAATTTTATGAATGAAAAATATTTTTAATTTTTTTCCAATCCATCATTTTTATTACCAAAAACCAACCAATGCTCAATCAATAACATCATATAAACCAAAAACATGTGTAATATCCCTTAAATATAATATACCTAGAATCATATTTTGTTAGAAATTGTTCCATTTATGAAATTTTCTCCAAAATTATTTTTTATTTCAACACTCAAGCTCTACATAGTTTGTAATGCCATGAGAGGTCACAATGTGGAACTACTTCAAGTCATATTTCATCCAATAAATAAAATAATATAAAAAATCTAAATTTGAAATAACATGAAACAATATATACCAAAAATAAAATAATAAAAATAAAAATCCATAACTCACTACACCAATTTAGATGAAAACTCTAGGATTTTAATGGGAGATAACTAGTTAGGAACTCCCCAATCCTACCTATCGATTCACCACACTCCAATCTATGAAGTACCAAAGAAACCCAAATAATTAAGGATTATCTAAGAATTTTATCTCAAAAAAATAATTTAATCTAATTAAAATGTTACATGAACAAATTCTTTGACACAAATAACCAAGGACCTAGTCTGGACCATGGAATACATAAGGCATGTTCATTTTCACACGAGTCTAGTAACATGTATTTGGGAATAAAATAACTTCTAGTCAGAATGAATCTTCTAGATAAATAATAAGGGACACAAAAAATCCTCTTGAATTTCCTACATGACTAACCTATGCATTAAAGATGTAACTACATAGGTTTTAGGAGCCATTATTATTATTATTATTATTATTATTATTATTTTATTATTTATGTCTATAATTTTATAAAGCATTTATCTCTTCCTTCCAAAGGATTGAAACATTATAAAAATATATTCCCTTTAAGAAATAAACCAAACTTAGGTAACATTATTCATTTATATTTAATTCATTATGAAAACTACTTATAAAACAACATACTTCACACCATGGATTATTACTCACCATAGATAATGTATATCAACTAAATGTTTATAAATAAATCAAATATTATAGATATAAAATATTTAAAACATTATTACTAGGAGGTATCCTATATTATCCTCATCCTTTAGGAACACCAATAGCATTTTAAAAACTATAATGATGAATAGAACCATAAAATGAGAAATAATTATCTACAATCTATATTATGAAATAAGAATTATTCCGTACAATGTTAAAGTAGAATAAATGAATGGTTTAGTAAGTCTATATATAAGAATCAATATTTTCCATTATAAATATGGTAATTGAAAATATTTTCTTAGTATATATATCTAGTAGGTGTACTAACTTAATGTGTTTTTATATAGTAAATTTAAATTAATATTACTCGATATGGAATAAAAATATGATATTGATATATTATTAATATAAACATATATTAAAGTTTCTCATATGAGTATTAATAATTTCATTGTTAAAAACTGTTACCATAACATTATATAATTCAAATAAATAAATTAATGTTAATGTTATGTTTAAATTAAAATTCTGAATATAAATAATCATTTTTAATACTATTTTCATTGGTGTATATAATATCAATGTAATATTAAATTTTTCATAGAATCGTTCTATTAATTATTTTGTTTTATTTCATAAAATTATAAATTTAATATATTTTAAATATTATATTTGAACTCAAATATTAAAAAATTTTAAATGACAAATATATATGAAATAATAAAATTACGAATACATAGTGTTTACAAATTGTCATTTTTCAATAAATGCCGTTGTTCTTCATATTGGGCATTTTCATTTAAAGAATAACATTATGCATTTTATAATAATAATTATATAATGATAAATTAACTATTGTATTTATCATTTTAAATTTATCTTAACCCTTTTTATATTTATCTAAAATAATTTATTTTTTTGGTAAATAGTGAAAAATAATGATTTGACATTTTTTTTTCAAATTTGGAAAATTATTATACAATAATGAAATTTTTATTTATATAAATTTCTAACTATAAAAAATAAATTTTATAACTTTTACATAAAAGTCATAAAATACTAATTTTAAATATAAAACCAAAGATTAATGTTTCAAAATATTTTGTTATTATTTTTTCAAAAATTATTTTTCATCTATTTCTCTTGATAAAATTTAACATGATGGAATCATATTGTTGAATTCTATTATTAAATATCATTTTAATAATAATAAAAATTTTATTATAATTTGAATTATTAAGATTTATAATTTCATCATAACCATACAACATATGCATAAAAATAAACTTTTTATAAAAATGGGTTTTGTGCATTACATGTGATAAAGGTAATATTAATATTTTGTACACAAAGAAATTTTATTTGAGAAAAAATATTTAATATATAGAATAACTAAATTTATATTTTTTATTATGAATCCTTTTTTAAATTAAAAATAAATTACTATGAGAGAAATTTGTTGTTTTGGTAGAAATGAAAAATGGAAAAACTAAAAAACTAAGAGTTATTGATTTAAAAACAAGTTTTAAATATGTGTAAAGAATTTTGGACGAGGATTTAATGAACATAACCCATCCATATCTCTATAATTTCTAATTTTTTAGTCAAATTCCACATGAATCACCTGATCAATTTATTTTAAAGAGCTATATGTTACAAAAACTATTTGTTGTTCAATTATAAAAGTAACTACAACTCCCCATCATTACAGACCTGAAAATACCATTTTTTCATGGCCTAATATCCATCATCGTATCTCATAATCCCTTTTCACATTTCATTTAGTCTATAATATTTCCAAATTCACAGCAAAGGAACCTTAGGTAGCAACTAAAAGAAAACATAAAAAGAGAGAGGTATTATTTTCCACTGCACCTTCTTAATATTTTCCTAATTATCCCAGTTAAAATAAACTCTATACATGGTATTATGATAATAAAATTATTATTAATATTTTGGTATGTTTTTATATTAATTGAAAATACATTTTACACCCTAATTCAAAAAAAATTGACTAATAACGATGTCATAATGAGTAAACGTGCATAACCAACTCTATGAATATCTTGTTCTCTTTTTGATCATAATGATTCATAGATAGTTAATAACTATTATTTAAAAATAAAATATATTTTTTATGGCATGTAAACTATTTTTTTAATGATGTTATTTGTTATCATCTACATTTATTTACTTCTAAAAAAGGATAGTGTTCTTTGTGTGTTTGTGAAGACTAAAACCTCTATGTGACGATGTTTCTATTTTTCCCCAACCAAATATCATGGGTTTTATAAAATATTTTTTTATTTTTTAAAAATGGTATTTGATATACTATTATCATTTAATAATGACATAATTATACGTTTCATCATTTTTATTATCAATAAATTATTATATAAATTGTAACCGTAAAAAACACCCTATGAAATTATTTTTTTTATTTAGGAATATTAATATAAAAACTATTTTCAAATATAAGTTAGTTTATAATGGAACACTAACACTTTTACATTTATCATCATAACATGATTTCTTTTTGTGAAATTGACCAAAGAACATCAAGTAATAGATATAAGAAAAAAATGTAACAAATTACGGATACATTGTGAAAAACTATAATTTTAAAATATTAACACCTTTAAATAATTAAATGTGGTCTATATCATTCTCTTCCCTCGACAACAAAGATTAATGAAACCCAGATATATTTACATGAAATATAAATATTTAGATATGACTATTCCAATCAAGCTGTTGAATTAATGGGAATTAATATTAATAATGAATTTATGAAATATATGTTTAAATAAAATAGATCATACTTTTAAATTTAATTAATTCAATTAGTTTACCTAGAATAATTAATAGTATCATTTATCATTTTAAAAATAATTTAAGAAAATTTTCTTTTTATGGGATTTTCTTTTAAATTTCATGAAACATATAATAAATTATAATATGTCGTTTTTATATTATAAATTATTTAAAAAAATTCAGTTGGTTAATAATATAAAATAGTAATAATTTAAAAAAATATTTGAAAATTAAATTTCCAAATAAACATTGTTTTTCATCAAATTTTATGATTTTATTCAAAACATTTAATTAAAGAAATTTGTAATTTTAATTGAAAAATAATATTTTTTAATTATAATTAAACTTTTACCTTAGGATTATTTTTTGTAATTGTTTAGAAATAATTTCTTTTTTTGTTAAGAGTATAAATAATACTAATTTTGATAAGAACTGACAATTTTATATAATTAAATAAGTAAGAAATATTTTTTTGAAAGCCTTTTATATGAAATATATAAATGTTCATATGTTAAATAATTATGTTAAAATTTATATATTTTATTTATAAAAACCACATATATCATTTTTTGGAATCATAAATAATATATTATTCTTAAAGAATTATTCTTATATTAATAATTATATTTATTCATACATCGTAATTAACTCTAAAAAATAGATTTCATATTTTATATAAACATAATTATATTATATAAAAATTTTAATATTATATTTGGGAATAAGATTATTATTACTATTATATATGTTTATGATCATAATTATTGTAAATGTTTTTTAATAATAATTATTTTCTTAATATTGACTGTGGTTTATCTAATCAATTAAATTAATACATTATAAATGATTTATATAATGAAATTATTTAAAAACTACTATAATTATAATAACATTAATTTAATTGGTAACCAATTTAAAAAATATTAAGGACACATAATGGTTAAAAAGGATTTTCAATATATATATATATATATAATAAATTTTTATTTATATGTCAATGATTAATTATTTAGAAACAAAATTAATAAATGCAGAAAAAGTTATTTTTATCACACAAAATAATTTTAATAGTGGTTATTTTATATTTTTTTATATCATAAATTACATAGTTAAATACTACTTACCAATGTGAATATAAAATAATTGTTAAAGTAAAACATTTGAAGCGCAGTTAAGTTGAAAAATGATTAAAAAATTGTTTTAAAACACAATACTGAGTATTTATAGACACATTAACACCCAAAACAATATTAATTATTATTTTCTGAGTCAATTACACTTTACTAGGATAATGATCTCATAGAATATTATAGGGTGTTCCCAAAATATTTTTTTCTTCACAAATAAAAGGGGTCACTTTGACCCATTTCAGGCCACACTCATTCCATATAATTCATTCCTTAAAATCATCCATATTATATAACTATAATTCCGCATCATTTCTATATTATTATTATAATTATTATTTTTACTTAGCCTTTAATTTCAAAATATATTTTGAAGAAAAATTTCAAGGTACCAATGTGATTTTTACAATCTTCTTATAATTTATTATTAATATTTCTATTACAAAACTACCCTAAACATGGAAATTTAATAACAATATTATTCTATAATAATGATATTATAAGATTTTGAACCATGATAACCAATTGATATAAACCACGTTCAGGTACGGTGTGTTTGGACATCTATTAGAATAATGATACAAATCATTATTTTTAATGACTATGGGAAAACAAAAAAAATATTATAAATAAATTTTAAATTAATTATTACTTTTTTATTATTCAATGGTTATATTATTTATCAAACTTATTAATAAAATATAATCTCTAATCACTAAAATAAACAAAATATGCCGACAGAAGTTCAATTTTCACCCAAACATAAGCCAAAAATATGTAAAAAATAAACTTCATATGATAATATACGGTATGTATTAAATTAAATATAGATGTTTTTATCTTTTAAAAAAATTTAAAATAAAAATTAATGTAATATTAAATATTTTACGAAAATTTAAAAGATGAATATAAAATTATGAAATGGTTTCATCTCAAAATATCCTTCTTTGTGATATATTTTTATTTCTACTTCAAATTTAATTTAAATGATATGTATAATGACTATTGGATATATAAAAATATAAAATATCTTTACTCATGGTATTATAACATTATGTTAAATCTATTTATGTTTCACTTTATTTTTCTTATAATTTTCCTTAGGTCATAATGTGTTATTTGTCTAAAATTTGAATTCCTTGAGGAATGATTATGTTATACACCATGATTTCTTTTGACTAGTTTAAATAATTTTTTTAATTTTTATCAATATTATATAATATTTCAGGGATTTAAATTATTAATTTGTATTTCTACCACCCTTGGTGTTTTTATTTAAAAGATAAATTTTAAGGGTTTTATTTTTCTCAGTGGTAATTATTTGATACATGTTACATATTATACAATATAAATTCTTTATTTTGAGTTTAATTGATTTACTATCACATTAATAATAGATATATTATTTCCATGTATTTTTTGGAATATAATATAACAAATAAATTTATTTTATTCAAATGTTTGGAGTATTTTGTTTCTGAAATCATATGTGTTTTTAGTCACTCAGTTATCCTTCATTGAGATATGATAGTTCTCTTAAACATATTTCTTATAAATTGAGAGAATTTACCCGTTTGATTATTTTATTTGTTATTCTCCCAATGTTTGAAATTTTTACACATAAACCCCTTATAAAATATTTCACTCTTAGTGAAGTATGATTCATTTAAGGGTTATTAAAAAATAAAATATATATTATTTGTGTAATAATGTTTTATCATGAAATTTGTTGTTGAATTTTTGAGTTATTTCACCATATTGTTCTATTATATAGTATTTCTATCCATTACAGAAAAATTATTTTTAATGAAATCAATGTCTTGTTAATATTTTCATAATTTCGGTTTCCAAAAAATTAATTTTAATATAATTAAAATGGGATATTTCATTTTTATGTCAATTATTCAATCCTTAACATGAAATTTCTAATTAATGAATTTATGTAATTTTTATGGAACTATTATTGTAGATTATTTTTAATGTTATATTTTCATAAAATATTCCACTTAATCTTTTGAACATTTAAATTTTAGGGTCACACGTTTTGTTAATCTTAAAAATGTTCGCAAGGTTATATTATATGTTCTCCAACCATAATTATTTTCATATATAAAATTACCTTCATCATATTTATGTTACATTATTTTCTCTGTATAATATATATATATATAATTTGCAATTGATCTGATGGTATCAAACAATTTTATTATATATCCTTTATTGGTTGATACTATTTGAAATATTTTAAAAAACAATCTATTTCAACTATGTCATCATTAAATTGAGATTCCTATGTCACACTATAAATAAATAATTTTTCAACCGTCCGCATTCATTCTTGGAATGTCATACGTAATTCCATTTTACTATTGGGTAATAATAAATATCTTCCTTTTACTTGATGATTTTTTTCTATGTATGACAAAAATTTCTCTTCCTATTATTTTCCTCAATGAATACTTAAATCATTATTAATTTTATTGAATGGTGTTCATTAAGATTCTATACCTTGTTTTACTAGTAGAGACAAATTTTCATAACCATATATCCTTTGTCTACATAGTGTAAATATTATATTCTTTTATATCGTAATTGAATATTATTTACATATAAAGTAACAAGATTTCATTGGATAACAATTTATTTCCCATGATATTATGATATTAAGATTATTTATTGAATTATGAATGAATTATTTATTTGAATCCTTTTAAATAGTTATAAATTTTATTTTCCATCAATGTGATATTTATCGTTTGTTTAAGGAAACCCATTTTCCTTCCATGGGATCTTTATGATATGATGATTAAATTATTTTTTTATAGAAGTCAAAATTATATATAAGTATTGATGATGCTATATATTTACCTTAAATGAATTGGTTAAGATTTTAAATCACATGATATTGGTAATTGAAGATTAAATTTTAGTTTCTTATAATTATCAGCTCAGATTGTGTAGATTATGAATGTGATGTTATCAAAACGAATTTAGGTTCTTTATTTGAATGATGATTCAAAATTTTATGGTAATTCTCATCATTGTTTAATGATATCATGTATAATGTTTATTGAATTATATTTATTCTCTATTATGATTAATTTATAATGGACTGACATAAACCATACATAATCATGAGTTTTTATAAAAAAATATTTTCTTTCATATTGAGAATATTTTAAGGATTATAATTTTTGATAATTAGGCCACAAATATTACATTACCTCTCACAAATTACATTGTAGACAATTCTTATCTATAAAAATATTTTCAATAATAAAACTATTTAAATAAAACAAGAATTATTTTGTTGACAAAAATAATCATGAAATATTATTTTCTCTTATCCTTCCTTACATCCTGTGAAAACAGTTCAAAATACATAGGTTGAGCATAATATTCTGAGTATGTAATATAAAATTAAGAATAAAACAACTAGTCCACAAATATTTAAAACCCATGAAAACATTTTCACAAGAATAAAACAAACACTTTTTTCTCAAATAAACACATTAAACTTATGACAAGAAATTAAAACAAATTTAGCTAACTTATAGAATAATATACATAAAACGTTTTCAATTCCATTAAAATGGAAGCAAATATGGTAAACTTCCAAATTTAAGATTATTAATGGGGATCACCCTTCATAAACACTATATTGGGGTTACCTATGAGCCATAATGGGGCTCATCCATTCATATAAGATGCAACAGGATCACCCGTGAGTAACAATGGGGATCATACCATCATATATACTTTTTTGGTCTCACTTGTGCGATGTTATGGGTATAAGATCTTAGAATAAGTTGTATCAATCTCACCCATTTTATATAATTCTCCTGTTCCATTTCTAAAACGCGTTTATCAAAAAACCCTTCTGAAAAACTCATTTTACAAAATATGATAACCATATCTATATTAAAATACCATTTTTATTTAAGACGACATTTTCAATATCAAGATACCAAAATAATGGAATAATTAATTTTTTTAAAATACATAAGGAATTACAGAGGATTCCACATATCAAATAACTGTTACAAAGGAGGTGAAGTTGTTACCGTCATATAGGTTAAACAAATAACATTCCTTTTTACATTTTTTGAAGAAAGTATAATTATTTGTATAAAAATATTCCTTTTGAAAACATTGCATGAAATTATATATTGAAATAAAATTTTCATTTATAATCATTTTATATATATAGAAATAAAAATGTAAATTAATATCACGTAGGAAAAGATTTGATAATAAAATCATTAAATGTTCAAGGTGTCCAGTACAAAATATAACATTTAAATAATAATATCCATGAATTAATAAATAAAATTGTTATAGTTAAAATATGTGTATGAAATTTTATTAAGCTATATATATAAATATATTATAATTTAATAGAGGTGAATATTATCATTAAATTATTTAATGAACAGAGATTGAGATGAAGTCCCATACCTTGAGTCTGATTTGTAACAGATGTTCATTGTTATTATGAAATAATAGACTAAGGATAATTTATTATTTCCTCAAAACATTTTTCTGGTATTTTTCTTTTAAATGACTTATTACCACATTATCAAAATTTCATAATTATTTAAGTTAATATCGGTAATTTATTCGATATTTTCTACTTGAGTCAAAAATTTACTTGTTTTGATATAAATTATACATGTAGTAAATGTAAATCAACCCCAAAATAATATTAATGAATTAAATATAATATATTTCATGTATATAATTATTTATATAAGTCAATAACATTTGGAGATAAGAAATGAAACGCACCATTCATGGAGATGGTATGTTACACATACACATAAACTCTACATTCAATTAAGTTTTACATTAAATTAATAATATTAAAATGATATAAATAAATTTTATAATACCAATAATTTATTTATTCCATGTATGTCTCATATGTTTTAGAAAACTATCCTTTATACACTCTATGTATAGAATGAACAAGTCATATCACTATGAGGGGTGATATTCCTCACTTTTAAAATGAAATTTTTTACATACTCATCATGAAAAAAATAATGGTATGATTTAAATAACAAATACAGAATAATTTAGATAATATAAATATAATATATATCATATATAAATATATTTCCATTAGAATGGCCACCATGATATGTGGTATGGGAAAAGTGATCGATCACCATTTCGTGGGGAAGTAGTTCACCAAACACATTGATAATATGATTGTAGCCATTAGAAAGAGGAGTGTGTATGTGTAGTTCGAGTCCTTATCGTAAGATCATACTAGTATATTGATTATAATTGTGATGTTATTTAATAAAATAATAATAATATCCTACAGAGTGTAGAATGAAAATAAAAGAAAAGAACTTGAGAGAAGACGTTACCACGAAATCTCTTTACTTATTTAGATTTGAGCCTAAATGCATCCTCAATGTTCCTTCATCCCATGTTATGGATTCTATGGAGAAGGGAAGGATGTTGGGAGATTATTTGGGTAGAATTTGGATGATACAATGGGATTTAGATATGTGAGTATGTGGGTAGCGATAGTGTCCATTTATAGGAGGGATGATTGGTACTTTAGGAATGTGTTGAAATGCTTATTCATTATAAATTAAATTTTGATAAAAAATGGTAAAAAATACTCATTTAATTCAAATAAATGATTATTTGGTTTCATATAACCATAAAAATTAATTTTTAGACAAGTATAGTATATTTGTTTCTCTTATCTTTTTGGTTTAACACTTATTTATCCATTTTTAATCTTATAGTGATATGATGTTAATTACACATTGAGGGTTAATTTAATTATAATATCACATAAAATGACACAAAACAGCTACTTATGATATATATGGAAATAACATAACCATTTTTCAAAGTCATATATTTTTAAAAATTTAATATCATTTAATTAACTATTTTATAATTTATGTTATGAATTATGTCAATTTTTGATGCTATTCATTCTTTTCTTTTTTAATAATTCATAACAATTTCATTTCTTCAAAAAAATAGAATTAATTCAAATATAATATTTAAATATCATCAAAATTTTCATTTATGGCCTCAAAATAAAAAAATTACATTAATTTTAATATTTATAATATGATTTATTTGAATCCTTTATTATTAAAGAAATCAATGTATCATCGTTGTGTCATAATAAAATTTATTTATTTAATGTATTGAAATTTTAAATAAAATATCATGATATACCTAATCTTTTAATACTTATAATTACTATTTATAGTTGAATATATCAGTTATATATCCATATATTAAATTTGTTTTAATAAAATATAAATGTTTATTATATATTTCTCATTACATTAAATTAATTTTTATAAAAAGTCATTTTCATATCTATGTGGCACCATGGGGTCCCAAAATCGACCCAAGGATGATCATGGTTGGTAATATCCCATCGTAAAGATATTTGGAATTGTTTTAGTGCAGTTTAATACTATTATAATATTATTTATTACCCATATTTACATGATTTACTCTTTAACCATAGAAAATAAAATATTTAATGAAGTTTCTATTCATAATTTCTAAATATAAAAGTTACCTATTAACTCAATTTTGAAATTTTGATTTAAAATATAGATTTTTTTTTCAAAATTCAACACAATAAATTTGTAGTAACAAATTTAATATTAATTCCCATTAGAAAAACAAAAAAACAAGTTTTTAAGAAATAAAAACTATCGATATATTGACATTTGTTTATGTCTAATTTCAATGTGAAATTACATCCAATGAACAAATTTGGATCAAATTATAAAATTATATGCTATTTATACTTTAATACAATTAAATAATTTTACTTAACAATATTAATTATCTCAGTGGAAACACTAGTTTTCAATTAAAATTTAACGTATTTTTATTTTTCATCAAAACATAATAGTTATCAGAAAAAATATTAAAAACTCATAGAAAGTAAATTTTTATGTCCCGATACTAGAAAAAGTTTATTTGGTAATGTATAATATATAAAGGTGTTAGAAAAGAAATTTAAAAAGTGTTCTCTATCAAAAGGAAATGAAACTGCATTTTTAGAAAAATAGTTCATTTATCTGAAAAAATGAATTTGTTCTTATAAAATATCTAAAAACATAAATTATGAATTTAAAAAATTTCATTAAATATATAAAATATATTTTTCATTAAAAATATATAATTGGTGATTTGATTTTATAAACACATTTATTTTATTTTAAATATGTTTTTATAAAAACACATCCTTTTTATTCAATTGGTTTTTATTTCCATTTATAATAAATTTTGTAACCAATGAATCATTATTTAAACATTTTTAATCTATGTGTCAAAATATATTTGATATTTTTCATTCCCACCATTACAATGGCTAGGAATTATATACCATTTAAAATGATAATTATATTATTGTATAAATTTCTAGTATAACTCAATGTTGTGGGTAACATAAGATTTTAGAGAAACTCATTGTTGCATGTCATGTACGCTAATAGAAATATTTTACCCTTTAATGTAAAATTAATAACTTATTCATAAATTTTAATATATTTGAAAATGTATTATTCTAAAAAAAAATTTGGGGTTTTAAATTAGTCCACCCTTTTGGAAGTTACATCCTTGCAATTTTTAAATTTTTCTCTATAGCATCATTAAAAATACCACATCAAAAAAAGTGTCAATAAATCCATCACATTCAATGAAAAAAATATAAATAAAACGTTTTCCCATGATAAAAAATACTATTATTCCAGGTAAGAAAACATGTATATTGAAGAAATAACTTACCATCTAGTTTTGACGGAGAGTGGTAGAAAAAATGTTTGGAGAATGTTAACTAATATAAAACTATAATCATGTGATGTGTTATACAGTATTTGATTCCCCAGTTGGAAAAGTAAATTTACAAAGTTATGTTTTTAGTTTCCTTTACATAATTTAGAGTAATTTATTTATGATATTGACTAAGAACATAAGGAAATATACATACACTTCAAGTCGAGTATTATACTATAATAAAAATCTACCACAAACTCAAAATTTCTCCAAACAATGATTATTATAGATAGCTTTGTCACACCTAAAGCACTATAATGAACATCAAGAGAATATTATAATCCTCAAAAGATTAACTATCTATTCATCCTGTCATGAAATATTAACGAAAACCAAAATGGTTAGTACAAGATTAGACAATCCCTAAAAATGATTATACATTATAAAAGTAAATATGAATCTTAATCTCTATGTTTAACTAAGAATATTAAATAAACATTTGCCCTTAAATTTCATCAAAATAATCCAAACTAATATTGAAACCGAAAACTAAAATGGATTTTTTTTCACATAGTCATCCATAATAAATCATAAAATATATCTCCAAATAACATTTACTACTCTTAATATCTCATAAAAAAGTAATTTCAATTGTCCCAAATTCTCCATGATAGGTTAATCATTTCTATAAATTACCAAAATTTACATTTCCCCAAAACAAAAACCTAGATTCTTGAAAAATAAAATTCAACCATAACTCCTCAAATAAAATACAATAGAATTATATTTTCCTTTATGATATAGTGTTCCCAAAAGAGAAAATGTCTTCTAAAATACTATCTATACCTTAAACAGCAAATCATTTTCCAATACAAAGTATATCAATTTGATATAAAATATGTTCCCAAAATCAATTATTTTGTATGCATAGAATAATTTAACCTAAAAGAATAAATAATACTAACAAGGGACTTCACGTAGTCCAGTGGATGGATATAACTCTAGTCACACTTCAGCTGTGGGTTCGATTCCTGCAAATTTATCTAACTTGATGGGTTGTCACATGGTATTTAAGTAGTTCTTTTTCAAAAAACGAAATATTTATTATAAAATAAAAAAATGATATAAAATCTTCAAAATTAACAATAACCTATTTTAACATCAAATTTTATCTCATACCTCTCATTTTTCATACCAAAAATTAATAACCGCTAATTTCCTCAAAGGTGAATTTCTCCAAAAAAACCATTAGTCATCTTAATATTTCAGATCATAAAGGCTCGAAATGGTTTTATATGACATTATACATATGATCCACCTTCATATAATAAATCCATGATTATATACCTAACCAATATTAAAACATTGAAATATCCAATTTTAACTAAATATTTCCCTTGATGCCAACTATAAGTCCCCAAATATAAACCATATATAATATGGAGTTTTGATAAAAAATTTGATTTCATTCACATTGAGGATCTTTTCAGGTTTTTAGTTTTATCGAATTAGTCTATGACAATTACATTACATCTAAAAAATTACAAACTAGACACTTATACACTATCTAATTTTTTTACAATAATAATAGTTGTAAAATACAACAAGAAATATTTTCTTGATAAAAATATTCTTGAATTCGCCCTTTCATTTTTCCATCCTTTTAACCTATGAAAAAAAGATCAAAAAAATTGGGATGAGGCAAAAAATATCAGTATGTAATATAAAATAAATAGTAAAACCTTTAGTCCATGAATATTTAAAACCCATGTAACCATTTTTATATGATTTACACTCAAAAAATTTGTTAAATAAAAACATTAAACATAATGAATGAAATAAAAACTAATTATGATTACTTAGATCATCATATACTGAAAAAAAATTAATCCCACTCAATTGGAATAACTATATGTTCGATTTCCAAATTTATAATCTTTAATGGGAATCACCCATCATATAAACTAGATTGGTAAAACCCATGAACTTTAATGGGGATCATCCATTCATATAAGATATAATAGGATCCCTAGTGAGTTATAATGGTTCTCAAACCTTCATATAATATTTTTGGGGAACACCCGTGTGCTATAATAGGTCTTAACCATTGATATATTCTATATCGGGATCACCTGTTTCTTATAATGCTCAAGTACCATTTCCAAAACACATTCATCACAAAATCTTTTTTAAAAACTCATCTAACACCATATGAAAAACATTAAGTTAAAAAATATCTTTTAAATTTTGTTGTCCATTTTCAATAACAATATACCCAAATAAAGGAATATGGTATTTATTTAAAATACATTAAATATTATATAGATTTCAAAATATGAAATAACAGTTATGACGACAGAGAGGTCATTATCGCCAGATACGTCAAAACAAATAACATTCCTTTTTTCATTTTGAAAAGAAATTTAAAATGATATGTATATAAAGAATCATTTTTGTCATATTGAATTATAATTTATATAGACAAAAATATATATTAAATATTAACATCTATATATAAAAATATTTATATTAATTTCATGAAGAAAAATATTTGACAATTAAATCTTTAAAAATAGATGATTTAATATAACCCATTAGAAATTTATAACATAATATACATGAATTAATTAATATCATTTTTTTGACAAAATATGGATATGAAATATCCTTTAGGTTTTATATACATCTTAAAAAATAATAGATGTTGATATTATTAAAAAATGCCTTAATGAAAGGTGATTGATACAAAGTCCCTTACCTAAAGTCCAATTCATCATGTATGTTCCTAGTTCCTCCTGAATTGTAAAATTAAGTTTGTTTATATTTACTTCAATACATTTTTAATGTTTTAAACTCCTATTATATCTCTTATTACCATGTTATAAAAATTACATAATTAATTAATTTAATATCGGTCCTTTTGTTGATATTCGGTACTTGAGTAAAAAATGAACATGTTTTGAAATAAATTATACATGTAGTAAAAATTATATCATCTCAAATATTATACTAATGTATTAAATATCATATATATCTTATATATATGTATTTATATTAGTCCATAACATTTAGAGATAATAAATGAAACACACCCTTCATTGTGACTGTAGGCTGTACGTAAGTATAAATGCTAATTTCATTTCATTATCATATTAAATGAATAAAATTAAAATAATATAAACGTATATCATAATAAAATGATTATATTTATTTCATTTAATCCTTTTATTCTTATTAAATCCATCATTTATACATTCCATGCATAGAATGAACATGTCGTATCATTTTGAGGGGCGATAGTCCACATTTCCTCAAATTATATTATCATATTTACTCTTCATGGAAATAATAAAGGTATATGTTAAATAAAAATTACAAAATAATAGATACAATATAAATATAATATATATCATATATAAAAGTAGTTCTATCATAATGGCCAATATGATAGTTAGTTGGGGAAAATCGAATAATCAACGTTTCATGAGGCAATAGTTCACCATACACAGAAACGATATGATTGTATCCATTAGATGGATTGTGTCTAAGTGTAGTTAGAATAATTGTCATAAAAAATTCATAGTATGTTGAGGGTAATTTTTTTTCAATCAATTTATAATAAGATCATTGGGATTTGAGAATGAAAAAAAAAACTTCAGAGAAGATGTTACCTCTAAATCGGGTAACTTCTTTAGATTTGAGCCAAAACGAATTCTGGACATTCCTTATACCCAAGTTATGGATTCTATGAGGAAGTTAGAGAATTTGGGAGACTATTAGGTTAGAATTTTAATTTTATAAGGGGCTTTAGTGGTGTGATTTAGTGGGTAAATTTTTATACCTTTTTTAAGAGGGAGGAGAGCCACTTTAGAAAAAACATGAAATATTAATGTTTTATAAGTTCAATTTAGATTGAAGATGGTCCCAAGCTCAATAAAAAAGAAGATAACATGATTTTGTTTCTAATACCCACTGTCCAAAATTTTTTATATGGGTTTTGAATATTTTTCCCCCCTTATCATTTTTGTTTAGCTCTTATTTTACCCTTTTTAATCTTATAGTGACATCATGTTATTTACACCTTATGGGCTAATGTAATTACATTATCATGTCAAACAAGCCCAAAAAAAATTCCTTTATGACTTATTAAAACTTATCTAAACCATATTTTCTAATATTATATTTTTATAAACTTATTATCATTTAATAAACTATTTTATGTTTTAAGTTATGATTTATTTCAATTTTGGATACTATTCATACTTGACATTTTTACGAATTCATGACAACCTTATTACTTAGAAAAAAATATATTAACTCAAATATAATATTTTAAAGTCATCCATAAAATATTTGAATGGAATAAAAATATATAATTTCATTTATTATATTATTTATATTATCATTTATTTGAATCTTTTATTAATGAAGTAATCATTGCATCAGAATTTTGTCATAATTAAGATTATTTACATAATGTAAAAAATTAATAAAAAAATATCATGATATATAAAATATTTTTATTTCTCTAATTAATATTTATTATTGAAGAGATTTGTTATATAAGGCTATATTAAAATTGTTTTAGTAAAATATACATGTTTGTGTTATATTTCTTGTTACATTAAATTAATTCTTAAAAAATGTCATATTAACATCCGAGTGGCTCATTGGGGTCCCAAAATAGACCCAAGGATACCCATGGTAAGAAATATCTCATCAAGTAGTATTCGGACACGTTTTAGTGTAGTTTAATAGTATTATATTATTATTATTTTTCCATTATTTACTAGATTTTCCCTTTAACCATGGAAAATAAATTAATTACTGAAGTTACTATTCAAATTGTCTTAAAATGAATTTTGTAAATCTGATTCCAAATATTGAATCCATTTTTCCTTATTCGCAACACCTATGTTTAAGTAATTAATTTAAAATTAATCATGTTATCATAACAATAAGGTTTGTTTTTAATAATTAATAACTATCAAACGATTTATATGTGTTTCGGTTTAATTTCAAGGTGAAATTAAATACAATGAATTTTTTTAAATGATAAAAATAAATTTAATTTATAATTTAAACCCATTATATTAAATTATTTAAACATATTACTTATCTAGAGGAAAATATTTGTTTTCCATTAAAATTTTTGCGTATTTTTACTATTCATAAAAATGATATCTATTAAAAAAATATCAAAAATTCATCCAAAGTAAATTTGGATGCCGCTATTATAAAAAATATGTTTATTTTGTCAAATAGAAAAAATAAATATGTCAAAAAGTAAATTTGAATAGGGTTCTCCATCAAAAGTTTGAAATACAACATTTTTAGAAAAATAGTTCTTTTATTCAAGAAATTGAATTTTTAATACATCATATCTAGAAAATATATAAGTTGAATTTAGAGAATTTCATTAAATAAATAACATATATTTCTTTAAATAAAAATCCATAAATAGTGATATTATTTTTTAAACACAACTATTCTCTTATAAATGGTTTTTTTATAAAAACACACCATTTATATTCAATTAATTTTTATTTCTATTAGTAATAAATTTTGTTACCAATGAATCATTTTATAAATATGTGTAAATCATATTTCCAAATTTAGTTGATATTAATAATTCCAACCATTCCAAAAGCTAGGTGTCAAATAGAATTTCAAGTAATAACAATATTATTGTATTATTTCCTAGTATAACTCAAAGTTGTGTGCAACGTAAGATTTTAATAAACCCTATGTTGTGTGTCGAGTACACTATCAGAAAAAATGTCCCATTTAATGTAAATGTAATATCTTATTCATAAATATTAATTGATATGAAAATTTAATATTCTTTAAATACGCAGGTCATTAGAAAATTTCTTTTTCTATACCAAGTCACACGAAATGATTTTTTATCTATTATTTATGGAGTATGAATTTTAATATTTATCATGAAAATACCTATGTACTCATATTAGATGCACTTATGATATTAAATTTTAATCACATAAGTTTAAAATTACTATGAATTGGTCTAACCCATTTCTTATTCATACTTTTCTATAGTTTATGAAGATGAATCTAACATATTATCCTCTTTTGTAGGAGTCAATTGTTGCTCAATTATGGAAAAATGTTCACAAGGGTTATAAAAAGGTTTCTAATATAGATTATACACAATGGTACAAGACCATTCATTCATGGTATTTTGTTATTAATAATGAGATATAATTTTTCCTAATTAAAATCTTATAAAATAATGGAATTTCTAAATTGGGTAGATATAGTGGGTATAAGTGTATTGTTTGTTATTTTTTTGGATTATTTTTCAAACCAAATTTGTGAGATTGATGGGGTATTAGTTAAATCCAAATATATGAGTCTTTTTATTTTTCTATATCCTACAATTTTGGTAATGTTAGGGGTGAGTTATTTTAATAGAAAATTAATGATGTCTATATACTAGAAAGTGGATGTTATTGGGTCGTAGATGCTTCATGGTGTAATTACCTCGATTATTGATTATTTATAATTGACTCAACTACCTCCCTCATGCATGATGAGTGGGATTAAGACAACACACCTTGATGGAAACTCACAAGGGACATCGTATAGTCAATAATTAGGATTTATGAACCATTATAAAGGATTATTTTTAAAATTACATAAAATTATTATGTTAATAAATATAATATTACATAACATACTGTAACCTCTGTAGAACCAAGATAGTTATTGGATTTACCATGTTTGACATAGTTGAAATTTCAGTATTGTTCATTTTAATGAATGATTCATTATATAAATGCATTCTTTTATTAGTCATTCCTATTAATATACTCCAATTCTTTATTATATTTTCAAAGTAATTTTGGGTAACCTATTTGGTTTAAACATTGTCGTGTAAATGAAGCTGTGAAAGGTATATATCCAAGGTCCACATTGTATTATAACAAAATTAGTGATCATACATTTATGTTTTTAATCATAGTATATGATTATTATAATATAAAATATGAGATTCCTTGTCTTACCTAGGTAAAAAGGATTATATCTTAATAGAAACCCAATATTGATACCCATAATTATATTCAGAAGTATGTAATATTTTTTTATGATATTCTGGTATACTATAAATATTATCAAGATTTTATGAAACTTATTATGATTTTTATTCAATAGTTGTAATTGATATATATGGAATCATATATGAAGTAGTATTGATAAATATTAATCATTATTTTGTGGTATTGTTTTTTATAAATATTAGAGAACATGTGATGGAGTTATAGAAAATACATACGTTTTAATATTTTCCTGATGTGGACATAATAATCTGTGGTTTCATTTTAATAATTTATGTAAGATAATATTTACATCCATGGGATTAATAACTGATTAATTATACTTTTGGGTTTTGTTCATAGCATTTTTTGGATTTTGAAATACGGAATTCCAAATTTTTAGAACATAAATATTTCATCACATGGTATAACACTTAATAACCAACATGGTGTTTTATTATTTATTTTATAAAAAATTAGAAAAATAATATAGGAATATCATAAATAGTTTTTTAATCCACTTGATATAATTCTTCATAGGATCATTATTTGTTATTTATAAAGAATCTCAAATCATGTTGATATATATTAAAAGGAATGGGTGATCATAAAACCTCATAACTAATAAAAAAGAAATGGAACATTAAAAATCCTAAATTATTATAAATGAGGCATAACATCAGTGAATAATCAAAATAAATCGATACATAATATAACATGGGAAAAAATAGACTACAGATATTTATAATAATATAACCATGTTTTCTCACAAATTTTTCTTAAATCATAATTAATAATGTTATTCTCCAAGGAATCATAAAACATGTCCTCTTAAGATAATAATTCTTAACGCAATTAATTAATGATTAATTAAGATAATCCCAACATATGTATTAATTCATGTACACCAAATATAACCCAACCAAAAATATCATCAATAACCCATAAAAAATAATGAATATGTTTATTATAAAATCATTGGGTATATAAGTGACTAAATTCTGGAAAATTACATTATTTTTTAAATGGAATTGGAATGTTGTATTCATACCACTAAAAAAAGAATTAAAAATTAATGCTTTCATATAGGTAAGTATCCATGTTTATGTAAGGGTTAAGGTTATATACAAAATAAAAAAATTTCATTTAAGAGAGTGAAATTCAAGAAATTAAATCTGTAGTATGACAATATATCAAATGGATTTTGGAATGGAACTAATTAAAGGGAAAAAGGTATCACATGTAAAAAAATTATTTTAGAAATAATGGGATAAAAAAATGGGTATTAAAAGTAATATACAAGATATATTTAAATCATTACACAAAATAAGAGGTTGAATGAAAAAGAGGAAGTGGAGATGTCACATACATTATATCATGTTTATTTTATTTCTATTTCAAATCATGAATAATATAAATATGTTTGTCACAAAATTAATATAAAAGTTCGTTTTGTTCATTTTTTCACAATTTATCATTAATAATCATCATAATTTTTTTCTTAAAATCCAATGTTAACGGTGAACGTTTTGATATTATGTTTTCGTTAAAATTTCATAATATTATTTAATTTTATGTTCTTAATAAATAATTATTTATAAAAATTTATGAGAAACATAAAAGGGGAAAATTTTAATATATTTATACACATATATATTATAAATTATTCCTTATAATCATCTGTTATGTGGTATTGTTAAAAAAATTTATAGGGTCCATGGTGGAGGTTAACTGACCATTATCGAGACATTGTCATTAGTGGAGGAAGAGAATTATGAAATTTGAATACATTTTGAGTATGGTCGCTTTAGTAGTTTAAATTCATTAATATAATACAATATGACTTTTTAATTGATCCTAGAAGATATGGGTTTGATGTGAATTGGGAAGTAGAGGAAAAGAAGAGGTGAATGAAATAAGAGTTAATAAAAATATACATTGTTCATGGTGTTTCTTCTCTTTTATTATACTAAAATGCTATTATTCATGGGCTTGTTTTTATATGTAATATTCCTATGTATTCTAAGGGTATTTAGAGAGTGTATTTGGGTAGTTATTTTATTTTTTATGTTAGGGGGAGAAGTTGTTCAAGGGGTTGAAGATGGGTTATTTATAATAGAGGTGACGGGTACTGTTAGGATAATATATTAAACAAAGAAAATATCCAAAATAAACAATTGAAAATTTAAAAAATTACAATATATAATATATTTTAATAAAATAAAATGTTTATGAAATTCAAATATTGACACCATAATATTTAAAAATATAAAAATATTATTAGATATAATGTATGACACACAATACCAGGTGTATAAGGGAATATAACATCATGATATAACATTATAAAATAATTTTTTAAATTAATTCATTCCTTCTTATATATTTTGTGTTATGAAAATACTGGTTTGACTAAAACATGATAATCTATTATAATATGTTAATTTAAAAACATCCAATATGTCTTAGCTATTATTTTTGATGGTAGAAATAGTACAATATAAATTGTGAAACATATATTATTAACACATATATAAAATAAATAAAATCAACATAAATTTTTTTTAATATAAAAATATAACCATTCAAAAGAAAAAGAAATGTTTTTTTTTGATAAAATGTGTTTTCTTCTAAATGTTCATTTAGTCATGCTTGGAAAACATAATTTTTATTACTTTTTAACATATATATATATATAATTTATTTTACAAAATAAAATTTAATTAAGAAATATACCAGTTCCTTATTTATCATAGTGTGAATTTTATGTATTTTTGGAAATGTTTTATTTTTTGATGAATTTAAAAAATTATAGAATTTTAATTATAAACATACTTGTAATTTAAATTATATATAATGAGAAAGTATATTTAATTTATTTTTAAATTATATTTTTTTAATTATATGTATTTTTAATCTAATTTAGGAAATTATTATCATTGTAATTTTTATTTTTCATCTAAAAACATTGTTAATCATTGAACTTTTTCTCGTTAAAACACTGATTTCTCATTATGTCTAGAGGATTAATTTAAAATTTCATTTCCCCACATCTATAAATTAAACACGAGAAAATGGATTAAAATTTGTGAATCCTATTTATTTATTTTATATTATAAGTTCATTTTTAATATTTACCAAAATTAGTATTGAAAATCAGAAAAAAATTACTATAGTTGAGGTCAATATTGGTTTAACAAGGGGTAAAATAAAAAGATTAGGGTTAAAATTACACAAATTCTTAAATAAAATATATTTTATAAAACTGTTTCTACCATAAAATTAAGAAGACTAATTATTCTCTATTTTCTACCCCTATAAAATGTGAAAAAATATCACACCATCTTCTATCCAGAAAATACAATTGTGTCCCTCCCTTCATATATAAAATTCCACACTCTCACCAATATTCTTCATACCACAAGAAAATTTATTCAGCCACACCCTACCCAAATAAATTATAAACTTAGATCCCACAATCTTATAACCCTACTTTTTGGAATAAATTCATCCTAGGATGGAATTTATTGCAAACCTATGGAGGATACCAAAAGAAGAGGTAACATTCTTCAACAAGTATTTATATTTTATTTTATTGCCCCTACATCAGTTATTATCAAAACATTCATGTATAATAACCTTATTATCTTCCATATAATTATATTTTATTATAATTATTTAATAGCCTACAACCATATCCACTACTATTAAATTGGTTACAAAATCCTCATTTTTGTGTACGGTGGACAAAAACCTCGAAAAATGATTCAATTAAGTTTTTCATTAGTATATCTCACGATTGGTAATATTGATGGATATAAAGTATATCTATGATATTTATAATATTATTATACCCATAGAGTCATTATATCAGATTTACATTTTTTAATTTCCATTTTCTAGGGGATATGATAATGCCACTCTTGTGTATGGAGGACAACCGAATCGAGAAGTGATATGATTCATCTTTTAATAAAACTGTACACATAAGGTACTAAGGATATTTATAATAAATAATAGTGATATAAATGACACAATTATGATATTAATAAAATATTTTTTACTCTAAAAAGATAATTTATCATTTTACTTATTTCCCTAAGAGTTGATATTGTCATTCCAGAATGTGTGGTCTACCACCTTCACAAAGCGGTGTGAATCAAATTTAATTAGGAAACCACCAGGATGAAATATAAATATATTTAAAGAAATAATATTTTATATATGATATTATTATCATTTTATAATGATAAAATATAACTTTAATTATTTCTACAATGATCATTAAAAAATAGAAAAATCAATAATGCGTACTTAAGACCTACCACCTCTAAGATTATAATGTATTTAATATCTAATATCAAAAATTCATGAATATAAAGTCATGATTTATACTTTTTATGTTTTTATAGTGACCTCAATAACGACATTCAACCTACCAATGTCATTTTTGACACACAATCCCAATATCATTGAAAGATTTTACATAAACTGAATTGATTAACATATCATATATAACATGGAAATTGGTAAAAAAAGTTAATTATAATCAAGAAATCTATTATTATGTATGTAAATAATTAACATAAGTTTATTATTCATGTTAATAAAAACATACATGATGATTTAGACTCAATGTAAGGGTTTCTCAATTCAATATAACATCCGTGAGAGATCTACTATATTCTCCACTTATTTATTTTGTGTGGGGTATAAACTAACAACTTAATAATGTTATATCATTAATCTATTTATCTTCATGGTATTTTAATTTTAATTTGTATATTATTTCATTTTATGGGGATTATGATTTAGAAAAAATGGAAGTGGTAATGGTTTATTTCAAAATATAATCATTATTTGGGGTTTTTTAGTCATAAATATCACTTGTGGAATTATTTTGTATTTATATCAAAAAAAATAAATCTAATTTATTAACCACTCATTATACTGGAAATTTTAAATGTCATAGTACATTTTTCACTCATTATTACTTAACATGGCTGAGAAAATGTTTTTTAGATAATCTATCTTTATGTATCTCTTCTATCAGAAAGCATTTGTCATTAAAAACCATGATTTATAAAAATATTTTATTAAATATTTTTAATATTATGAAAATTATTTAGTAAATACATGTTTACAAATTTTTACTTATTATATTCAAAATAATGATAAATATTCTTTTAACAAAAATTTGAATTGAATATTTGTTTTAATGTGTATGAAATAAAAATAATTTTCCACCATCATGACCACCAAGTATTTTAAAATCTATTATAAAAGATTTTATGGTTATTTTCATGAATAATAATTTCAAATTTTTTTTATCTTTTTATAAACATTATTTTCAATATGCATTGGTTATTTTCCAAAAGTAATATTTTTTTAGAATCCTAAATGGTATTTCTATTCATCAATGACATTAAAACCTAATTTAATTTTTGATCCACTGGTTATGTATTATATAGATAGAATCCTTATTATATCATTGGGTGACTTATGATCTGTTTTACTATAGATAATCTAGTTTGATACAATTTTTACAAATCTGGTTGGTTTTTGATAATTTTATTTATTTGGATAATTGTTAACATTTGAAATACTAATTATTCAAAATCAATATGTATGTTGATTATGTATCACCACTTTCATAGGAATAATTAGTTTTAATTATTATGTGAAGGGAATAGACTTCTATATCCCATGGATGCATTGGTTGGTATCATGAGACAAACTATATTGGGTTTTGGACATAGATCAACCCATTTATATGGATTTCTTGGTTGAAGAGGTCAACAATAACAAATGTCTCAACATAAGGCACATCTTTATGTTTTAAATTCCCATCATTATAAAATCCTTCATTATTTATAATGTTATGGAAATTCCATTTAATTAATCGATTATTTAGAATAACAATGGTTATGTTTCATGCTCATGTAATAGTTTAAATGAAATTATTTTATCATCAATTATTCTGCCAATATTATTCTCATGTTATTGATTAAATTTTACATGTTTTAGTTCGTTACATTGACATATTTATTATTCTTTATTTACTCATATAATATTTCATTCTCTTACCATTACTAAGAATATGATTCAAATCCTTTTATATGATTTACTTTTCCTAGGATACATGGACGTGTTTTTTATTCATATATAGGGATATAATAAGAGGATTATTGGAATTATTGAAAAATAAATATTTTTTATACGTTTTAAAATTAAATTTTAATTTATGATATTTTTGTAGTTTACCAAGACTAATAAACCATTGGGCACTTCAGTTTTGTTTCTTTCTATATTATGAAAATTTAATAAAGAAAGAACCTGCTCTATTCTTCTGGATTTATGTTCCTTGTCGTTGTTCTGATATAAATTTTTATAGAAACATTGGGAACTAGATTTATGAAAACAACGATTATGGAAATAAACTTATGATATAATTTTTGTTATACGTATGTAATTACAACTTACTGTTTTTGTAATGAATATATTATGTTATTATTCAAAGATAATACATCCCATTTTTATACTATAAGTTGATGCAATTATATAAAAGATCTTCCTATGGGTAATAAATTCAATTAATTTGTATTAGGATTAACATTATCATAAAAGAGTTCTTGATAATGGTCCTTACAACACACCTGGTTTTACAATCCTAGGGGTGTTTGTTTATGATAATTCACATTTTCATTACAAACCATTATGTATGATTTATAAATATATATATCACTAAAGAAACAATGTTTATTTTAATGATATTATATATTAATAAATCATTAAATTTATATTAATAGTTTCACTAGTTTTTGAAAAATTAGATTAGTTTCATTAGGTTATGATCTGATATATTGTATTCCATATTTTAGAATCAGTTCAATTAAGAATGAGTGGAAATTGAGTTTTAAAACACCTTGTTTCCAAATCTATTACATTTATTTATGTATTCTATGTACATATAATTTTAGGTATATGTTTTGGATATTTATAATATTTTTGGAACACTTTTGAGGCTTTTATAGTGGTGAATGGTTTGAAAAGATTTAGTAGAAACTATGAAAAACCTGTAGGTAACCATGAGAGGGAAAACATTGACCACTATGTAGTGGGATGGTTACAACATAGTTTTGCTGAACTATGTGGATTCACATGATAAACAATGAATCTTGAGATTTTGGGGTAACACATTGTTGGTGTAGGGTTTGTATAACTACGAGTTCCAACCTTGTTAGGGGTTACATGAGAAAGATGATTTTTCATGGATAGAAAATATTTTGATTAAAAATCAAAAAAGAGGTTTTATATCTAAAAAAATTCAATTCAATTTAGTTTATTCCTTTACGGTCTTATTTTACCCTAATCTTTCTAAAATAAAAATTAAATTTTTTTCCCATGTCTTTATAGATAATTCATTTCAATAAGATTTTCATTCCTATGTGACTAAATGTGTCTTGGAGCCCTATATTCATCAGTAAGTCATCCTTCTTCATCATTATTATTAGATATCTTATTATTCTCTCTCTTAGAACCATAGATCCAGTCTCTATAGGATATATCTCTGGTTTTTATTATGAATCAAGTTGATTTATGATTGATTTGTTGAATTGAAAATAACTAATGACAGATTTTGAAGAAACTAGTAGGGTTTTTAATGTTTTTATGACATTCATCATTTTCTCCATTTTTTGAGAGATAGGTGGATCCTTTCTTATTATTTCATGATTAGATATTTATGTCTTGATTTAAAATTGATTCAATTTCTTTAAATTATTTCTAATCACTTGTGTTATTTCATGTAAATCAATATAGTAATTTTTTCATGGAGAATGTTGATATTGGATGGTTTTTTGAAATGTGATGTTGGATTAAGATTTTAAATTGATGATTTCAATATTTGGGGTTTGTTATGAAACATTTAATATTATGGTTTAATTTTTTTAGAGAAATAATGGTTTTATGTGAAATGCCTTGGGATATATTTTTTCATACATGGTGGTCATCTGTTCAAGAAAATTTGTTACGGAAAAATGTGTGAGGTTTCCCCCATTAAAATGGGGTGAAAAAGGGATTTCATTTTCTCAAATTAAAATGGGATAGATAGGTGGATTTATCCTTATCCAAATGGTTCACAAAGAGACTTATTAGTGAATCTATAACTCGAAAATCAGTAGTATACTAAGGCCCATGAATTAAATTCATGTGTGGATGTGTGGGTGTGTGGGAGAATTTGTTTATTATAAATGATATGCAAAATGTTTTAATTTTATGTTTTATTATATTCAAGGAAAATTGATTTTTCTTTGAAATAAATTGTAATATTTTTTAATATATTTTTTATAAATGTTACATAATTTTTTTCCATGGTGGCATGATTTGGTAATTCATTGGGATAACCCTACAATGTTTAGAATCTTTCCCGACAGTAATAATTTTTTGTGTTTAATATTTAATCAATCATGAAATAGGTAAATTGAACTCGTCCCAGTTGTTCAGTTATACTTCTCGATACTTTTTGATGGGATGTTTTATTTGGAGCAAATAGTAGTTTTCAAGTTTTAGTTTTTTGTCTTTTGGTTATTTAATATTTTCATTTATTTGGTTTTGTCAGTTTTTATCTTTGGTACCATGATATTGTATTTTATATTAGTATTGAATTAGACAGTAATTCTATATAAATAAATCATTTAGTAGTTAATTTTTTTATGGTAATCATGGTTTGGTTATTTTATAAATAGAAATTCATCACACAAATGTTTATAAATCCCTTGTAATTTATTATAGTTATTTGGTGTCATGAGGATGTCACCTATATATTGTAACAGAACCAATACATATCAAACCATTGAGGTGGGATGGGATGATACATATGGTATCATTAATGGTATGATTTTCTTTCCTTGGGATAGTATAAAGGATATTGGGTTGTCATAAAATAAAATGTAGAGCAAAAATTGCCTTATCAAACTTATTTATGATGAACTTTATATTACCTAAGATTTTTCATACATAAGTGTTTTGAAAAAATTCTCTGATTTTTTATCTCATCATTGTGTATTTTTTAGATGAAAAGATCATGACATACATTGACAGTAATGACTTCCCCCTATAAGGTCGTACTTCATATATTGTGATGATTTAGGTTTTGGTGAAAATATGTTGACTTTTTAAAAAAATTTAAAAATGATTTATTTTTCAAAAATCATGGAGGAATTTTAAAAATAATTTAAATGAAGAAACTACTGAATTATAGAAATCATTATTGTGATATGTAAGATGTAGTAAAATTGAAATTGAGAAGCCTACATTTTCAAGAAATTGAGATAAAATGATTTTCATTTTGGATAAAAAAATCGCTATGTAAGCATCATTGAACCAACTATGAGAGGTTTTCAAAATTTGGATTAAACTGATCCATAGGTGAACCAATAAATGCTCCGAAACATCATTCATAATTTTAAAACTATTGAGTCTGGACTGAATTCAGATACTCTTTCTATGATATTTTCCCTTTTATAACATTTTTTTTGGAGATGGTTATTACATTGATAATAGAGGTAGAATATAATGAAATAAATCCAAGTGGAGGAAGTATGATATTCTTCATTAGAACAAATAAAAAAAATAACACTATGATCTATAGGAGTTTGAAAATCATTTCTCATGAACATATACCACCTCATAATCAAACTATAAGATCAGATCAATTTTTATCATTTCCTAAAAGTAATATGAATGTTTCCTATATGGTTCCATCGATAAAAAAAATAGGATTGTATGGAACCATGGTGATAATTTCACAATTACTAAAATATTAAATATCTTTATCAGTATTGTAATAGTTCTCCAAGGTCTAGTGCTAGAGAGGAATCACATACATATGTGGAATCATATTATTTTTTAGGATTTTTGGATCACTATATGTATTGTCAGTAGAACAATTTTTTTCATGGTGATTTCGTGATTTCCATGACTCCTCAACCAGTGAAATCTCAACAAGTTAATCAAGGGAAACGTGCAATTTGTAATAAATTTTATAGAGTTGAGAAAGAGATCACGGATGATCAATCTAGTTCTTTTTGGTGAGAGGTATGATTATTTTAAAATCTATGCTTATAAAATCACATATTGATATTGGTGTGTCATGATCATTTATTTCATACCATGTCATTAATAAGATGTATTTACATGTTGTGTTAAAATATTCGGTTTTGAAACTATTATCCAATTTGAGACAATGATAATATTGAGCCTCTAAATTAGCAATGTGTTCAATAATAATCAATGTGACAAAATTGGAATGGGATTTCTCTATGATGTAGATGTGTGGATATGTCGTGATAATATGAATTCATTATTTATGATATTTACGGGCCATATCAATTATTATCCATGGATGGTGAGTATTAATTCATTAGATGGTGGCATCAATATCATTAAATTATATTGGGTAGTGGGTGAATGAAGTGGAGGCCCTTTAGTACTGGTGGTTGGAACTATATCTTAACATTTGATTATAGATTATTTGGAATCTGTAGATGATGTCAGGGATCTATATTTTCTAACCATAGTGGACTAGAAACATGATTATTTTACAGAAATGTTCTATGGGTTACCATCAAAAATAGAAGTGGAGTTTACAATTGATCACTTACTGGTGACCCGTCCTATTTTCATTTTGTATATAATTGTAAAAGAAATGACTTGATGGAATTGAACGATCAATTTTATGAGTTGTATTGTTAAGGGTTCATATGAATGAGCACATACGCAAGAGTAGTAGAAGATCTTTTTTTGAATAAGGCATATGAAACTCTTATTAATTCTGTATATTGTTATAAGCATAACCATGTAAGGATAAAGAATCAGTATCCAATTCAATGCAGAGATGGACTGTTTGAACTATTGAGGGATGTCTATTGGTTCACTAAAATTAACTCACATCAGGATATCGGTAACTGAATGTTCATAAGGGTGATTTTCTGAAAATAGAAATCTTAATCATATATAGAGAATGTGTGTTTTTTATTATTCCTTTTATTCATAAAAATCCACTAGTTATATTTATGTAATTGATGAATCAAATATTTCTATGGTATTTGCTTTCATTTTTGGTGTTTTTTGTGGATGATTTACAGGTATGTTCTATAAAATGGGAGGAATATGAGAAACACATGGATATATTGTTAGGCAACTAGGGGTAACATCTTCATAATTCTAGGTTATGAAAGTTCGATTTCTCAATACAAAATGTATGTTTGTATGACCATGAAATTTCTAAAAATGTTGTATTTTAGGTAGTAAAATATATAAGATGTAATCTCTTAGAAGCAACCAAAAAATTGCATTCAGGTATATATTTTTCTTAGCATGGTTGGTTTATAACGATATTTTGTAAATGAGTAATCACATTGGGCTTCATCAATGCATCATTAATGAGGGAAGTTTTTATTTTCAAATGTATTGAGAAATGATAAAAATATTTTTATAGCATAATATTACCCTTACATTAGCACCTATCCTCACATTTCTAGAATATGGAAAGAGCTATGTATTATATATTGTTATGTATAGGGATCATGGTTGGGATGTTTTAACATATAATGATATCAGGTTGATATAGATGGTTTACAGTAGTTATGGTTGTGTGAGAAGAAATACCCAACACACAATTTTGAATTAGATATTGTACTAAATGATTTGAAAAACTACAATAAATATATTTTTTTGAATGATTTATAGTTAATATTGAATATAGAAGTTTGATTTTTTTCTCATAAATAGATTTGAATCTATGGAAAATAATATGGATTGAATACAATAAAATGTTCAACATTGAATTGATTTATACATATAGAAAGGGTAATTTAGTGGTGGATTAATTAAGTAAATTTTTTTAAAATCAATTGAATAAAATTAATTGGATAAATGGAAATAGATTTTAGTTATATAATGTATGCACTTGAATTATAATGACCATGGTGATTTTGTAGTTATTTTCCCAGTTTTGGTTATTCCAGATTTTGTCTTACATGTCAAAGAGACTTAGATATCTGATTCTAAATTTTTTTAGTTGGTAAAAATCAATGGTGGGGAGGCCATTGAGTGATGGAATATTGATGGGAGTTAATTTATTTGGTTTTATGATTGGATCATGGTTCCTTTAGGGTTTCAGGAAAAAATTCGTTATGGTTACCCGCATTCGAAAAGGAATATTAATAAAAAATTCAAAAAATTTATAAATAATTGAATCACTTTTATATTTTATTTGTAATTAAGGGAAGGTGGAAGAATTTTCTTTTGTGATTCCTTACCTATCAGTAGGTAAAAGAAGTACACGAATCACCAGAATGCATATTGCAATAATTAAAAATTGAAATTTGAAAATGGGAATAGATAGCCATGGACATTTTCATAGGCCTCCCAAGGATGGTTTAGAAAAATGCTTCCACATTTGTAATTTTTTATCGACTAAAAAATTCATCCTATATTACCCTCTATATGAATCCCATATAGTGGAAGATTTTTTAATAATATATATCTAAAATGTTATAAAGAGGCATAGAATTCCATAATCGATTGTATCAGAATGAGACCCCCAGATTACATTTAATTCTTCTAAGTCAATAAAATAATTTCATGGGACATAGTTAATTGTGAGTACATTGTATCATCCAAAAAATAGATGGAAAATATAAAAGGCTAAATAAATCTTTTTTAGGATATGAATTAGGCTTGTGTGATGGATTTTAGGGTCTCATGGAAGGATCACATACCATTTACGGATTTATCAAATTATAATAGTTATCATTAATTGATAAATATTGATCCTTTTGTGGAATTGTATCACTGGTGGAACTCCAACCTATACCAACACAGTATTCCAAACTAATTAAAAAACCAATGGGGAAAGGCTATTATACCAATGGTAATGTAGAAATATTGGTATATTCCTTTTTTTTGTTTTTTCAATGGTTTAATGAATCTATTGGGAATATTGAGAATTAAGAGGTTTTTACCAATGGATTTTTTAAATTATTGGGTATAGTTCTAAAGATTGTTTTCCCAATGGTTGTAAACCATTGGTATAACATTACATTCCTAATGAATTTTTAAAACCGTTGGGAATGAAAGTAACCAATTATGGATTCCTTGAATGGTCTTAAACTCCAATGATCTAGAATTTTTTTCCCTAAATGAGAGATCAACACACCATCTTGAATATTTATCCGTAAACCTCAACAATCTAAAAAATGTGTCCCTAAATCTTGACTAAAAAGCTACTTCTTATCACAACAGGCCTGGTTTCCAACATTTTCTTCTTCTAATTTAAATAGATATGTGTGAGTTAATTTATTTTAATTTTTTTCATTCCATTTCATAACAATTTAGTGTGTATTTCAATCCCCTTAAAAACCCATGGAATATATATTTTTAGGTTGAGGTTCAAACCCTACTTCTGAATCTTCTCTCAAGGGTTCTAACTCTAATTTCTAAATAGACATCTATCTTTGATTCACGAAATTTTATTTCTTTCATTTTAAATCAATACATGTTCTTTCATTTATTTTAGATTTTTTAATTCTATTTTGCTGCAATGCACTGTTTATTATGATCCCCTTATGAACACAAGGAATATATTATTTTTGGATGAGGTTTTGTTGTGATTTATCTATATAGAATAATTCTGATTGATATTGAATAGGACAATATGATACAGAGTTATTTTATCATTGATTTATTTTATACATAAGGTCTATTGACATTATTTCATTTGTTAGACATAAATGCAGTTATATAATTTTTTACCCCCAGAGGAATTACAAGATTCTCATGCATTATGAATGTACCCCTAAATGTTTCCATATAAATATAAAAATCTAACTTTTAGTTGATGATACCGACACTATAAGTCCTTCAATGAAGAGGAGCTTCCACTTGAACCACTATAGTGGGTTTGGGGTCATTTTCAAGTGTGAATTTCGATAGAACCAAAATGTACACTATTACACGATCATTTATTCCTACACCATCAATCCGTTTGATCATAACCTTGTAATATTTTTGGAAATTCAAAATGATTGTTAGGAATTCATGTCACAATTTTCATAGGTAGTTATAAATAATTATTAATGTATTTATACTATTTTCTAACCTAGGAAGGCACCCATAAAAATGGAATATAACCATCATAGAACTCAACATTGTTGTTCATCAATATGAATTATTTACTTTCTGATATATATCTCTCAAAACAAAACATCATGTTCATGTGCACTTAATTATTCACCACTAGTTGATTGTGTTGGAAGTCTGTGAAGGTGCACCTGAGATGTTGTTGTGAACATGCCTAGATTATATTTTTTTCAATTTATTCTCAGCTTCTTGAATCAATATTATAGTGTTATATTTTTCTTAATATTTTTGGATTATTATATGGTGATTGGTTTGTGTGGGACAGGAGAGTCATGTGCCCTTCCCTAGTGGTAATTATAGGTTAATAGGGTTAAGAAATTGCACTTCGTGATTATAAATTTTACCTGGACACCCCCCACCACTTGGACACCCACAATCCCCATGGACCACACCCACAACCCCCTCAAGAGCCACCCACCCCCTATACAGACCTGCTACCCCTCGGAACCCCCCCCCCCCACACCCCTCCCTGGACTACCCCCACCAACCCTAGATACCACTACCCCCTAGGATAGCCACCCCAACCCCTAGAATACCCCCCTATGTCCACATGCAACCCACCCCCCTAAACACGACCCCACCCTTAGGTATAGACCCTAACCCCTTGGACAACACCCACCCCCTGGGCACCCCCAATCCCTAAAAAAATCCCTGCCAATCTCGTGGACATCCCCGCCATAACTATGGACAGCCCCCACCCCTATGGACCCCCAACCAACCTAGACTGCCCCGCCACCACCATGAATAGCCTTCCCACCCCTAGACACCCTATAACCCATGGACTGCCACACCACCCTAGTGTACAGACCGTCCATCCATCTTGGACACTCCCTACACCCGTGGAAAACCCCACCCACCCCCATGGACACCCCTAACCCACCATAGATAGATCAAACACCCCCATAGACATCCCACCCACCCCCTGGACAACTCAACCACACTGGACTGCCTACCCATCCCCTGTGGACTGCGAGACCACCCCCCATGGACACCCATACCCCCTTGGACAGCCCAACCACCCCCGTGGATAGCCCACCCCTCCCCCTGGACACCATGTACCCCTTGGACAACTCAACAGCCCTCGTGGATAGCCCACCCATCCCCTGGATACCCTGTACCCCCTCTAGATAGCCCCTCCACACTCGTTAATAGCCCACCCACCCCTTGGACTTCGAGTACCCCCTAGAAAGCCGCCACAGTTGGATAGCCCCCGACCCTCCTTGATAGCCCCACCACCCCCATAGATAGCCCACCCACCCCTTCGATAGCCCCCACCTCTATGGATAGCCCACCACCCCTAGGACACCCCCTACACCCCTGGAGAGCCTCATCACCCCCATAGGAAGCTGACCCACACACTGGATACCGCGTACCCCCTGGACAAGCCCCACCCCAAGAAAGCCCTCTAACCCCCTAAATAGCCCCTTCACCCTCGTGGAAATTTGGCCAAACCCCCTGGACAACCCGTACCCCCTGGATAGCCCCCACCCCCTGGACATCACACCCACCCCCATAGACACCCCAGACCCTCTAGAAAGCCCTTCCAACCCTTTGGACTGCCCGCCCACCACCTGGACACCTAGTACCCCCTGGATAGCCCCCTACCACTAGAAATTCCCCCATCCCCATTGGACAACCCTACCACCCCATGGATAGCCCTCCCACCCCTGGATACCCTATACTCACCTAGACAGCCCCCCTTTGGATAGCTCACCAACCACTTGGACACCATGTACCCCCTTGGACTGCCCCTCCACCCCCGTGGACAACCCACCCACCCCTGGAAACCTCATCCCCCCCGGACAACCCCCACCCCCTAGAAAGCCCCCCCCCCCCCCACGCACCGACCACCCTGGACAGCCCCACCACCCCTATGGACAGCCTTCCCACCCACCTAGACACCATGTACCCCCTGGGTAGACCCACCTGGACATCCCTCCCACCCCATCGACACCCCATACCCGCTGGATAGCCCTGCCACCCTCGAGGACACCCCCCACCCCCTGGATAACACCCACCCTAGGGAAATACCGTCGACACACTGTAAATCCCCGCCTACCCCATGGGCGGCCCACCCACCCCTAGATACCTTGTATCCCCCTGAATAGCCCCCACCCCAAGAAAATACACCCATCCCATAGACACCCAAACTTCTAGACAACCCCTGCACTCCTATGGACAGACTGTCCACCCCCTGGACACCTCGTACCCCCTGGACAGACCCACACCTCCATGGACAGCCCGCCCACCCCCTTGACACACACCCCCACCCCCCATATACCCTCCATCACCCTGGACACCCCCACCACCTAGACACCACTAACCCCCATGGACAACCCCCAGCCTCGGGTCATCCCCCACCCCCTGGACACCTTCTACCCAATGGGAAGTGTATGTGATCACTCATATAATCAACTAAAATGTTAAATTTCATCTTTCTAAAATTAAATCAACTCCTAAATAATTCTCTAACACAAGTGTACATGATCATGTACACTCATGTATAGTTCTTCAATGATATTTGGTTATAAATATAGTATTGTGTTGCCTTTTATATTATGATTCTCATATAGAGTTGTGTTCCAGATATGGTTTTATCTAATGTGAACAATTCTTGTTTACATGTATATAATTTCGATGAAACATCTGAATTATTGAATTTCTTTTGAAAAAAAGACTTATAATTTTTTTATAGAATTGATAGAATTTAGATTATGAAACCAATCAGATCTCAAATGATTTTCAAAAAAATTATAGAGATTTTTTTATTTTTCATTTCACAATACTTCAGATAGTGGTCACATAAACTACCCCTATTACAATTATGTTGGAATACCTTCACTGATTCGTGAAGAATGTAGCTACCAGATAACCAAATATAGTTTTTAAGAAAACAACTTTTTTCATATCACAATAAGAAGACAAATAAATCTAAAATTTATTTTAAACCAAATGAGAGGACTAGAATGTAGAATTTGTTATATGACATTTTTTTCATTTCTTTTTCATCATGAAAAAGAAAGGACTCCAACCCAAAAATATTTTGATACAATAAAATAAAATGTGTCTGATGAAAATTATGATGTTATCAGGGTGAAAAAATTAAAAGATACTGCCATGACTCTAGTATATCAAAAATGCAGTAAATGGAAATGCTTGCATTTTTAATCTGATTGATTCATGGGAAAAATATGTGTGGTATTTATAATACAATCATATATTACATTATTACTTTCTTGAAGGTCATTCATTCAAATGATATATATATTCCATCAATACACTATATGGAATGGAATTTTATTAACGAACTAGGATTTTAATGAAACAAAATTCATGTTTTCTCAAAATATTACAGTTTATTCTGGGATGAAACCTATGAGCGAAATGATTTTATAAAATTTGGTACATCCCACTGAAAGCCAAAAGCTAAGGGAACACCATTCCATGTGTCAAAAAATGTAATGTGGCACTTTCCATTGATCCCTAGACCCTAGAATCAATTTATGTTAGATAAAAAATAAATAAAAATGTGATGGAATGATACCAAGAGAAAAGAAAGACCAATATTGAGTTGGTTCATCCTGTATATGGGGTTTCATGGTAGAGATTGGATGCATGATATCTGAATTTTCCAGTTAACATGTGTAATGTGAGGATGGGTCTTTTATGTGACGGTTTTAATCTATTTGGGCATATGCAAACATCACACATCACATGGCCAGTTTTTATACCCATTTATAATCATCCCCAAGGCTGTATAAGAAAAAACTTTTTCACCTTCATGTGTATAATCATATCTTCCCATTCTGATCACATCAATCATATATATGTATACATACAACCATTAATAATATATTTGAAACTTTTTTGGGATGAGGGTGTGTGGACATAATATGCATGTTCGATAGACATATTTTAGCTGTGTGATACGCTTATGTGGATGATCAAATATTTTCCTAATTATGCAGTGGTGTATGGATAGAGAAGGTTGGGAAAACTATTATGTGTTGTTTGTATGATGGATACTTCATTCAGAAGACTAAAACAACTGTGTAGTTTCAGTTTTATTAGACATCGACATTTATTTCCAATGGATAATCCATATAGAAATAATTGTCACAGATTTGACAATACCATAGGGACTGATGATCCACCTTAGTGTATGAATGGAACTGATGTGCTTAATGAAGTGAAAGATTTTAGTTTCTCCTTCAGTAAGGTTCAAATGAAATCTTGAAAGAAAGAAAATGTTTAAACTAAATCTTGTTACAATTAGAATAAGTATCTTCATTGACTTTCCTTGTGAGTCAAAAAAAATTTTACATCATTGCATAGACATAATGCACATGGAAAAAATATATGTGAAATGATTCTTTTGATTCTTCAAAATGTTATGGGAATGGAAAAAGTTGAATTATGGTCTCACTGTGACTTTCTGGATTCGGGCAATAGACCAAAATTCCATCATGTGTGTATGTTTGAAAATAAATAGCATGTTATATGTGCTTTTTATGTGATGACACCTACTGAAAAAAACAATATCATGATGTAATATATTCTATTAAAGATCCGGATAGCTATTCAAGAAACATATCTAAATTGGTCAACAGATGTGATTTGAAGCTAAAATCTTTGAAGGTTCAGGATTTTCACATCATTATACATGATTTTATTCCAATAGAAATTCATCATATTTATTTTAATATTGAATGGGTGGATGATATACAGTTGTTCCAATTGTTTAGATATCTTAATTCTAATAATTTTTTCAAGTCGTTATTGAAAAAAATGTTGGCAGATGCTCCATTAATTTTTTGTGAGTTGGAGAAAATATTTCCTCCATTATTTTTCACATGCTTGCTACATCTGACTGTCTAAATTCCAACTTAAATACTTCATGGAGGACTTTTTTACTTTAATTGGATGTATCCAACTAAAAAATTACATATATATTAATGTTTTATGTATGTAATTGGAATCATTCTAAAGGTTTTATCATGATATATTACTTGGTTCAAGAATGTATGGATTTATGCACTATGTATTTGTCTAATCTTACTACATGAATGAACAGACCAATGGTAAATGATGAATAATTATATGAGAAAATGAACCCTATTTTTCCATCACTTCATCAAACTTCAGGAATAATTGTAGTTTCAGTTTTAAGTATGTGATACCAAAACCTTATTTCACATTTTATGATATTTAAAATCCATATTGTCAATAAGTATTGTGAGGCTACATTTATATCATGATATAAATAAACAAAATTAATGTTCTAGTATGTTACTCTCTATTTGGATAGGTAGTCAATCCCCTTTTTAGTAAAAACTTATACACATTAAAAATAGTGTAAATTAAAATAAAATAATGCATGATCCATTAATTTCACTTATAATTTTTTGAAATTTAGTTTTTATAGAATGGATAATCTATATGTTAGTTTTTTTCAATAAGATCCCCCTCAATGGATGTTCACAATTAGCATTCACCCTGAAAAACATTCACTCTTATGACTAATCTCTATTCAATTTTTATATTAGTTGTCAGCCGATACAAATTGAAATTGAATATTAATTGAGATAACCCTAAAAATGAATATCTTTTTGAAGAATCCCCTAAAAAATAATCTTTTATGATGAAAAATGAATAGAATTTGAATAAAGTGGCTCATCCTACAATATTCAGTTATAGTATCAATTATGAGACTACTTCCTCAACCAAGAAACATATTTTATTTCAGGAATAATACTTTTAGATGTATTAATTATTATATTTTCATTATATTTCAATGTATGAAACTCTTTAGGTATCATAGGATTCCCATATTTATAAAATTTATTCTTATTAGAAATATGTGTCTTGACATTATAAATTAAAAATAATTTACCCATTTAATACTTTCCCATCATTCTAAAAATCTTTAATATAACTGGCCATATTATTAAGAAATTTTTGTTATATTTTTAGTCTTATTTTATATGGAATAAAGTTTTATAGAAACTATATTGATATTTGGGGTAATTAATATTATTCCACTTTTCTCAGTGATCTCCATTGGCCCAAGCAAAATATGTTAGGTCCAAATATTAGAATAAAATGGTCAATAGGGGGCGTAATTTTCTTTTAAAAAATTATCAAAGATAAAATAATTTTTCTACTGGAAATAAAAATGAGATAGAAATTAAAATTTATATAATGGTTAGTATATAAAGGATCCAATATTTCACTTCAGTCCTCTCATATATAGAAAGATGTATAACCGACTATAGTTGAATCATTAACGTTTTTACATTGACACAATCCTTTACAAATACATTTTTAGAACCTAGAGTAACCTATAGAGATTAACCATTTTTACATAGAGTAATACCCCATGTAGATTTATTTTGATTTCGTGGAATAAAAAACCTTCATTTTTTTAAAACAATGACCATCCAAATCCCCGTTTCATTTACTAATTAGGAATCACCTGTATGTTCCATTTACTTGGGGTAGTATAACATGAGAATTCGGTCATTTATGTGTAGTATACACCATTATAATAACACAAAAATAAAATTAAATAATTAATTGAGAAATAGAGAACCAATTTAATGATTCAGGTTGGAACATAGTAGTATCAGTGTTCACTTAAGGTTGAAAATGTCTATAATGATAATGAAACATCCATGTGCATTTATGTGATTGATCATAATTTTTTTTCATGTTGAAAAAGATGACATTACCCTAAACCTAAAATATATATAACATAGTTTATTAAACTACATATATAGATTTATCATAGAGTAGTATTCTTGAATATTCATTATAATCATTCATTACCCATGTATATGTGTTTTCATTTTTCAGTAATATCAAATTACTTTAGCGATGTAACTAGTGATGATAAACCTATAAAAAAATACAGTTTTATAATAAAACTCTTTATAAGAATTAATATATAAATAACTATTCATAACAACTAAAATTAATGGTATTTGTAAAACACACTTTATTCATATAATTCAAACATTTCATATTCAAAAAATTTCAAATATGGAAGTTTTGATTTTCCATAAAACCAGTGTGATTATTCATTTCACATTAGAAATAATTAATCCAAAATTAAATATTTCCAAAATTATATTCCATATTATAAAAATATTTACCTTACTTTTTATTAGAAATAGATCAATTAAAATAGTAAAAAAATATTTATTGTAAATATAAATATTAAAATATCCTTAATAACATTAAAAAATGGAAAAAAAATTCATTGGAGAAATTACTCAAATTGTTTAACCCTTATAGTTGATCAAATTCCTTATGGTCTATATATTCAAGATTTATAATTAACCTTATGGTCAAATTTTTTCATTAAGAATGGTAACATATAGTGTTTCTATATTATTAGTGCATTTTGAAGGGTTCAATCTTTATAATTATGGTTAATACTCATGGCCAATCTATATAGTGAAAGGATTACTCATGTTTCCTATATATTACTCATGTGGATGCTTTTATACATTATAAATTTCGTTCAATGATTCATTGGTCTATATAGTCATTTCATTAGTGTAGACGTTGATCAATAACATAGATAGGGAATTTATAACATTAAAAAATTTCAAACATGGTGGATTGATCGATAAGGTTGGTTGAAACTCAACTTTTATTCCATTCCAGACATAGACAATTTCATATTGTATGAAATTTTAAATAATTTATCTTATTTATATGATATGATACATGTATTGAATACATTTATTCATATTTTTGATTGAGGGATTAAAAATAATTTAATCCCTACAAAGTCATTTCTTCATGTGGTTGATTCACAGTAAATGTGGTCGATGCATTGTCTAACTCATTTATTATCACATAGACCTTAGTTATAGTACCTTGGCCATGAAGGTCGATCCAAAATATAGGCATGATTTTTAGAATATATAAGCAACATATAGAACATAATATGAAATATCTACCAATATTGTGATGGATTATTTTCCAAATTCAATTCAGAATCATGAAGACATAATAATCTAACCCATGTTAAATTGATAAAATGATATAAAAAAGGTTGTGAGAAATTTTTATTTTGTAATAAAAAATAAATATAATTATAAAATAGAAAATAAAAAATTTTATAACTTCCACTTCAAAATTATCCAACATTTTTGATAATTATGAAAAAATTGAAATTTAAAAATTTCAACCATTTTTTCAAATAGAGAAAATTAATAGATTAAAATATTTATCCCGGATTAATTTTTAAATATTCTATGTACATACAAGATCCGCCTAGAATATAAAAAAAATTACTATGAATGAAACAAATTTTCCAATGTTAAAAACTAAAAATTTTACCACCCCTAATGAAAAACATATATGACAAATATTTATAGATATCACCAAAAATTAATATCTTAGAATATTAAAAAATAATAATATAAATTAATGTTATAGAAAAATGAAAGAAAATTTATAGAAAACTTTTAAAAATTATTATATTTCATAATATAGGTATTGGAGGAATTATAATGCAATAATATATTTATATAGTGTGATATAAATATGAAATTTAAGCAATATTTTAATATACAAGATCATTAATTCAATAAAAATGATTCAAGCTCCTTCCAATCATAAATCATGTACTATATAATTATGCATGAATCATACAAATAAAAAATTTAATCTTATCCAATTAAACTATATTTAGAGCCTTTGTAAAAATATATACATGATTATTTTCCATAGAAATAAATTCTATACATATACATTCTTTTTGAACTTGATTTCAAAATAGTGGGATATGAAATCAATATTACAAGTCCTATAATAATTATATGGTTTTGAAAAATAATATATTTAGATGTATTTTGAATAAATTTAGAGTCATTTTAAAATGTTAATCAAAAATTAAAATTTCATTGTTGAAAATACAATGATTTTTAAGAAGTATATTTTTGATATATTATATTCAATTTCCATAATTTATAAAGATAAAAGATTTTGTTTCATTGATCTCCCAGAGACTAAAGATATATTATGGAAATAACAAAAACTTGATGTTATTTATCTTCCTATAAATATTCTAACCAAATATATCAAAGTCCATAAAACTAATTAATTTAAAACACTTCTTTGTACGGAAAAACCCAATATTCAGGGACCCTTTAACATGTTACACAATCATTTTTAAAATAATTAAATTATTATATATATAACTACTTCTAAATACGGAAGTCTGGTAAGTAATACTGCTTAAAAATATCTAGATGTAATCAAAGAAATAAATATATTAATCTAATCCAATTTTTTTGAATAAAAAATTTAAATAATTAAAATTATTTAGGAAAATACAATAATTAATTTAAAAAAATTATACAAAGTTATAATTTATGATATCCTATTAACTCATATAAAATAAGTTTTTTATTAAATTTAAAAATCCATAGAATGTTCTTTCACAAGATGATAAAAATATAATGTCACATAAAATATATTTCAGAAATAAAAAAGTATTCATAAACCATTTATTAAAAAAGTTTGGTTAATGTTTCCAATTTCAAAACAATTATTTAATTGAAACAACATAACATTCATACCAATAGTGAGTATATTTTTAATCTAATAAAATAAATATGGAACACTTTATTATATGAATATGTTATGATTATTTCCTAAATCAATTAGAATGTTTTATAGAAAATTTTTTCAGAAGTATAGCCATTAAAAATGAAATTATGTAAACCAATTGGAAATGTTTTATTTCAAAATGTAAGGAATATTACTCAAAAATTATAACTGGTTATTATATAGAAAAAACAGTAATTATTCCTAAAAATCAATTCTTTCATCAATATTTCTTCCTTGAGCCGATAATCTTTTCTTGATTCTAGTAATTTTACTAGATTTATCCAAATTATTTATAAATATCCTTTTGGTTCTAATAATATTTTTATAATTAGTGGTTTAAGCTAAGGCACATAAATTATTTATATAAATTTGTATTAACTCTTCAAGAATTAACATAATCAAGTTATAATTAGATAATGATTCAATTATATTTTCAGGTGAGAAATATGAAAAAATCAATATAATCCTAAAAAATTATTAATAACTATCTAGTTTTATCACTATTAGTGATATAAACAATTAATTTTTTAACTACGTGACCATTGTGTTATTTTAATTTTTTTATAAGAAATATTCTCCCCCTATCATGGTGGATTATAATCTTTATTTACAAATTATACAAAGTAAAAATAGTTAAATTCTTCCCCACACAAGTCTAAATCAAATATTATACATTTTAATTAATTTAAAAAAAATCACTATATTATTCAAAAAATGGTATCTTTAAGAAAAATAATTATTTATTAGAATAATTAGAATATCGTAGAATACATGTTAATTTAATTTTGAATTGTATTTTTCTAATGAATCTGTTATATTGAGATTCAATATTAAATAAATATATACTCCGAAATAGACAATGATTAGATTAATTATATTAATATTTAAAAATATTATTTCCATAGTAATTTTATATGTGTAATTTTATTTGAAATATTATAATTTTTATTAACACATTATGCATAGAATTATTTCTACAAAATACATTCATTTATATTTATCCTAAAAATTCATCTGTAAGGCCTTATTTTTTATTTTTGTGACACCGTTTATTTTTATGTTCTAGGGGATGTAAAGATATGATTATATCTATTCTATTAATATAATTTATCAATTTTCATATTTTAAAAATCACCACCTGGATTACTTATAATTGATAAAACAAGAAGTCCCTTTTCATTCTGAAAAACATTAAAATAAAGAAAAAATTTACACAAAGTCTCATATTTAGTTGCACAAAAATAAATATTGTTAAATATAATATAGTCATATGAATTAACAAATATATTATTTTCATATTCTATGTTTAGTTTCCATTTGGACAAAATTAAATTTTCAAAGTTAAAATAATCTAGATGTCCATACTAAATGAAATAAGTTTAAGGACTCTTCTGTTACATCCATTTTAATCAAAAATCAACTAAATTGGTGTTGAACAAATTTATATTAGGTAGAACCAACAATATTTTATAATAAGAAATATAATTGAGAAACATTAAATTCACTTAGACTAATATTATATTCCATTACATATTTTTAGGTTGTCTAATAATTAAATAATTGATTTTTTTCTAAATTAACTGAAAAACATTAATTACATAAACGTTTTTCCTTATATTTTTATGTAATATGATCTTTAAAAAAATATTTATAATTTATAAAGTCGACGTTAATTTTATATTTATAATTATTTGAAATATTATTTAAATTATGTTTTAAACCATAATTTTTTTTAAAAAAATATAGATTGTCCCACATATCACACATGAAAAGTCTAAATAAGATGAAAATTTGAATTAAGACAAGGAACATAAAGGGAACATTTCTCATTAAAATTTTTATAAATAACCACAGATAAAGAAAGTTCATAATTTCACAATGACCAAATGTATTTGAGTTCCAATAGTTTCAATGCCGAAATTATTAGAAAATTTTATACAATCATACCATTTCTACAGATGGCCAATAAAGGTAAATCCTTATGGGTTCAAAAATAAGGAAGAAAAATAAAGTGATATCCAACCAATATTTTTCCTTTTATAATTCAAAATTTTGAAAAACATTCAATGAAAAAATGTATATATAATATATTTGACTACTCATAAAAAAATTGTACGTACATTTCATTTCAATGGATTTAATTACTATTTGTGTATAGGTATAGATTATTATTCTTTAATAGTATCATATATTTTTGTAATATTTTAATAATCTTATCTCGAACTCTCCACCGATTATTCATTGTTACTATTTCATTTCCCACCATTATCTTCATCTCCATGAATATTTATAAATAAACTCACCATTGTTCATGATATGGAGGAATAATGTTTTGAGTTAATGAATCTTTAATTTTAATCATTTATTTTATAGAGATAAATTTAGTAATGTAAAAATAAAATGCATTGGGAGGTTAACCTACATTCACTATATAACTACACATTCTTAAGAAATTATATAATTATGATTATTGAATGAAAAATACATGTTTATAATTTCTTGATTAATTTTTTAGTTTTGTAATTTTAGAGATTTGATTCATAAGTCGTACAAAAAAATGAATATGGTATATAGTTGAAACATCCACTGAGTATTCATTTTTCCATGATATTACACAATTAAAAGTAAATTTTTTTTAATGATATATAATTATGATATTCAACTTGAATTCATTATTGTTTGTAATCATCCTTGAAGCCCTATGAAAAATAGTTTAAAAAATTATAAGAGTAAAAAAATCATAGTAAGGGGGATACAATGAAGAAATTAAAACCAATAGACCTTTTCGAAACAAATAGCTCATTTAATAGAGTTATATTTCAACATAATTATCATCTAGATCAACCAATTGTTTATATACACATGAAATCATCTTTATTGAATAATTTATTTTATAAAAAACTTTAATAGAAAACATAAATTCATGATCCTAGATCCCAATATTTTAAAACATTATGATTTTTCGAATCATTTGGTGATAGAAGGTGGCATAGAGTTGATTTTTATGTGTTTGTATATGAAAAATAGATGTTATTAGAATACAAAACATGTAAGGGATTCGGGTCACGAATAACCAGTTCA